>JAJHZJ010000360.1:3903962-4305743 GCA_023548195.1 Bettongia penicillata ogilbyi
CCTTCTCCATGCCCCCACACCAATACCTGCCAAATCATCAGAGTAACTTGAAGCTGATTCTCTGCCTCCTCTGGTAGGTAGAAGAGACAATCTCACTTTTGCCTTTTTATCACCAGCACTAGTGCAGCGCAGTGGTGATTGGGTGGGAGTGGAGGAGAAGGAGGCTGTCAAGTAGAAAATGAATGACATTTTTTCTGCCTCGTCCCAAAGTGGGGGGAGAGATGGAGTTACAGGGAGGTACAAAAAACTGTCCTGACAGTAAGGGCTTTCCATCCATGGAATGGGTGGCACTGGGAGGTAAGGAGCTCCCTGTCCCTGGAGGTCTTCTAGTAAAAGCTGAGTCGCCATTTTCCAGAGCTGCTACAGTGGGGTGTCTTTGGTGGATAGAGGTTAGACTGGATGATGGGTGAGGCCCCTGCCAACTCTTCTGTGAGTCTGTGACTTGGAGATTCTGGCATTCCTCTCTTTCCTCACATCACCTCTATCGTCTGGCCTCCATTATTATGATTCGAACCCAACTCATCATCTAAATGGTGAAAGATCATGGAAGAGAAAAAGGGAATGACCAAGGAAGAGACCAGGACTTGAAGGCTTACCAAGGGCTTTCCTCATCATTTCACTGAGATTCACGACAGCCCTTTGTGTGACAGGAGGCTCAGTGGAGAGTGTACTGAACCTAGAAGATGAATTCAAATCCAGCCTCAGACACATCCTTCCTGTGTGGTCCTGGGCAGGTCACATAAGCTTTCTCATTCTCTTTTCTCCTCTACAAAATGGAGATAATAAGAGCACAGCATTACCTCCCATGGTTGTTGTGAGGATAAAATGAAATAATATTTGGAAAGTGCTTTTAAAACCTTAAAGCTCTTAAGAAGTGCTAAATAATAATTATCATTTTCCCCAAGGCTGGGAGTGAATACAATTTGACAGGAGGACCCTCCATGGAGTATATGTGAGGATGGGGCTGAAAGGTTGAGAGAGGGGTAGGAGCATTGCAACCCCACCCCCAGCCCCTTGGGATCATGGATCATAGATTCAGAACTTCAAGAAATCTTGTTGTTATCATCATTCAGTTATTTTCAGTTATGTCCAACCCTTTGTGACCCCATTTGGCAGAGAAGTTGGAGTAGTTTACCATTTCCTTCTCCAGATCATTTTACAGATGAGGAAACTGAGGCAAAAGACTAAATGACTTGCTCAGGGTCACAAAGCTAGTAAGTGTCTGAGACCAGATTTGACCTCAGAAAGATGAGTCTTACTGACTCCAGGCCCCACTGCTCTCTCCACTGCACCACCCAAGAAATCTTAAAGGCCATCTATGCCAATGGTCTCATCTTATAGATGAGGAAACGGGAGGTCCAGAGAGATTGCACGACTTGCCCAGGGTCACACAACTATCAGATATCTGAGAACTCAGTTTAAATTCTCTCAGACATCCAATCAGTGGCTACACTGACCTTACAAATGAGAAAACAGAGGCTTAGAGAGGCTGTGATTTGCTACAGTCACAGTAATTGTTGGAGATAGAATTTTAATCCCGTTCTTCCTGACCCAGGTCCATCCCTCAGAGCACAATCTGTCCAATGGTGGTTTCTCCTGTTAGTAGCCTTGGTTTGCCTGTTTTGTATCATGATGTGGCTATCCCTGGTCTGATATCTGCTAGTGAACTATGAGGTCCTGGAGGCTAATACTCCCTCCATGGGCCATGCTAAGTGACTGAGTGAATTGTAAATGTTTCCTGTCTGGATCTTCTTTAAGAATGGGGCTTTGGGAGTGAGTTCAGCTGCCATGATTCAGACATTGGCAGCTCAAGGATGGAGTTTTCATAGAATCCTGGGCTCCAGAATTGTATGGCACCTTAGACATAACCTAGATCAACCCCTTCATTTGACAGAAGAGGAAACAATGACCCAAAAAGAGGAAGAGACTTACCCATCCTCACCCAGGCAATTCTGGAATAGAACTGACTCCAAAGTGAAGACTCTTCTCCTAACTCTCCCACCATTTTAACTCCAGTTCTTTTAGATGTTGTGACCCTGGTTGGTTGACTGGTTGTTGTGCTTCGTTTTTGAAGAGGACCAAAATGACATCACCACGATAAAGTGAAGTTTCAGTGTGTCCGACTGTGGCTGATCAGACCAATCTGAGCTCCGAATGCTCTACCACAGGTTGGGCACAGATAGTCTGTATGAATTTTGGGGGTGGATACTCCAAATCTGTGCATCCTATATTTACTTTGTGCTGTCTCAATTCTGCTTTGCTCACAGAGCGCAGCACCCTTTCTGATGTGGGCATGCCATGCTGAATGTCTCCCATGTATCTCCCATGTTGCCAGTGTCTCCCATTTTGCACAGTCAAATCCCTAAACTATGACTGAACAGACTCTGAGCCCTTCTTGTTCAATCACCACAGTAATCGAATGAACGAAAGGGAACGAAACCCAAACTGCAAAACTTTGGGGACCACAGTGAATGCACCAGGTGTCCCAAGACTGTCCCAAGGTCTCCCAAGAACTCCCTCCTTTGTTTGCTGTTCACAATCCTCTCACCCACACGTGTAATCTACCAGGTCCTAGATACCTTTCCCTTTTTCTAAATTCTCTCACTACCCTGAAAGACGTGCTCATGCAACTAGTAACCTTAGCATTTTTTTTCACTCTATGAAATTTGTGCTAGCTTTTTGTAGATTTTGGATATCAGAAATGCTTGCAGCAAATATTTTCCCCAATTTATTTTCTGCGTTTTAACTCTGGATGCAGTCATTTTTGTTGTGCAAAATCTCCATATTTTATATAATCAAATCCCTCCATTTTATGTCTTATCATTTCTTCTGTAATTTAAATAACTAAGAATTCTCCCTGCCCTACATAATTTCTATAGGAATAATATTGCAGTATCTTATTTTTAAACTTTTAACATTTTAAAAATATATATGTAGATGTAAATGAATAAATGAAAATTTATTTATTAATACTCACTATATGCCAAGCACTGTCTTAATCAAAATTCCTTTCCTCAATGATTTTATATTCTAATGAGGATAGAGAAACTATGAGAGAGTAGTGACCAGGAAGGAGAATTTCAGCCCTGAAAAATTACAGGGATGGTGAGTCGAACCTTTGAAGAGTATATTGATGGACCTTTGCCAGTGGCAGTAGTGATCTGATTATAACTCAAGAGCTAAGACATAAGGAGGCATGGTAGCTGATGTACTTGGGCTGGCAAGAAGACGCCTGGGAAATAAACTGAAATATGACTGAGGGTAAGTCTCATAGAGCGGGCCAGATGAGTCACTCATCTATCAGGCCTGAGGGATCTGGAGGGGACAGCTCTAGAGCTTAAAGGAGGGGGGCTTAACCCTGCCTCACAGATCCCTTTGGCAGTCTGGTTAAAGCCTGTAGGCCCCTTCTCAGAGTAAAATTTTCAAGTGCCAAAATTAAATCCATAGAATGACAAAGGAAACCACTCATATTCAAATGCAATTAGGAAGAAAAAGTGAAGTTCACAGCCACCAGCTTATATATAACCTTGGCTAAAAGTATGAAGTCCTTAGGGCAAGCCCTCTGCTCTGGGGAGCAAGGATGGTGCTGAGAAGGTGGTCCTGAGTCATCCTGGCCAACTCAGCAGGTTTTGAGGACTTTGGGACCCTGATGACGTGTTGGCATCTCCATCTAATCATCCCAGGCCTCTTTTGGTCATGCTTAATGAGTGTGAATAAAGCAACAACCCCCCAGGTCAGGGGAGTCCTCACCCCTGTCAAGGCTCATAAACAATGGGGTTAATCACAGCAATCACAGTGTTACAGCTGGTCTCCCCCTTTACTTTGGAACAACTGATTCATTCATAATCCACTGTTTTAGATGGTGTGAAATTTCAATCTAATTCTTCTTTCTAGCATATCATTGTCTAATTTTTCCTGTAGTTTTTGTTGAATAATAAATCGTACCCGCAGTGGGAGTTTTTAATCAGAGATTATGCAGAAATTAATTCACTGTCCAGACTCTTGAAAGTGCCTAGCACATAAAGACACTTGCTCCTCCAGTAACTTTTGTTCCCTGATTTATTGATTATAAGTCATGGCAGCCCAGCTTGGATGGATCCATGGGAATCTCCCATTCAAGCAGTTGCCTGTTTTTTATTGCTATGATACTAAAAGCCACAATCCAGCAGGTCCTGTAAAGATGGGGCCAGCTATCCTTGCCAAGTGCTGACCAACGGCCACCTATGGGGCAAACATGCCAGCCTAACTGAAACTACAAGGTATGCTAAGGAAGAAATAGATATGAGCCATCAAACCACCACTGCCACCACCCCTTGTGCTGACAGAGATATACCAAGACCCTGAAGCCAAGAGTACTGGCAGGGGTGATGTTCCTCCAGCCCACCAGTCCTGCTTCCAGCTGAGCCCCTGAAGCCATCATCCCAGACATCATCCCTCATGAAGATAGGACCTGGCCACTGTTCCCTCGGGTAATTCAATCACAGCTACCAAAGACTCAGAAAAGAAAGTACTTACCACTAATGTCATTGGCACTGTCAAATGTTCTGACATCAGGAAAGGATGTGATTTTAGGGGTGAAAATAAGTTAAGAAAATAGTTAAGAAGCTACATCACCAGCTACCCTGGCCCCCTCCCTAGGGATCATCTGGCTAGTGACTGAAGCTTCCTCAGTGACTCTTTCATTAGAATGTGAGCTGTGTGAGAGCAGGCATTGTCTTACTTTTCATTTTGTATTCCAAGCACCTGGCACAGCACTTCATATGTAGCTAGCTTTTAATAAACAGTTTTTCATTCATTTGTTCATTCACTCACTGGTCCCTTTCTGATTTGGATCCATATCTGATAGACCTTTCTAAATGATGAGCTTCTGAGAATCTCCAAGTGCCCAGCAGAGGCCCTTGAGCATGGCAAGAGCCCAGTGAGGATGAATTATGTACCTGTCCCATGGTCCTCCTTCTCTAGCAGTGGGTCCTTGGAAGTGCTTTGTGCTCATTTCCAGCTCCTAGACTCCTAAAGATGCTGAAAGTGTGTGGAAGGGAATGGAATCCACATTTGAAAAGAACAGGTTCAAAAGTAGTACCACTCTTCCCAGCAGGTGGCAGTATAGGGATGAGAAATAGATGGGTTGGGATGGGATGAGAATTGCCCCACAACCAGTGTTTGTTTGCTTTTCTCAGAACTTTCCCTTTTGCTCCATTGTTTTCCTTGCATCGTTTTTTTTTATTTTTTATTATTTATTTAGTACTTTTTAATACTTTAATATTTTTATATATTTATTTTAACTTAATCTATTTATTATTTCATACTTTAATTTTCTCCAATTGCTTGCAAAAACAATTTTTAACATTAGGGTTTTTTTAAATTTTGAGTTCCAAATTCTTTTCCCCCTACCCTTCCCATTGAGAAGGCAAGCAATTTGATACAGGTTGTATATGTTCAGTCATGCAAAACACATTTCCATATTAGTCATATTATAAAAGAAAACACAGATCCCATACTGAAAAAGAAAGAAAAGAAAGAAAAAAATTTTAAAGTATGTTTCAATCTGCATTCAGATGATGGCAGTTCTTTCTTTGAAGGTGGACAGCATTTTTTCATGAGAAGTCTTTTGGGATTGTCTTACATCGTTGTATTGCTGACAATAGCTAAGTCATTGAGAGTTGGTTTCATACAATATTGCTGTTGCTGGGTACAGTGTTCTCTTAATAAATAACACTTCTAGGTCTGTGTCCCAAAGAGATCATTAAAAAGGGGGAAAGGACCAACATGTACAAAAATATTTATAGCAGCTATTTTGTAGTGGCAAAGAATTGGAAATTGAGGAAATGCCCATCAATTTGGACTGTACAAGTTGTGGTATATGAATATAATGGAATATCATTGTGCTTTAAGAAATGATGAGCAGGTGGATTTCAGAAAAAATCTGGACTTACATAATTGATGCTGAGGGAAATAAGCAAAACCAGGAGAATATTGTACGCAGTAACAGAAATATTGTGAGATGATCAAACATGATAGACTTAGCTCTTCTCAGCAATACAATGATGTAAAACAATTCCAAAGACTCATGATGGAAAATGCTATCCACATCCAGAGAAAGAACTGTGGAGTCTGAACCAAGGTCAAAGCATACAATTTTCACTTTTTTCATGGGTTTTCTCTTTTGTTCTGTTTCTTTTTTCACAGCATGACTAATGAGGAAATATATTTACCATGATTGCTCATGCATAACCTATATCAGATTGTTTGCCATCTTGGGGAGGAATAAGAGGAGTGAGGAAGGGAGGAAAATTTGGAAATCAAAATCTTATAAAAATGAATGTGAAAACTATTACATGTAATTGGAAAAAATAAAATATTATTTTTAAAAAAAGTCCACAGTGTTCTCCTGGTTCTGTTCATTTCACTTTGCATCAGTTCATGTAAGTCTTTCTGAGAACATCCTGCTCATCGTTTCTTATAACATTCTGTCACAATCATGAACCACAACTTGCTCAGCTATTCCCCAATTGCTGGGTACCCCTTAAATTTCCAGTTCTTTCCATCACAAAGAGTTGCTATAATTATTTTTGTACATATAGGTCTTTTTCCTTTTTTAAAATCTCTTTGGGAATCAGAATTAGTAGTAGTATGGCTGGTCAAACGGTATGCAGTTTTATAGCCATCTGGGCATAGTTCCAAATTGCTCTCAAAATGATTGGATCAGTTCACAATTCTACCAACTGTGCATTAGATACTCAGGTTTTCCATATCACCTCCAACATTTATTATTTTCCTTTTTGTCATATTAATTAATTTGACAGGTGTGGGGAGGTACTTCAAAGCTGTTAGAATTTTCATTTCTCTAATTAATAGAGCATATTTTCATATGGCTATTGATAGCTTTAATTTCTTCATCTGAAAATTGTTTGTTCATATCCTTTGACTATCAATTGGTGAATGACTTGTATTCTTGTAAATTTGACTTTATTCTTTATATATTTGAAAAATGAGGCTTTTGTCAGAGATACTTGCTGTCAAAATTTTTCACAGTTGTAATTACTATTCTATTTTCTATTTTATTTCTATTGTATTCCCTCCCTGTTTATCCTGCTCTCTCCTTTTACCCTTCATCCTCAAAGATGTTTTGCTTCTGACTACCACCTCACTCAATTTGCTCTCCATTCTGCCAATGCCCCTCTTTCTCCTTATCTCCTTTCCCTCTAACTTTCCTGCAAGGTAAGATAGATGTCTATACTAAATTGCCTCTTTGAGTCAGTTTCAATGAGACTAAAGTTGGAGCTCTCCTCCCCTCTCTCCCCCCATCTTCCACTCCACTGTAAAAGTTTTTTCCCACCTCTTCTATGTGAGATAATTTACCCCATTCCTCTTCTCCTTTTCCCCTTTTTTTTTAAATTTTTGACCACTGCCTCCCTCAGTCTTCCCTCCCTTCTTTTAGTGCCCCTCCCTTTTAATCCCCTTTTCCCTTACTACTTCTTCCCTCCCTTTTAGGCTCCCCTCCCTTTTGTTTCCCCATTCCCCTCCTATTGCCTATAGAGCTAGTTGTAGTTCTATACTTAACTGAGTTTGTTGTTCCCTCCTTGAATCCAATCAGATGGGAGTACCTCTCAATACTCATCTCCTTCCCCTCTTTCCCTCTATTGTAAAATATTTTTGGGCCACTTCCTGTGATGGCATTTTTTTTTTTTTGCTGCCTCCTCCTTTTCACATCTCCCATTACAATCCCTTTGCACCCTTAAGTCACATTTGTTATCATCACATCATTTAATTTATACCCACTCCATCTATCTATGTATATCCTTTCTATATTTCATAGTAAATATACAATTCTCAAGATTAACAGGTATCATCTTCCCTTATAGGAATGCAAACAATTTACCCATATTGTGTTTTTCCTCCCGTTTACTTTTTTATGCCTTTCTTGAGACCTGTGTTTGAGGATCAAATTTTCTATTGAGTTCTGGCCTCCATTTGATGAAAACATCAGGAAGGTCTGGAAATTCCTTATTTCACTGAATGTCCATCTTCCTTGCCTGAAATATTATGTTCAACTTTGCTGGGTAATTAATCCTTGGTTGTAGTCCCAGTTCCTTTGCTTTATGGAATATCATATTCCAACTCCTTCAGTCTTTTAATGTAGAAGCATGTATTCCTTTTTCTTACTCCTTAATTTTATTTTTTTAATATCATCCCATCATAGTAAACTCACACCTGTGCCTCCTATCTATGTATACTCCTTCTAAATGCCCTAATAATGAGAAAGTTTTTTAGGAGTTACAAGTATCATTTTCCCAAGTAGGAATATAGTTTCACGTTATTAAATCACTTCTGATTTCTCTTTTCTTTTTACCTTTTTATGCTTCTCTTGAGTCTTGTATTTGAAAGTCAAGTTTTCTATTGAACTCTAGTCTTTTCATCAGGAATGCTCAGAAGTTCTCTATTTCATTAAACATCCATTTTCACTTGGAGGATTATACTCAGTATTGCTGAGTAGGTGATTGGTTGTAATTGGTTTGGTTGTAATTATAACTTTTTTGTCCTCCAGAATAGCATATGCCAAGCCTTCTGCCCCTTTCATGTAGAAGCTGCTCAATCTTCCTATCCTGACTATGATTCCTCAATATTTGAATGGTTTCTTTCTGACCACTTGCAATATTTTCTCCTTGACTTGGAAGCTCTGGAATTTGACCATAGTATTCCTGGAAGTTTTCATTTGGGGATCTCTTTCAGGAGATAAGTGAATTCTTTTGATTTCTACTTTACCCTCTGGTTCTAGGAATCAAGGCAGTTTTCCTTGATAATTTCCTGAAAGATGATGTCTAGGCTCTTTTTCTTTTTATCATGATTTTCAGGTAGTCCAGTATTCTTAAACTATCTCTCCTCAATCTATTTTCCAGGTCAATTGGTTTTCCAATGAGATATTTCACATTTTATTCTATTTTTTCATGCTTTTGACTATGTTTAATTATTTCTTGATGTTTAATCTTCCACTTACCCAATTCTAATTTTTAAAGAATTATTTTCTTCAGTGAGCTTTTACACATCTTTTTCCATTTGGTCAATTCTACTTTTTAAAGAATTCTCTTCTTCAATGAATTTTGGTACCTCCTTTTCTATTTGACCATTTAGTTTTTTTTTTTCAGGGGATTTTTGTGTTTCTTTTACCATTTGACCTATTTTGGGGTTTTTTAAGGTGTTATGTTTTTTCAGCATTTTTTGTGTTCCTTTACCAAGCTGTTGATTCTTTTTTCGTGATTTTCTTGCATTACTCTTATTCCTTTTCCCAATTTTTGATCTACCTCTCTTCTTTGATTTTGAAAGTTCTTTTTGAACTCTTCTAGAAAATCTTTTTTTAGGCCTGAGACCAACTGACATTTTTTTCTCAACTTTGCATATAGTGGTTTTGACTTTGTTGCCTTCTTCTGAGTTTGTGTTTTGGTCTTCCTTGTCAGCATAGTAAGTTTCAGGTTCTTTTTTGTTGTTTGCTCATTTTCCATCCTATTTATTGACTTTTAACTTTATGTTAAAGTTGGCTTTACTTCTCTTGTGGAGGAAGCACTGTCCAGAATCTTTGGTTTTTCATGCAAGTGTTTTCCAAACTGGCTCAGGGGGAAGCAGGGGTCTTTAAGTTTCCAGTTCTTCCAAAGTGGATCTAAGAAGAGGCATGTCCACTACTGTTCTGGCCTATACACTAGTATATGAGTGACCACAAGCACTGTTTTCCATTCTGGAGCTGTAATCAGGTTCCCCACTCTCCTGTGGCTATAAGCTGTGTTGTTCCAATGCTCCTCCTTGATCTCAGACTGCAACCCAGGACTGTTTTTAAGTAACACAACTAAGTTCTGCATGCAGTACTAGCAAAGAGACTCCTGTAATCTCCTTCTGACAAGTTGTCTGACCCCTTTATAGTCCATGGGCTGAGAACTCTGGAAGGTTCCACTGATTCAGTCACCTGCTGCTTTCTGGGGCACAGCCCTACACTAGACTATGGCTTCACTCTCACCCTGGTGCCACACACCTTTCCCAATGACCTTCTAAATTGTATTGGGCTGGAAAATTGCTTTGCTCTATCCCTTTGTGAGTTCTGCTACACCAGGATTCATTCTGAGGCATTATTTAAAGTTATTTGGAGGGGAATTGGGAGGGTTCATGTGAGTTCCTGCCTTTGTTTTTCACCATCTTGGCTCTGCTGCACCTCCCAAACTCACCTTCTTGCTGTTCCTTACATATGGTATGCTATCTCTGGCCTTCTGGCATCTAAGCAGACTCTTCCCCAGGCCTAGAATACATCTCCTTCTCTCTACCTCTGAGAATCTCCTCCTATCTTCAGAAAGCCTAGAAAGCTATGTGGATCAAAGATGGTCCATGGTTTTGGCTTATAGTTTATCCTATAGACAATGGGGAACCACTGAATGTTAATCATCAAACTTATGCTTAAGGAAAATGTATTTGACAGCTTCATGGAGGATGGATTAGAATGAGGAAACTAACCAGAGGGCTATTGCAAGAATCCAGGCATGGGGCAATGAATGCCTGAACCAGGATAGAGGCTGGGTGTGAGAAGAGAAGGGAAGATACAGACAGATAGGTAGCTATACATACATACATAAGACATGGATGCATACATACATGGATACATGAATGGATACATACATAGATAGGTACATAGATATATCTATCTACATAGGTAGGTAGATAGATAGATAGATAGATAGATAGATAGATAGATAGATAGAAGAGATAGTGTAGTGGCAGAAATGAGAAGACTTGGCAGTTCATATGGGGATTGGAGGAGAGGAATCATGGACCAGCCAGAGGCTTTGACCTTGGGTGATTAGGCGGGTATTGGTGCCAATGGAAGAAAGTTTGGAGGATGGGTGGGAGGGGTAGAGAAGAGGGTTTATTGTGGTGATGTTACGTATGATCATTTTTGTTACTCTATATTCCCACTTCAGTGATGATGCTTACAATCAGAACACTGCATTTAGGTCCAGAAAAGCCTTTGGGGAGTGTTGAGTCAAACCCTCTGATGCAGATGAAGGCTGTGAGGCCCAGGAAGGGAGAGAAGAGCTGCTCAGGGCCATTGGGTAGGAAGCTGCCCAGCTAGAATCCCAGGGCCAGTCTCCAGCACTTTCTTCCACATTCCAGTATTCTCTACTTCAGAGCTAGTTCTGCATTCCACTTGTCTTCCCTCTGAATGAATCTCCCCCTGCCCTCCCAGAGCCCTGTCTGATCACAAGTCATGGGTCATAACTTGTTGAAAGGCAAAGGATGTTCTATTAGCTGCAGGCAGGGGCAGAGCCAAAGGGAGGTTAGGCCCAGCAGTGTAGAAGACTGTCTGCACTTTGCCACCTCTCTGCTCACAACCTCCCCCTACCCCAGCCTCTCCCCCAATCTCACCGTGAGTCACACACTAAAAAATGTCATCCTTCCTTCCCCACTGGTAAGTCTCATGGGCTCCCACTGAAACACAGTGGCCTCTAGACCTTCCTTTAGACCCCTATGTAGGGCTTCAATCCAGTCCAAACCACCATCTTTGCAGGACTTGAGAGAAGCTCTCATTTGCATACACTAGCCAGGGCTCCTCAAGGCTTCTGAGGCTTCCTGGGGAAGGTCCAGGCTTTCAGAGAATTCAGAATTGAGAGGTTTCCCTGGGGCAGAAGGCAGAATAACAGAAGTCTTTTCTGTGGCTCTTCAGCTCAGCTGTTTACACACCTGAAATGATGATTCACTCCCTCAGGAGTCAGAGTGAGGCCAGCTGATAAACAGCCAAGACCTAGGAGGGATCCCATCAGTGCCTTCTCTTTCCCAGAGGATGTAGGGAGAGGGCCTAGAGCACTTGCCCAGGCAACCTCACTTCTCTTGCCCTCTTTTGCTCACCTTCCTGCACTTTGGGAGATCAGGAAGTAGTGAGAAGGGATGCAGTGAGTGAGGGAAGGAGGAAGAGAATAGGGTGTTGGCCAGGACAACAGGCCACAGTTTGACAAAATAGTTGGAATCACAAAACTGACCATGGCCTGTTACCCAAGGTATCCTAAACAGGGTCACAGAGAGCTAGACATAACTGAAACAACTGAACAACACAGTTTCATATAATGTAGGACTTCCTTGAAATGAGTCTGTCATTTTAATCCAAAGGTGTTTAATAAAGTACCTACTGTGTGCTACTAGCATCAGCAACTGCCTATTGAACATCTTTGAGATATCTCAAACTCAGCATGTCCAAAACTGAACTAATTTTCTTCTCCCACTCCACTCCCCTCCCCGCTTCAAACTTTGAACCTAAAGACTTGAAGCTCACCACCATTCTCAGCTCTTCCCATTTCTACCTCCATAGCATCTAACTTCTGTTCTCTACTGCATAGCTTCCTTTTGGGTCCTGGCCCTCATTCCTAACAATAATCATAATTTATCAATAATAATCACCTCTCACCCAGATTATTGCGACAGCCTCCTTATTGGCCTCCTTGCCTCCACTCTCCCCACTCAACCTTATCCTACACACTGTAAATGGCAGTAGCCAGTGATTTTCCAAAGTGCCCAACTGACTATGTCCTTCCACTTCTCAGTCTATTTAAGGACTCCTTTTACCCCTAAGATCAAATATAAACTTCTCTGTCCAGCTTTTAGAGTCCCCACAATCTAGTCTCACCTTTGTCTCCAGCCTCACTAGCCATGCCTCCTTCCTCCTCCATGCTGGAATCCAGCCAAACCAGCCTTCTCTCTCTTCCCCTCACCCATCCTGGCCATCACTCCCCACACCTGGAACGAATGCACCTTTTGTTATGCAGGTATTCCTCCCTTAAGATGCTGCTTAAATTTCACCTGACCCCCACAAGTGCTTCTGCTGCCCAGACAGTGGCAGAAGTGACCACCATAGAGCACAGAATCCTGGACCCAGAGTTAGAAACACAGTTCAAATCTGCTCCCAGACATTTGTTAGTTGTGTTAACCTAAGCAAGCCCCTTCACCTGTCTACCTCAGTTTCCTTGGATGTAAAATGGGTGTAATAGCACCTACCTCTCAGGCATGTTATGAGGATCAAACGAGACATTTGTAAAGTGCTTAACACAGTACCTGGCACACAGTAGGTTCTTAATAAATATATTTTCTTCCTTTTTTTCTTTCTCTCTAACTACTTTGTATACATTTACATTTATTCACCTCACATATTAGATAGACAGACAGACAGACAGACAGATAGATAGATAGATAGATAGATAGATAGATAGATAGATAGATGGATATTAGTATATTCACTTGTCTTCCCCATTAGAATGTAAACTGATTGAGGGCCTATTTGGGCTTTTATCTCTGTATCTCTAGTGCCTTGAACAAAGTAGGCACTTTAATAATGTTTGTTTCTCGATTCATTGCCAAACATGTGCTTATATTGGATGCCTGTTTCCCCCACTGGTGCCCATCATGCCTTACCCATGCCTTCTCCTGCTATTCTTGGCCCATGTCTTCTCATAAGCCCTACATACAGAATCCAGACACAAGAACTGGGCCTTCTGCTGGGTCTCTCGATGGAATCCATTGTGATCTCCCATCTTCACCTCACACCCCCAGTCACTTGACCTGATTCTACCAGGGTCAGCACTTCCCTTTTTCTGACCATGCATGTCCTCTGCAATGTTTTGCACTGTTCTCCAGCATTAATCATCCTTATTAATATGCTGCTCTAATAGATGCTGGGAGGGGAAGGTAATTAGCTCATCTTTGATTCACCCACAGCTATGGTTCTTCTAAGATCAGCAGCCATACGGTGATCTCCAGAAAAATCACGATGCTAAAAAGGTAGGCTTTGGCAGCAGGTAGTGAATTGTACAATTTCTCAGAAGCAGTCCATCCTGCTCTCTTCCAGCTTAATTCCATGTTGTTCAAGAAATCTACTTCCCAAGTACAAAATGAGAGAGACTTGGGGAAGTTTCAGTGGGCTTCCATTCTCTAGGCCTCTTAGTTGTAAAACAGGAGTTAAACTGCATTGGCAAAGGGAGTTTCTTCACTGGGATTTCCCAATACCCATGATGTCACAGGACTAGTCCAAAAATAAAAGCTCCAGATGAGTCAGTCATTCGATACTGAAGCCAAGAAAGCTAATGCCATTCAGAGTGGCAGAACATCCCAGGACTAAGGCTATGACAGCTCTATCGTCCTCTGCCCTGTCAGGAGACAACTGGAGAATAAGTTCAATGATGAGCACCAAGCAGTAAGAAAAGAGAAGAGCAGTTAGGATTTGGCAGTAATTTGACTTTGTGCTCAACAAGCCAGTGACACCCTTTGGGTATCACCCAAAAAGCAGCCCAGTGAAGTTTGGAGCTTCTCGTGCAGGCTGGATGCCCTGGATAACCACCCTCAGACATCATCTCCAGAGTTTAGAGGAGCTGCTATATGTAAAGTGAATGGGGAAGAGTATACGTGTTAAGGAAATCTCATACCTTTTTCTGTGTAGAAATTACTAAGGTAGTATCCCTTCGGGAGCTTACATTGGATCCAGGTCCCCCGTGAACAACTGAATATTACTCTTAGGACTAGTAATAACCTTGAGGGGGCAGCTAAGTGACACAGTGGATAGAAGACCAGACCTCATCTTCTTGAGTTCGCATCTGGCCTCAGACACTTACTAGCTTATGACCCTGGGCAAGTCATTTCACTCTGTTTGCCTTAGTACCTTATCGGTTAAAAAAAAAAGGAGTTGGAGAAGGAAATGGCAAAGCACTCCAGTATCTTTGCCAAGGAAACCTCAAATGGAGTCTTGAAAACTCAGATCCAACTGGACAGCAACAATAATTGAGGGCTGAGTTTCTGGTACTTGTTCATGAGCCCCCATTGGTGTGCTTCCTCTTAACAACAAGCATTTTAGCAAAGACATTTATAAAAATAGCTTAGCAAGAATAGCGGTTACAAAAAATATTCCCCCAAAATTTGGGGGACATACTTGTCCACAAATACACATAGCATACAAGAGGAGAATGGTCAAAAACTTAAAATGCAAAGTTTGTGAGGCATCCTTATAGAGAACATATGTGATAAAAGAATAACCTTCAGTTACTAAAAGTCCTAGTCTCCTTTCATAAAGTCCTCATGAAGTTTTTATTAAATGTTGGGTTGGGAGGATTAGTGCTTTTAAAGAGTTCCTAGCCCACACATCACTCTGCTGTTATAGCTCATGCTCCCTAAAGCTACCCTTCTTTGGATGGTGTTACTCCTGGTTGAAAGAGTAGTATCCTGCTGGTACCACATCTCCAGTGACATAATGAGGAGTTGAGACATTCCTTCACTGGGGCTTGATTACAGCTATCTAAATTAGAACTCAGCTAGTCACATATTTCATGTGTGGGGCCTTGTGCCTTCATTCCATGGTCAAAGAATGATGATCCTTCAAAATTCCTTAAGGACTTAGTTTATACTTCTGAGTAACTGATCCAATTGTGCTGTCCATGCCTTCTATGATAATGTCCATTTATTTTAAAAGAAAACAGAAATAGAAGAGTAAAACATAAAGCCAGACAAAATGATAGTGATGGGCCTTTGCACTATCCCCTCCACCAGCCACTTTCAGAACCCAATATTTTTTTAAAGTATGGCCCAGCAAAGCACATTTTCCCTCTTGATGAAAGTGGCAAAGTGGAGGCACTGGCAATGTGGCCATATCAAGATGGGGTGAGATGTTCCAGTGAAATCCTTGCACAAACCTGATGGGGCTGAATCAGTCACAAATTCCCCTAGCTGATGCCAAGGGGCAAAGTGACCCATCATGGAGGTCTCAAGATCATTCCCAAGAGGTCCCACTCACTTCCTCTCCATTCTTCTCTTCCCTCCTCCTCTCCTTCCTTTTCTTCCTCCTTCCAAGGATTATGTATTTCAGAGCATAAGACAGTGAACTATGGGGAAGGAATAATGACTTAGAGAGGCCATCCCTCCCTCCTTGTCAAGTTTCCCTTCTTGCTCACCTTTTAAAAAGGAGCAATGTGTGGGTGGACTTTCCTATAAAGAGAAATGACTGGCTCTTATGCTAAAAGAATGCTCTCCAAAGAGGAAACAGAGGATATCCAAAGATGAGGGTTGGAATTGAGCCCAGAGGCATCTGGCCCAAATCCATACTTGACCAAGACTCCTCTCTACCACAGTTGGTCATCCAGCCTCCTTTTGAAGACGGCCAACCTATTCCACTCTAGGATAGTTCCAATATTAGGAGGTTTTCCTGACATTAAGAAATAATCTGCTTCTCCAAGATTTTCACTCACTGTTTCTAATTCCCTTCTCTGGGGCCAAGCAGAACAAAGCTAATCCATCTGCTATGTAACCCTCAAATACCTCTTCATACACTCTTCAGGTTTAGAGTTGGAAGGGATATTAGAGATCACCAAGTCTAGTGATTTCACAGAAGAGGAAGCTGAGATTCACCTAAGTGAAGTGATTTTCCCAAAGTCCCACCAATAGGAGGTAACAAAGGTGGCAGTTACATCTAGCCCTTTCCATTACATGTTTTCGTGACATCAACTGCATCCCCCCCAGTTCAAGTCTTCTCCTCTCCAGAGCAAGTATCCCTAGATGCAGCTGCCATCGCTCAGGTGTCTTGGTGTCCAACCTTCTTATCACTGCCCAGCCCTGGAATTGATTCAACCCATCAATGTTTTTCCCCACATGTGGAGAACTGTACTTTGGTGTCCATTCAATTTCATCCTAGGAATCGGGCCCACAATTCTATGCTGTCAGGATCTTTCAGGAGACTGAGTCTGTGACCCAAGGCTTTAACTCTCCCTCTCAGGGTTGTATCATCTGCCAGTTTGATGAAACCTTTCATGGATTTACAGAAATCAAGGATAAAAGAGGAATTGGCCCAGGGCCAAGCTGATCTTGTAACCATGATGGTTCTGCCTCCTGCCACTAACAACTCCAGGTCCAACCATTCAATGAGTCACCAATCTGAGTGATTATATTAGGACCTGTGCTAATCTACCTCTCTCTGTCTTCTATGCTGATAGCAGGAGAAGACAGCTAAATCACTGGGGACATCTCAGCTCTTCCTGACTCACTGCCCGTGGGACGTGGTCCAAGTCACTGAACATTTTTGCCTTAGTTTCCCCATCTGTAAAATTCAGTTCCATTTTGCCAGCATTTCTTCAGGCTGTGCAGGATGGACAAAGACCAGAGTGTTAGGCAATAGCTCTGACCTCCCCAGGGTGCTGGGAGGAAGTCTGGGAAGAGCCTGGCAAAGCCCACAGCCCCACATTCACATGAGCAATAGAGCAGGTGTCTGGGATGGGAGCAGGGGTGGATTTGTTAGAAGTTAATGATGAGGCCTTTCTGCAGGTGCTTGCCAATCTGGTCACACCTCCCTGAGGATGACTGAGATCTGTAGGATGATGGACTGGAGCCAAGTATTGTAACTCAAAGCTGAACCCCAGCTTTTATAAAGGAAACAGAAAGATCTGCTGGTGGAGGGGGCACAGAGGTCCACTGAGGCCTATGGGCCAGGGGCCTGAAAGAACCTTTGGTGAAGCCCATCAATTATCATACCCTCCCACATCCATCCAAGAAACCACTCCCCCTCTGCCCCCACTTCCTCCCCAGAGGTGCTAGTGTGGCAAAGGAGTCAACTAGGTGGTTCGGTGGACCTGTACTCAGGAAGGCCTGAGTTCAAATGTGACCTCAGATGCTTCCTAGCTGTGTGACCCTAGGCAAGTCACTCAGCCTCTATTTGCATCAATTCCTCATCTGTAAAATGGGGATGATAATAGCACCTCCCTCCCAGGGTTGTCGTAAGATCAAATGACATAATTGTTAAGTACTTCTCACAGTTCCTGGAACATAATGAAGTGCTATATAAAAATTATTCTTGTTGTTAATCCTGGTCACTGAGACCCCAGCAAAGTCCTAAACAAAGAATTCCTCCTTGTAACTTCTGAGCTTACCCAGGCTGATTCTACCAGGGCAGAGGAAATGAAAAGTTATCACCTTCAGATCAAGTGCTAGTGGTGGAAGCAGCTTTGACCTGCAGTCGGAGGGCCTGGGGTTTGAATTCTGTCTCCTGTGCAACCACAATTCCCTGGCCTCATCTTCATCATCCTCTTCATCCATTCTAGGCCCATGATCCTAGGCTGCCTATTCCACCTTAGGCAGCTCCAGTCAATAGGAAGTTTTTCCTGATAGAAAGAAAAAAATCTGCTTCTCTTGGCCCTTCCCCACCAGGGATCTGCCCTGTTCCTGGTTCTCCTCTCCCATACCAAGCAGAACCAGACCAAGCCTTCCTTTGACTTAACGTCCGCTGCCAGCCTTCCTTCTCCAGACTCAACCTCCCCAGTCCCCAGCACAGAAGCTTGACTTGCTCAGCTGTTCCCATTCTCCTCCAAAATGACTTTGCATTTTGCATTTGGTTTGTAAATAGATCATATTTGCTTCCTATGGGTTTCTATTTCCTTTCCTGTGTGTGTATGGTTTTCTTTCTTTTCCCATAAGCTTCTGGAGGGCAGGGTAGCCCTGTCTTGTTTTATGGTTTCTGTATCTCCTCTGAGGCTGGCACATGATAAACACTTAATAATTTGCTGAATTGTATTGAGCTGAGCACATGAAATTTGGGATTGTTGTAACACAGAGCTACTACATTCAATTCAATCACATCCTTTCAGAGAACAACCCTCAGTCTCAGAGAGGGGACCACATTTGCCAAGTCATCCCAGTTAGGCAGGAGAGCAGGCTTCTAGTCCAGGTTCTGAGCCCTCTTTTCCTTATCGATGCCTGTTGGGGCCCCAGCCATGTTAAGGCATACCGTCTTTATGCCCGATGGGCCTCCCTTGGAAACACCTGGCATTCAGCAAGTCTGGTAAACTGCAGTGAGAGTTTCACCAGGAGCTCTCCCACCCTCTCCTCTGGCTCTAAGCTGCATTTCCCTAGAAGAGATGGGGCCCAGCATTCCCCACCCTTCCCCTTTCTTTCTTTGGAAATGTTCCTCTCTTTCTTTGCCCCAGGAGGCCTGGGGCTTTGGGGAATACTCAGCCTTGTTTGTCTCCCTCAGTTCCCCAGAGTTGTCCCAGCAACCCTGCAATTAATGAGCCTTTTTTTCCTGTAACACAAAATGATCCAGCAAGCTTGGGCTGAGATTCAGAGTTGCTGGGGAGCCCTGCGCCCACAGCCCAGTGTTGCCTGCCTACTTGGTGGAACAGCAGCCTGATCCCAGCTATGGCGCTGAGCATTTTGTCTGACCAGTTCTGCATCAGAAGGCGTCGAAAGGTGACAATTGAACTAGAGAGTGTTGTGAGGGAGGGAAGGCCCTGGGAGGTCATGCTGTCCAGCCCCTTCTATAGATCAGCATCAACACAGATAAGGAAGCTAAGGCTCAGACAAGGAGGGAGGGGGGTTCTTGCAGCTCCATGATCCAGGCCCTCAGACTGGCAGGCCAATGATCATTCAGGTAGAGGGTGGCTCCTCTCCACAGAGCAGCCAGCTTTACTTTCTCTGCCCTTGTGCATGCAGCCTTCTGTGAAGAGAGAGTAAACATCGGTGAAGAGATTCCTTTAGAAAAGAAAAGTGAGAGTCAGATGAGGGGTGGAATGAGGATCACCCTGAAAGAAGAGGCCAAAGGCTTGTCTTAGCTCTGACCCTAACTCTGGGGCACTGGGCAGGCTGATGCTGGTTCCCCATCTGATGAATAAGCAAGGCTGAGCCTGACTTCTTTGCCTACTTCCCAGGGTTACCTGTACCATGGGGCATACCTTCAAAAGGCGGCAATTCAAACATCTATTTCTTGGAGCTGTCCTATGTGGGGTTAGAACCCTAACCCATCCTGGACCCATGTCCAGAATGGGAGGATTTCATCCCCTTGGAGGTCTCCAAGCAGAGATACTAACTAGCAAACCACTAGTCAGGGGTGCTGAAGAAGGAACACCTGTTCAGGTAGGGTTTGACTCAATAACGTCTGAGGTTCCTTTGGATTCTAAGATTTAGGGATTCTTTAAAAAAAAAAATACTGCTTCTGGACATGTTTTGTGATGACCCTACAGTTTTGGCTTCACTGCTTGGGGACTGGGGGAGGTGCTTCATGGAATGACCTAGTCCCATCCACTAACACCCCAATTGATTGACTGGAGTTGTTTGAACATGTTGGGGTCCTCTGGTAGGGAATGCTTGGCAGCAGATTGGGCTGCTGTTCAGCAGGAGCAGTGCCAGGAGTGCCTGGGATCCAACTGAGGCATCTCTTATCTTCAAGGATGGAAACAATGCAGGGAGCAGGATTGGCCTGGCTGCTGCAGTTCCAATAGGAGATGTGCTCATTTTACTGGAGTGGTGATGAGACAGGACCCTTAGCAAAGAGCAATTGGGAACAAGGCAGGTTTGCCTCTTGTGCCTGGAAGGGCAGGGAGCATCAGCTGAGCTGATCTTAGTGGATGGCTGAGAAATGGGCTGTCAACCCACACACATCCATGCATAAAGAAGTTGGGGAGACAGCATAGAACTCTCTCCCCCTCAGTGGAAGAGAAAGGCACAAATGGAAGGGCTATGGAGAAAAGGACACCCAGAAGACATATATATGTATGTAGCATGTACGTGTGTATAGAGTCATATATATAAATATAAATCCAAGTTGGGGGTCAGGAATAGGTGGGCTCAGTGTTTTGGGAAGTCCAGAGTCTCCAAGAAAGCAGTATTTTTCTTGGGGGGAAGCTGGAGGATTCCTCAGCACAAGCTTGGGCTAAAGGCTCCTTGAATAAAGTTAGGATTTGTGGAACCTGTCTTGTTCCTTTGCCACTTGAGTTTCTCCCGCCCTTGTAAATGGGAAGAAAAATGGGAATGAGGTTGTTAAGGTGGTGTCTGAAAACCAGGGATGGAAAGCATGAACGAGGTCCTAACGAGGACAGGTAAAGAGGAGATTAGCCTACATTGTCAAGAGTTTTGAACTGAAAGGGATAAAGGAGGGAGAAAATATATTTACTTCCGGAAGGAACCACTTCTTTAAATAAAAAAGTGTTTTTGGTTTTTTTTTTTTTAAGCGGCAGGTTGTATAATAGTAAACTCCACCAGGGGAATCCAAGGACCAAGGATGAGGTAGCGCAGTGGAGACCACTGAGTCAGGAACAGAATCGATGTTATCATTAGAATAGAAAGGAATCCAGAGGCCAGTGCAAGCTGCATGGAGGAGGATGGGAGACATCAGGAGTTCAGGACTAAGGCAGAGGGGTCCTACTCATCACATGTACAGACAACATAAGGGGGAAGAGGTAGGTACCATGAAGAATGATACTGCCAGGATCTTGATAGACTAGAACATTTGGGACAAACCTGAGAAAATGAAATGGAATAGGCATAAATAGAAAATCTTGAACTCAGGTTGAAAAAAAAAAACCGCCAACCTCCCAAATACAAGATGAAAGACATGACCAGACCACAGGCATCTGAGAAAGATTTGGGACACGAAGTGGACTGGAGGATCAAAGGGAGACTGCGGCGTGATCTGGGTCGAGCAAAGCATTCTGGTCAGAATATTAAGCGCCCACTAAGTGTTAGGAGCTGTCCTAGGTGCTGGAAGTAGCCGTGGCAGGTCCTGCTCCCAGGGAGTTTGCTATGGATGGGGTTGGAATTGGGCTGGATGTAGGAAAACTGTGCTCTCGAGGAGAGCCGTCCCAAGTGGCCAGGCTGCCCCGGGAGGTCACGGGCTCCCCCTCACTGAAGAGCAAGGGACACAAAAGCGCTGACACCTAGGTCAAGGGAAGTTGGGTGCTAGTTCCGGTAAAGGGGTCTTCCAACTAACTTGAAGAGTCTAAAGCGAGAGTGCAGAGACAGAGAGACAGAGACACAGAGGGAGGGAGGTAAAAAGAGGAGAAACAGCAGACTGAGAGGGCAGGGCAGAGCAGGGGACGGACCCTCCTTCCGCCCCGCCTCCCCAGCCTGCTGCGGCGTCGGTGCGCTCCACCCACACCCCGGGGCCAGCCCCGCCTATGCCTCGCCTCCTTGCACTGGAAACTGGGTCACACAAACCTGTCCGCTCCGAGCTGGAATATTCAGGCCAGGTTTTGGCGGCGCCTCTCCAGCCCCCCCCCACGTCCCGCCCCGCGCCGCGCCGTCCCTCCCCCTCCCCCCTCCCCCGCCCACCCCTCCTCCCTCTCGCTAACGTGGTTGGATAAGTCTTCTGGTATTTCCTGCAGCAGTCGCGCTCCGACAGCCAGCTGGGCAGCGTTGGGTCGGCCCCAGCCCCAGCTCGGGTCCCAGCCCCGGCCCCAGCCCGCACGGCCCCCCATCGTCTGGCCCCTGGTCCCTGGTCCCCGGGTCCGGCTGCTCTGCTGCAGGGGTAAGGAGGCTGCGGCGACTGGGGCAGGGGACAGGGGGCTTTTTCGCTGGGAGGGAGGGTGGCGGGAGAGGAGTAGATTCGGGCCGGCCAGGCCAGGGACCCCCGCCGGACCCGTCATCGCCGCCAATCGAGGAGAGAGAAGGGGGTTTGAACTGGGTTCCCGAGGACACACACGCACACACACACACCCCACCCCGCGGAGCTGGAGGAAGCGGGGCGGGGCAGCCTCACACCCGGAGCCGGGGTCGAGAAGGGAACTGTAGACCTCGCGCCGGGGGATCCTCACCCCCAAAATACACACCCACTCAGTCTGCGCTCTGCGGCGCCTGCACCGCGGAACGTGGGGGTCTGCCTCCGTTTAGCCCTTGCAGCGCCCATGGGGCGGACAGCCGTGACTGCCCATGACGGGGGTGGGTGGGTGACCCGCGGCGCTTGTCTAGCCTTGGCACGTTCAGCTCAGTCCCTGCAGGTCTTCTCTCTCTCCCTTTAAAATCCAAATCCAGCGGTGCCCCCCTCCCAGCTTTCGGGGGCTCTCGGGAGGGAAGGGGCCTGGCCCACCTGACTTGGAGAAAGACAAGGCGGAGGAAGGGCCGGGGCCGGCTACCATGCCCTGAAAAAGAGAAAAGTGCAAGTCTGTCATCCTTGCGGTGGCACCCCCAAGGCTGGGGCCCCTTGCGGGAGGGGGCTTTGGGAAGAGGGCTAGCCTTGACCCTCTGTGCCCTCCCCAGCGCCTGCTCTGTGTGACCCTGAGGAATGTCTGTCCCGCCACCCCTGCCCCAGTCTGTCCTAAAGAGGAGTTGCAGAGACTGAACCCCTAAAAACCTGTGAGGCCACTGGCTGAATGACCCAAGAGGTCACCCCCAGCTCCTTTTCTGGAGTCCTGGGTTGCCTTTGGGCACAAACAGAATTCCAGGGGAATCCCTGTACCAGCTGCCCAGGAGCAAAACCCTCAACCCTTTGTTGGTCCATGAACAAGAAAGGGAGTCGTTCTAGAGTGGAAAACTGGGGGGGGGGGGGGTGTGCACCATTTCCTTCCTGCTCACTCTCCCACTTTCTTGTGTTTCCGTGAATCTGACAAGGTTTTCAGAAGAGCATCTGCTGGGATTTATGATGGGGGACCCCAGCTCTGTGGCTGTCAGCTTCAGGCCGCTTTGGGGGACCCCCTTGTCATTCTCAGGGGCTTGAACCTGGTTCCCCCTACAGCTCCCATTGTCTGCATGAGACTGCATGGGACAGACAGCGTGTGTGTTCGGGTTTGTGTATTCATGCCGTGTGTGCACTCCTAACCCAGAGAATGGCGAGCCAGGTGCTTGGGTTTGGTTTCCTTTTGCTTGCTGTGTGCCCTCAGCCATCCGAGAGAAATAGGGCTGGGGGCGGTTCATTCTGACCTTCCATGTTTAGCCAGCACTATGTGAAGTGAATGGGAGATATGGTCTGACTTTATCTCCAAAACAATTTGCAATTCAATTTGACAAAGCATTTATTAAGTGTGGGCTCTGGGCAGGGCCCTGGTCTAGACAACAAAGAAAGACCTGCTCTTGTCCCTGTCTGGTGCCAGACCTGGAGGGTAGAGAGCCCCTGCCCCCCTCCCCTCGGATGCCCACTTAGGGCTTGGCCCTCACACGGGTTGCTTCAGTGGAACGCACCCTGCGTGACTGTCTCACCTTGGGGGAGCGCAGCTCTGCGTTTCTCATGAAATATGTCTTGTCTGGGCCCCAAATTCCCTCCTCTCTCTCTCCTCCTCCGTTGTAATGCCCCCCTGCTGGGGAGGCTGAGTATCAGTTTCTCTCCTGAAATGCTGGCATCCCAGATGCTTACTAAGCTGCTTTGATACTCATCTGACCTGATGCCCCTTCTGGTAGGAGTCCATTGTCGAACGAAAGCCTCTCCTTCCAAGACTGTCCTGGGCTCTTCTCGGGCCACTAGTGAGGGAGCAGAGCCAAACCCATTTTAGGAAGTTTTCTTCTTACATGACTCTGTAGAGAGTTCGAAAGACCCGATGACAAATCCATCTCAGATGTTTGTTGACTGTGACTGAGCCTCAGTGTTCCTGTCTGTCAACTGGGGATAATAATCATGACACTTACCTTACAGGGCTGTGGTGAAGATCCAGAAAGGTCATGTATGGAAAGGGCTCTACAAATCTTAAAATGCTGTTTCATGCACCTGTTGTATACCAGATATGCTAGACTCTGAGGGATGAATCCTTTGCTTCAGAGGACTTATGTTTTACTGGGAAATGGAGTGGCCGAGGACTAAAGAATATGTGCACCAGAGATGTAAACAGAGAACATACAAAATAATTTAGGGGAGAAAACTGCCCCATGGCCCTTGAGGAAAGGCCTCTTGAATGAGACCCAGAAAAGAGTCTGGGGGGAGGTCATGGGCGATCCAGGGAAGGACTAAGGAGTATCAAAGGATCAGGTAGCAAGGGCTGGGACCCTATGCCTCATAATGCACCTCTGCCACCCTGGACAAGGGAGCTGATGTTCAGGGAGGGGCGTGACTGAGGCTGGAGTGATGTCTAAACTTAGGTTGGAGGCTGAATCCCCCTCCCAGTCACCTGCCATTGCCAGCAGCAGAGGTGTGGCAGGAGAGGCTTGGGGAATGGAGAGTGTGGGAGCAGAGTCTGGGGGAATCTCAGGACCTCCAGAAAAATGACAATCCTGGAAGGGACATGAAGATAGGAGTTAGCCTGGCCCTTGGAGAATAGAGATCAGCCTTCCCTTGAGCTGGAAACTGAGGCCCAGAAAGTGGAATCAGATGGTAAACTGAGTGAGCCTGCTTACCCAGTGGGGGCTTGCTGCCTTGTCCCTAAGGTATTTTTAATGGAGGGACCTTTCTTACCATGACGAACATACTTCAGTCATTGTCCTCCTGTCCTCTGGGACCATCCCAGAGGCACCCAGGACTTTCCACTGCATTCTCCCACATGACTTACCAAGCCATGCCCATTCCCCTCCCCAGACTGGGGTGCATGGCCATGCCCTGTTCTGAAGGATTTATAACTTGGAAGAAAAACTTCCCTTCAGGCCCTTGGGCTCCCTTAGGTCACAAACCCTCTTGAAGCCCCTCCTAGGCACAGATCTCTTCTCCTGTCTGGGGAACCTGGCACAGAAACCTCCATGGCCCCTGCCCTTGGGAGCTCCCCATCTACTGGGGGAGGGCAGGAAAGACCCAGAGGGGGTCTAGCTAGCCCCATCTTGGGGAAGCCATGCTTTGGCCCCAGGTCAAGTCTTATGAGAACATGTGTTTCAGGGGATGAGGGGTCTCCTCCTCTCAGACAGTGAGTCTGAGGCCCTGGTAAATGGAAATAATGAACATGTTACCAGCTGGCATTGCTAGAGCCCTTTGAGGTTTGCCAAAAGTTTTCTTTTCAGAATCTTCTCCTGTGGGCCTGACAGTGAGCCCTGTAGAGTAGGTGAGGTTATGGCTCCATTTTATCAATGAGACACTAAGGCTGGGAGGTTAGCTAAGAAGTCTCTCCAGAGAAAGCTGAGGGGTGGAGGGGTGGAGAACTGGCTCCTGGGTTCAGATCCTGTTCTTTACATGACCCTGGGTTGCATCCCTGGGGGCGAGGGGGCCTCTGATGGGAACATGTAAGTGGAGGATGTCCCTGGGGTTGGAGCTTTCCCCTACGCTGCAGATCTGTTCCCCTTACACAGCATCCTCTCCAGCAATGCCCCAGAATGCACCCCTATCCCAGCCTTCTTGGCTCTGCCCTCCATCAGCAGGTAGCACCCACCCCTCACTCCCCACTCTTGTTTGCTCCGTGCTCCCGGGTGGTCCTCCCAGCAGAATCATGATCCATGGCCATAGACAGTTGACACTTTCACATAAACTAGCTAAGTACAACACAGAATGTTTCACTAAGAACATCAGCTCCAAGAAATAGAAATCGTTCTTTTCTGCCTCAGCAGCCTGGCTCTCCACTGGCTTAACAAGTGCGAGCAAAAACATTTATTAAACACTCACTGGATGCTGGCCACAGCTGTGGCTCACAGTTATAGTCTCCAAAGGGCCAGTCCAGGGGTGGGGAACCTTCAGCCTGGGGGCCACACATTCAAGGTCCTCAAGTGCACCCCTTTGAATCCAAACTCCACAGAACAAATCCCCTTCATAAAAGGATTATTGTTGGATTCAGTCAAAAGGCTGTACCCAAGGACCCAGAAGGCTACATATGGCCTTGAGGCCACAGGATCCCCACCCCTGGGCTAGCTTAAGGCTAAGCTGTGAAAATTGATATTGTTCTGTCATTTTCAGTTGTGTCTGACTCTCCATGGCCCTGTTTGGGGTTTTCTTCATAGAGATACTGGAGTGGTTTGCCATTTACTTCTCCAGCTCATTTTACAGATGAGGAAAATAAGGCAAGCAGGGTTAAGTGACTTGCCCAGGGTCCCACAACTTGTATGAATAATGATAATGATGTTGATAGCTGCCATTTCTATAGTGTCTACTATGTATCAGGCACAGAGAGCTAAGGGCTTTACAATCATTCTCTCCTTTGAGCCTCATGACCCCCTTAGATTGTCAGGAAACTGAGGCAAAACCAGAGAGGAAGTGACTAGCCCAGGGCCACCAAGCTACTAAAATGTCCAAAGTTGGATTTGAACTCAGGTGTTGCTGACTCCAGGGCCAGCACTTTATCTGCTGCATTGGTTCCTGGTTTCAGACCAGAGAAACATGTTCCCTCCAAGCCATCCTAGTCTGCTTTGGCAAGAAGAAGGAAGCAGATGGCTCATCGCCTCTCCCCCGTCCTCCTCCTTCACATGTACAATGTATAGGAAGCAGGACAGTGAAGTCATCCAGGGAGAGTTTCTCACACTTGCTCCCACCCACCGGAAGAGACACCTCCAGGATCAGGGCTGGTCATACATAACAGAGTAGGAGGTTGCCAATATGGCATACTTCAAAAATATCTCCCTTGGATTTTTAAAATTCACAGATATTTTTAAGTATCTGTAGCACTCGGGGCTGTGAGATGCAGTGCCAGCCTCCACAGCTCACTTCAACCTGAGCAAACCATCTCAGCAAAGTAAGCCAGTATGGGAGAGGGACCACAATAGAGTGAGGGCTGGCAGGAGCCTCACAGTCCCTCATTTTACCACTGGGGAAGGGAAGGTCATTTCACAGACTTGCTGAATCTTGGGGCTCGAAGAAATCTCCTTCAATCTATGCCTAAAAAAGCATCCTCTGCACCTATCACTACCTGTGACAAATGGCCCTGCCAGCTCCCATCCAAAGACACTGCTCCCCCGGGAAAGTCCAGCATCTTGTTCCCTTTCTGGACAGCTCTCTCCCCCACTACAGATGGTCATGCCCAGAGCACCTTGGCTAGAGGGACCAATCAGAACCAGGCTGAGTTCTGTCCCACACCACAACCCTTTAAACCCTTGGACGCTGTGACCACAGCGTTCCTCCTCTATTCTTCTCTTATGCAGACTCTGCAGACCCAGCTGATGGGAGGCCCTTCCCTATCCTAGTGACCTCGAGACACTCCAGCTCACCCTTAGGGTCCATCAGCACCAGAACAGAGCCCAGTCCAGGTGGGATCTGACCAGGGGAGAACATCACCTGCCTCTCCCTGATCTTCCCACCCCAGTTAATTTATCCCCAGTTCATGACATCTCAAGGCTGCCCTGTCACATGATGACCCAGATCATCTACAACATGCAGGGATACTCAGTGACTTCACTAAGGGCACATATATGAAAGCCCTAAAACCATACTGTGTGTCAGATACTAAGCAGCTAGTGGGCATGAGTCAGATAGGCCTGAGTTCAAATCTGGCCTCAGACACTTCCTAGCTTGTTATGTGACCCTGGGCAAGCCACTTTATGACTGCTGCTGCCTCAGTTTCCTCAGCTGTAAAATGGGGATCTAACAGCACCTCCCTCCCAGAGTTGTGGTAAGGATCAATGAGATAATACTTGTAAAGCACTTGCCTGGCACACTGTGGGCGCTTCATAAATGTCCTTCCTTTACCAATTGAATTCAAAGCTTCCACAAGCCTGAAGCTCTGATCCTAGGCTCTTTCCTTCCAGGTTGCTGTGTGAGAATGCATCCAGCCAAATTCTGAGTTTTCAGTACTAATGGTCAGCCAGACTTCTGAAGCTCCTTGTGTAACTGGAGGCCCAAAAATGTTTTCTGTTCTAACGTTGCTAAACAAACCCTGCGGCTTTGGCTCTTGTGTGTGTCATGGGGCCCCAGGCATGACTCACCCTGCCCTGGGCTGAAGATGGCAAGTCAGTGACTCTTGGAGCTGGTCCTCTCAAGGCAGGGAGTCCAGTGCCTCTGGTGGGGGAGGGGCTGCTGGCTTTTCTCTCAGATGCCATTTCAGTAGGAATGAAGAGCTCCAGAAAAAGTCTGGCCCCCAGGCTCCTCAGATTGGCCTTGGAAGGCTGGTATTGCATGTCCTTCACTGTTAAAGAGGACCATAACATCAGGGAGGTGATGTCATGAAATGCAAGTGAATTGGACTTAAGTGAGGAAGGACTGTGCAGAGTCACCAGCCTCACTTTCTCCTCCAGAGCCATCTGGGTCCAGTGGTTGTATTACCAGCCCTTGGGCAGATTGCCTGGGAATCCAAACTCCTTAAAGATCACATTGGAAGCCCTCCTACCATTGTCTAGCCCCAGTCTTTACTCTTCTCTGTCTGGCTACATGACCTGGTCATTGTCGAAGTTGTGATTACCCTTAGGACTGAGAACGTGGGATTGCTGGACCTGAGAACAGTGAGTGTTGGAGCTCAGAGAGGTCTTAGGACAGAGGATGTCAGGGCTGGGAGGGGCCTTGTCTTCTCTTCCCAGTTAAGTCATAAACTTAGAGGGTGAGGATTCTGATCATTGGAGGCCTGTGCAAATGCCTATCAGCTGGAAATGAGACAGACGTCATTGAATCGTTCAGCTGGCAGGAATCTAAGGGGGGGGTCACATGACCTGGGGCAAACTCAGGCCCGAGGGAGCACCTGAGTCTCCCAGGCACCAGCGGGACTTCAGGGACAAAGGAACCAAAGGGCACAAAGTTTCATGGCACCCTGGGCCCTGGGGTACTGGAGTCCAAAGGAGGGGCTAGCTAGGTTCTTCCAAGCCCTTATTTTACAGATGAGATAACTGAGGCACAAGGAAGCTCAGTGGATAACCTATTCCTCCTCTTCTAGAAAATGAGGGAGTTGGACCGGGTGAGGGGTATAATAAAACAGACAATGAAATGTACTGCCTTTGGGCTGGAGAGATGGGGGATCAAGGGCACTGAATACTGCATACATCACCTGAACAAGGATTTTCTTTGTTACACAGAAAGTTTCAATTTGTGTATGGGGGGGTAGGGTTAAGGGATACTGCGTCTAGAAGTGGATGTAGCGGATAGACAGCCAGAAAGCATCAAAAACGTATACAATAATAATGAAGGAAATTGGACCAGATAATGCCTATAGCGCTCCCACCTCTACCATTTCATGACCCCAACCCAGCCTCATGTCTGGGACACCACATGATAATGTGGGAAGCCTAGAATGAAATGCCAATTTCTTCATTCCCAGCAGGCGGACAGAGAGATTAAGTGAGCCCAGATCTTTCGTTTCCTCTCTCCACTCTCTCTTTTGTGTTGTTTCTCCCCGGCTATCTTCTTTCCTCACAGTTTTCCTGCATTTCAATGAACCTGCCCTTCCCTCTGATAACAGACCTCTTGAATTTCACCTGTTGCCCTCCAAACTTCCGAACCGGTCCAAGTTCTTTGGAACATCTAGAAAATCGCTTTCCAAAGCCTGCTTTGGCTGAGTGGGAAGTCACCCTTTTGGCTTTGTGCTATCGACCTCCTGCAGCTGTCCGAGACACACTAGGCTGGTTTTCTTGGGTGGTACATAGTAGGTGCTTAAGAAATGCTAGTTGAACACACATGAATATGTATGTTGACAAGCAGAACAAATACCGCTCAGCCCCAGACTTTCCCTTTCCCATCCCACTCTGTTTCTTAACTTTCCTCCATCCCCAAGGAGATGGCAAAGGTCAGTAGGGCTGAAGGCTAAGATCCTCCTGCCTGCTCTGGGCAGGTGAACTTTCAGGTTGGTGCAGAGAAAGGTCAGCAGAGGTGAGAGGAGCTGCCTCCTCCTGCAGGAAAACAACTGCGTTTCGGAGCCCTCTGCAAACTTTGGTTCCTTTTCTTCTTCCTTGTCATCTACTCTTAAAAGGGAATGTTCTGCCTGTGGTGAGAGGATGGCTAGTGGAGGTGGAAGTGAATGAGCAAAAAACCATGGAGTCTAATCTTGTCACCCACTGGGCTGGACTGGGCCAGGAGAGGGCTGCATCCATGCACCTGGGCTGGGGGAATGCTTGCTTGGAACCCAGCTGTCATTAACAAACAGCTACACTGTAATATACAAGAAGGAAAAGGATGGTGGAGGAAGCATGGACTTGTGTGGACACACAGATTTGGGGGAGACCATGGAGGCTGAGCCTGTCTGTAGTCAGGACCAGGGCCAGTCTTGTCTGGGAAGGAAGGAAGGGAGGGAGGGAGGAAGGAAGGAAGGAAGGAAGGAAGGAAGGAAGGAAGGAAGGAAGGAAGGAAGGAAGGAAGGAAGGGAGGGAGGGAGGGAGGGAGGAAGGAAGGGAGGGAGGGAAGGCCAGTGGGCTGCTCCAGAAGTCCCTGGGGCTGGGCAAGGAGCCACTTGGGCAGGTTTTCTTTGTTCATTAACTGACTGGCTGATAAGGGATCACATTGTACTGAGGCCTGCAGCTGGGAGTGCTTCCAGGTCCTTCTATAGGTCATGGGGACAGCTTCAAGCCTGCATTCCCTTGACCCAGGCTCCCAGCCCTTGAAAACTCCTAAGTAAGGCCAGCCATTGTTTGTGGCTTTGGTCAAGGCCCAAATGGCTTCTGCTTGAGTTCCTCAGGTGGGTAAGGCAGGCACAGTAGACAGATGGAGGCAGTCATTCTTCAGAGGTCAAGCCACTCTCAAGGATGCCTCAAGTCTCAGGGCATTCTTCTGCCATCCTTACAGCCCTGCTATTCAGGGCCAAGGGTAATAAGTAGCCCTGGGGTATACACCCGCTGTCTGCTGCTTACAAAGAGAATGTTGTTGGGCTTGGGATCTTTAGGCCCTGCCTGGTCCCACCCCTGGCACATCACCAGGGAAAGAAGGTGTGGAAACCATCTAGATCACAAGGAAAGGGAGAAATGGCAGGTCCAGTGGATGCTGTTGGGGGGCTCCAAGATTTCACCAGCCTCTTAGAGGCAGGGGGAATTCTCTCATTCAGCTTTTGACATCTACCCTGGGAGGTGCCTCCTCCAAAGATTTTCTGCATTTTTCAGGTCAGGAAGCTGGTCTCAGAGAGTGGGAGTGCCCAGTGTGGCATCCCAGAGCCAAAAAGGGACAGGCTTCTCCCCGCCCTACTCCCCTCCCACCTCCTATCTTTCCCTCCCTCCTGGAGGCCCTGGAGCCAAGCTTCCCAAGTAGGGAGAAGGGCATAGGGAGAAGCAGGGAGGGGCCAGGCCAGTCCTCTGCCAGGCTTATGTTTATGAGACTGGTTGCCCTTGTTTGTATCTTAGATTCACTGACATCTCCATCCCAGTAAGTCCCCCAGAGCTTGCTCACACTTCCAGTGAGGGGCTCATCATTCCTGTGGCCTTGGAGCAGAGGCCAGAGGCCCCCATTGTGAGGGAATATGCCCTAGAAGGAGCTCTTGGTCCAGTATGGGGTCACCTGGGGGACCCCTCAGATGCTGCACACTCTGAAACATTGGCTCCCCCGAGGCTCATTCTCAGGCAGTCCAACAACTTTTATTAAACACCTGATGTACCAGGCAGGCACTCGGCCAAGCACTGGGTATACTGAGAAAGAGGAAAACAGTCTCTGCGCACAATCTAATGCACCAGCTATGTACAAAAAAAATCTATTCAGAATAAATTGAGGGTAATCATTAGAAGAAAGCACTGCAAGGGGTGGGGGGAAAGGACTTCTTGCAGAAGGCTGGACTTCTGGCAGAAGGAAGGAAGAGGGAGGGCATTCCAGGTAAAAGGCACAACCAGCACAAAGGTATGCTGTTGGGAGAATTACATGATAAGAAATCATCGAGAAGCCTTATTCCATAGAATACGTAGAAGGGAGAAATGTGAAAGAAAATTGAAAAAGGACAAGAGGGGGAGGCAGGTTGTAAAGAACTTTAAAAGTCAACAGAGGATCTTAGATTTGATCCTGGAGATCATAGGGTACTTTATGGAAGGAAGGAGAAGTGATCTAGTCAGACCTGAAGTTAGGAAGATCACTGTGGCAGTCCAAGATGGACTGGAGTGGGGAGAGAATGGAGGTGGGAAGACCCACTAGCAATAGTGAATGGAAAGGGAAGAGGGCTCAGCTGGGCAGGGTTGGCGTGGGCATGGATATGCCCATTGGCTGGCATGTATGGCTCCAGGTCTTTTCTGACCTCTGTGTCAGGCTTATTCAGTCCTCAGGTGACAAGAGGGGGAAGGGGCAGAGCTGAGGAACCTGGGACGTCCTTGGCAGCACCCACCCACTGACAGCTAGTCTCTGGCAGTGAAAGTGGGGACTGAGCTGGGCACTTATTCATGCCTATTTGTTTTCTGTTATCATTGTTTTAAAATGTAATTCCACAACGACTCCTGCCCCGTCTTAGAATGTCCTTGTACATAAGATCTGGTTACTGATCTTCTACCCTTGCACATGAGTGTGGGAATGGCTTGCCCAGCCAGGAGCAGGCTTGCTGTGGAGTGTCTGTTCTTGGGTTTATTTTTAAACCTTGGAATGCAGGAGGAACATGCCACTTAGCTCCTGAGCAAATGTTCTCCTCCAGGTAGCTGCGGGATGACTATCACCCCATCCAGGAGCAGGCAAGCCCACAAGAGTCCTTGCCCTTGGTCTTGGCAGGGGTGAGCCATGGTTGGCAGAGGGCTACTGGTCTTGCGGAAGGCCAGACTCAGTCACTGGGCAACCCAAGGCCACAGTCTCTCTGAGATGAGCTTGGGTCAGCAATCATGTTCCATAACGGGAAAGGCTGGAAGAGAGGAAGCCCTTCCTGCTCCCAGCCCCTGTAAGGAGGAGAGATAGGGGGCCAAGGGGCTGAAATCCCAGCATTGCAGTTCCCTGGCCCCTCTGGAGATCACTGTCAGCCGCACCTGTGTATGGCTCATACAACCCAATGAGCCTTTAGGAAGTGTCTGCTGTATACAAGGGACAGTGGTAGGTGCTGAGGACACAATGACAGAACCAAAATCAACCCCTGCCCACAAGGAGCTTACATCCTAATGGGAGTGACTATAATTAATATAAATGATTAGTAACTAGTATTTGATCAATGGGGGGGCGGGACTTCCATGGAGATGAGAGTTTGGGCCATAGCAGGCATGACGTGTCTGTGATATGATCATCATAGGAACTTTCTTCCACCCCAGAAAAGCACAGTGACCTGGGGCCCTGAGCTGCTCAGTGACTTGCCAAAAAGGTCATGAGGTCTGTAGGTGTCAGACCAACTTGCTTTCCATCCACTCAGATAACACAGTGTGACATAGATAAAGGAATTTGTAAAAGTTAAAGTGGTAGCATTGGATTGTATGTTAGTTTTCCAGAAAGCTTATGCCTTGAGTGCCACAGATCTGGTTTGTTTTAGCCTTTTGGACACAGCTTTTAAGAGTAGAGGCACCTGGAGTCAGTAAGACCTGAGTTCAAAATCTCCCTCAGATACCTCCTAGCTGCAAGACCCTGAGCCAGCCACTTAACACCCACTCCCCCCTGTTCCACTTACTGACTGCTAACCCAGAAAAACTTTTGGAGTCCTAGCCAGGCCAGCACTTTGATGCAGGACGTTGGTCTGTCTCGAGGCAAAGGGGTCTTATCGATGGGGTAGCCATTGTGGGTCGTTCAGCAAAGTCATACACCTTCTGAGGAACTCTCCAAGAGCTCCTTAAGCTTTCAGGGTCTAGGGGAGCCCAGGAAAGGTGTTTGACAGATTTCAGCATCCAGTCCTTTGAGAGGAAGCTCCCAGGTGAGAAATGTCAGAAGGAAAACCAGATTTGGGCAAAAAAATGAGGTCCACCTGGATTCTCTTTGGCCTGGCCCAGCATTCACTTCATCATGTGCTCCTTGGTTACATACCAACCCACCCTGGATCTTCACCAAGTCTTAGAGGCACAGAAAGTGTTAGGTTTGGGAGTCAGGAGAGAGGGTTCAAATTCTCTGCCACTTAGTGACAGAGTCTTGTCTGTAAACTGGAGTGAATCACCCTGTTCTACCTACCTTATTTAAAGCCCCCTTCAGGGAGCTATGGAAATGGGAGCCCTAGTCATTAATGAGAGGGGAAGGACAGAGGGATTTAGCAAGCTTCCCTCCAGACTGGCTAATGAGGCTTCCTGTTGGCCTGCCATGTGTCTAGACCTCAGAAGGCCCCCTCAGGGAGTAGGGAAGAGGCAGAGTCTGTGGGACTGGAGAGGGGTGATCTTGGCCTTGGAGCTGTCTGGTCCAGCCCCCTTACGTTATTGAGGATGAAACCAAGGCCCAGGTGAGTGAAGGAATTGATTCTTGGCTAGAAGGTATCAAGCAGGGACTCTGCCTGCCCCCAAGGTGTCTTCAGTCTCTTCCCAACTATGTATCCCCAGGGCAGGTAAATTACTCCCCCTCCCCCTTGTCCTGCCCTTCTCCCTTTTCTAAGTCATTTCAAAGACTTGTTCCATCCTCACAAGCCCTGAGGTACCTCTTGTCCCCATTTTCCAGAGGCTCAGAAATGGGTAACTAAGGTCACAGGCTGTGGGCAGTCAGGGTTGCCTGACTCCCAGTGAGAAATGAAGGGTGCCAGGACATTCTGTGCCTGCATTCATCTCTGGGCCCTTGGGGCAGTGGAGGGGACATTGAGAGCCCAAAGCTTGACTGGGTCTTAGAACCAGTGGCTGTCATGGCCAATGGCTGCTGTCCAGGCTCTCTCAGGGAAGAGCCCTCCTAGACACAGTCTCATGCCCACAGTTTTACCATCTGGCCTGGACAAAGTTGCCATCTTGGGCTTCACCAGAGGTGCTCCAGACTGCAGGGAGCCCTATCCTCCTTTCCTCTTCCCAAAGGCCATCCTTCCTTATCTCCTTAGCCCTTAGAGGCAGGGTGGGGACCTTCTTCCTGGACCCTGCACCCACTTGGCTGTGTGACCTTGAGTGGGTCTTTAACAGAGCTGGGCCACCCTTTGTTGGGGAAGTGGCAGACTGGCCCCTCTGTTGCCTGCCGTCCCTCTGCTCCAGCCCCAGAGTCTCCTCTGCCTGCCTTCCTGGAGCACTTACTGGCCATGCTGCTCACTTGGTGCAGAGCCTCAAAGGAATGAACTGAATTACTAGGAGTGTAGGCCATTGGATTTGTTTAATCTCAGACTGCCTGGTGTTAGGCTCATTGGCTTAAGGGTGGCTTCTCTTCCAACAGGTTGTATGGTATTCTGGCATGCAGTGGCTACTGAGGCCTTTGTCCTCTGGGGCAGCTGGCATGGGGATGGCGGGAAAAGTTGGGGTGCTGGGATGTTGGTTCCATGGACATTTGTACTTACTTACACAGAACTCTTACAATAGGGACAGAAAAGAAGATGTCCAGCTTCTGGCTTCTCCATGTTTGCCTTAACCCTTTGGATGAATCTACTTCCCTGAAAACCTGAAGTCCTTTAACAGAACTCACTCCATCAATAAGTCAGTCCATAGACACGAAGGATCTACTGTGTCCAGGCATTGTGCAAAGGTGCAGTGATGAGAGAGGGATTGTCATGCCTGAGGTCAACCTGGCAGGATGGAAAGGCTGAGTGTAAAGATGGGCTCTATGCCTTTCACCCTGGGCATCCGTGACTCAGACTAGGAGTTTCAGAGATGTGGACCTGACCTCTGAGGAGGGTGGGGGGTGAGGGCACCTGGGGGTGGGCTGGGTGGGTGCCAGAACTATGATGGGGGACAGAGTGCAGCAGCACCACCCCCCATCCCAGAGTTTGTGTGGCTCTTGGACTTTGTGGGGGAAAAAAAGATGCACAGTCTCCTCCAGGGACCTTTTCATCAGCCTCTCTGGGGACAATCACCATATGCTTGGGAGGTCACTGGCTCCCCAAGAGTCAATCCAGGCCTGCAGTTCTTGCCAATTAACTTAGTATCTCAAGCATTCCCCAACCTCCTCCTGCTTTCTCTGTAAACATGGTTCTGTTAATCACTCTCTTCCCATCACTATTGCCCTCCAATGTCCAGTGGGAGTCAGTGAAAAGGCAGTAATGAAGACCCTAGGGCTGAGCCCCAGCCACTGAATTGGAGGCCTTTGCCCTCCCCTGAGGGGATCTGCCCTCCTGGGGACCTGAGGGAATGCACCAGAGAGTTCTGATCACCCCCTCCCACCCCACCCAGAAATGGTCTTTCCTGCTGTCCTGGCTCCATTGGGCCTCTATTTCTCTATGTCACATGGGTCTTGGGAGTTCCTCCATCACCAGCCCAGGGCTCATTTCCCAATAGGTGCTTAATGGATGTCTGCTTCTGAGTAAATAAGAGGCAGAGAGGTTTAGGGTCAAGAAGGTACCCCCAGGGTCACTCACTTCTGAACACAAATCAGATCTGGCCTCTGCTTGGAGATTTCCAGGGAAGAAGGACTGGCTACTATTTCTATACTTCTATTTGGACAGTTCTCATTGATAAGAGGGTTAGCTGGGTGGTGCGGTGGATAGAGCGCTGGGCATGCAATCAGGAAGACAGACCTGAGTTCATATCCAACCTCAGACACTTCCTACCAATGTGTCCATGGGTGAGTCACTTAGCCCTGTTTGCCTCAGTTTCCTCATCTGTAAAATGAAAAGGAAATGGCAAACACTTCCAGTATCTTTGCCAAAAAAACTCCAAGTGGAGTCAGAGTCGGACATAACTGAGACAATTGAACAACATTAATAGGAAGTTTATCCTTACCTTGAGCTGAAATCTGTCTCTGCATGACAGCCCTTCTAGTGCCTGAATATAGCTAGCAGACCCTTGATGAAAAAAGAGCTGCTTTGGCCTCACTTGGGGCCTATTTACTGGTATTTTACAAATAATGTTGAACAGCTTAGGCTGATTTCCCAGCATGCAGCGAACTTAGAAATAAATCAAAAGGAAGACTTCTGGCATCTACAGTGACTGAGCTGAGGAGACACCAAAAGTATTCAAAGTTGACATAAAGGTGAAACACAGAACATCTGGGACTGGGTCAGGTAGAAAAAAACAGCTCCTCCTGCCTCAGTATCCCTAAAGGCATCCTTAGATTACAATCCAGTAAACCCTCAGAATTCTAGAATGAGGTACCTGTAAATGGCTTTTCATATCTTAAAACACCATAGACATGTGTGCTGTTACTTTCATTATCACTGAGGGGCAGCTTGATGCCCTGGGAAGACTGCCAAGCTTTAAGTCATGAGATCTGAGTTTGAATTCTACCCCAGGCACTCTCCATGTGGCCACACACAGACTAGTCACTCCCTTTCCCCAAGACTCAGTTTCCTCATCTCTAAAATGGGGGTGGTAAGGCTAGGACTCACCATTCAACCATGGGCGGCATGTTGCTTTACCCATCTGAGCCTCAGTTTCTACATCTGTCAAATGAGGATGATACCTGTGAGATGATATCATGTGATTTGTAAACCATAAACCTTCTAGAAATAAGAGCTATTAGAATGATCCTTATTCACATTCTCCTCCTGAGCATGGTGCTATGACCTGGTCACTGTCATTTGGATGTCAAGGCATTTCCTGCTTCTCCCAGGGCCTTCCCCTCTGTGTGGTTGTCACTCCCCATCTATGTGTGTGTGTGCATGTATCCGTCTGTCCATCCATCCATCTGTCCATATTCAAGGTAAGGTTTCAGAGTGCTGTTCAGCTGTCCCCCAGAGTTCTCCATTGAAGTAGTTTGGAGGAAATAATGGAGTCATTCCCAAAGTGACTGGCAGGTACCAAGGCCAAGATTGATGGGCCAGGGAAGTGGCTCAGCCAATATCCATTTTTTCCCAAAGTAAGATGGTCTAGGGGAGGACTTGTGATCTTCTCTCCCCAAGCCTTCTCCAAGCTAAACATTCCCTGTTCTCAATGATGAAAGATGGGGGCATGTGTCCCCTGATCCAAAGTCTGAGGCCCCAGATTCAAACCATGGTTCTTATTGACCTCCCTGGAGCCTCCCCCAAGGACCTCCACCCAGCCTTGCTTAATAGAAAGATCATTCAACTGAGAGTCAAGAGACCTGACTCTAGCCTCAAGTCTATCACTAAGTCACTGTGTGATCCCACACAAAGCTACCTCTGTTTCCCCACCTATAAAATGGCCATATATTCACATTGTGAAAAGAGTACTGAACTTGGTATAAGACAATCTTGGTTTAACAATGTCCCAGGCTAGACACCTTCTCGGTGGATGAGAATGGACACATCCCCAAGTCTCACCTCTCCACTGTAAAGTAGGGCTGGCCACACTTGCTTTCCCTACCCTGTTGGGGTATTGTAACGATAGACAAACCACTCTCCACATAACTGTAAACTGGAGGATCTGGTGCTGGAGCTTGGGGTGGTCCCAGTCAGCACATCCACGGGCCTCACATGCCCTTCCATGTGGGTTGGCTATGCAAGGCCAGCTGACAGCAAATGCCACGGACCCATCAATTAGAAATGTCAGGCAGTCAGGACCTGAAAGAGCTTTTTGTTGACCTGTTCCACACAACCCAAGGCCTGCCAGCATTGGAACTGAGAGTCAGCATGGGCAAAGGAAGGAGCTGAAAACCCAGACTGAACCTCTTCCTTGGGTGGGCCACCTGGTTCAGTTTGAGGATGATGGTGAAGGCGGTTACCTGGAGGCTTCTACCCCACCTCAACTGACCCAGCTGGGCACAAGAGTGTCCTAATGAGGTTGAGAGCTGTGCCTGAGCACTAGATGTCCCCATGGGGACTGTCAGTGATAGTTTGTGGGGAGGAAGGCAGTAAAAGTCCAGGCTTCCCTGGCCAAGTACCCTGGTGTTGTCTTATTCCACAGGGGGAAATCCTCAACCAGGCAAGAGAAACACCCCACTGACTAATTTTATTGAGACCTAGTAACTTCCCCAGGCTTAGCAAAGCCCTAGTAAGTCAGCAGCACCATGTGAGCTAGCTCAGTTCCTCCTAAGTACAGCATTCTAACCGCTTCGCCACCCAGATCGCCTTCCATAAATACAGGGGGAGTGAGATGGCGACTGACATCCATTTTCTGATGTCAGTAGTTTATTGCTTATGGCAAATCATTTTTGTTGATGCTTAAATATGTTCATAGTAAATTCGTTTTAAAATGTTCCCAAACATTTTTAAAGTAAGAAATACTTTCATCCTTGCGATGGAAATAAACGTTTTCTCTCAGGCATAAAGACAGCCAAGAGTTTTAGTCCCATACTACTATCCTGCCCTCACAAACTTTCTCCAACACCCCCCTTCTCTCCTCCAGGCCTGCCCCAGTGCAGACCTTCATCCCCTCATGCCTGGACTGTTGTAGTAGCTGCTGGGGGGGAGGGGGGTCTGCCTGCTTCAGTCTCTCCCACTCCAACCCAGTCTTCATTCAAACCACTTTCCTGAAGTATAGGTCCAACCACAACACCCCCTCGTCAATGACCTCCCATGGTTCCCTATCTTCTCTAGGATTCTTACACCTCACTCCTTGCCCAATGACACTGGCCTTCTGGCTCTTCTTTAAACAAAGTCCTCCATCTCTAGCCTTCCATTTTCTCTGGCTGCCCTGGGGATCCAGAAGGCTTCTCCCCTTCTTTCCTCCCATCTCTACTTTTTGGCTTTTTTCAAGTTCAACTACAATCCTACCTTCAATAGGAAGTCTTTCCTGCTCCCCCTTCCCACCGAGAATCCCCCCAATGTACCCTGTCTCGTTCATCCACCCTCACTTGTCTCATTAAATTATTAGCTCCTTGAAAGCTGTTTTTGTCTGTCTCTCCATTTCCAGTGCTTAACAAAGTGGCTGGCACACAGTAGGTGCTTAATAAGTGCCCAATAATTTGGCTTAACTCATTAATATCAAGACAACTTGAACACTAAGACAGAAATATTTGCCTGTGAGGCATCAGATGTCCTAGCAAGAAACAATACATGAGCATTTCAAAATGCCTTTGCTCCAGCAAGACTGCCCACACTCTTTTATATTCTGGGGAGAGGCAGTATATATTCCTTCCCCCTTCCCCTTCCCCTGCAGGATTTGAGCAAGTGTGAAGTCCACAGTATGAGGCACATCAGTGGGGGGTGGGGGGTGGGGGGTGGGGGCAGGGTTCATGACTCCTTTTGTCTGTCAATCATGAGGACCCCAAGGAAGTCTGGGGAATTTCAAAAAGATTTTTATGAGCCATTTTCCCTACAGAGTCTCCCCAGCTCACCCAAATCAGGAACCAAGGCAGCAGTCAGGGAAGCTCCTGGAGGAGCGGGGCTGTCTGGTCACAGAAGAGAAAGGAGATAACCCCAGTTTGGGGACAGCAGAGTCACAGGAACTCCATTCACTCTGAAGGCATCCATGGACAGACCTGATTCAGTGGGGAGGGGGATTCCTTCCCTTCAGGACATGGCTGGTACATGGGATTCTCAATGCTGAACTGGCCTCAGTGCCCCTGCCATCCTCCCTTCCTGCTCCTTGCCTTGCCTAGCTCCTGGGCTGAGTGAGTGAGAGGGAGCCTCCTGGAGGCAATCTGCCTGGCATTGCTCACCCTCAGTGCCTGCCCAGGAAGGAACAGGGAGGACTGGGGGGCCTCTGGACCAAGCTGGACAGCATGGAGCAGGGTCAACTACAGGAAAATCAGAGTACTGTCATCCCCGGGGTGGGAAGGGTGGGGGAGGAGAAACAGATGATTCCCAAGGCTGCAGGTTAAATCACTTTCTTCTTGACCTTGGCAGTGGACCCACCCACCTTCTGAGTGCCTTCTTTATTTTGTCTGGTGATAACTCTCCTTCTGAGTGTGGGAGAGAGGCGGGGCGGGTTTACCTAGAGGCTGTTTCTTTAGTGTTTGATAAGCTTGTACCCAAGTAGTTTAACTCTGCTACCTTGAGAGGGCTAAGCCAGGCCAATGATTTCTGACTCAGAAACTAGAATGTCAGGGGGAAGGAGAACTTGGGGTCCATCCCCGCTTAGTGTACCAAAGGGGAAACTGAGGCCCAGGCAGAGGAAGGGATTCACAGAATGAGTCAAGGCTGCAGCCAGTTCAGGAAGCCAGGGCTCTGCCTTCTTCTAAGACTTGACTTTACCCACTAGAGGAATAAGCCCTGATATTTATTAGACTTGCTTCTTGCTATGGCTCCCCTTTCCACCTCAATTCCCCCATTTCCCATACTTGAATCTACTCAAACTGGCCTGCTGCTGTTCCCATATAAGACCTTCCCTCTCCTGCCATTTGCACAAATAGTCTCCCGTGTGTGGAATGCACTCTTTCTTTCCTTCCCTTTCTTCCTTCACTCCCTCCCCTGCTTTCCATCTCCACAAAGAGCTGGTCATTCTTAGATCTTCAGGTCACCTGGAAGGCAGCAGCTGCCATGAGAACTTTTCATTTAAGCCAGGAGAGAGCTCTCCCCCCACCACCTCCAGAGTCCCATCACAATCATGCTTTGGAGCCCACCAGCAGAGGACTTTTTCCAGCACCTGCTCCTTCCCCTCCTCCCCAGCTGAGGGCATGTGGGGTTTGGCTCCTGTCTTAGATAAACCTTTTGTGAGCACTCAGGTTTCTGTTTTGTCCCTGTATCCTCAATGTCAGACAAAGTGCCTTGCATGTAGCAGATGCTTAATAAATGATTTCTTGAATGAATGACTGACTTTCCTAAGGTCACAGAGGGAGCATAAATCCCAGAGCCAATTGTGGACCCCAGGTCCTCTGAGTGAATCTCAAATTCTCAACTGTGTACCTAGGTCTCCCCTCCCCATCCTGATTTGAGGACAGGCCCCATAAAGATAGCCCCCAGCCTGAGTGTCCTAGGCAGACACCAGAAGCTTTTCTAACTGGGAGCTTAGAACAATTAAAACAGAACTTTCACTTTTCATCTTAGACTCCTTAAGACTAAAGGGGAGGGAGCCACAGGGACCTTAGGCACCATCATATTGCCCCATAGGCTTAGAATGAAGGAGTTCTATAGTGTCAAGAGTAAATACAAAGGAACTTCTGGGGAATGGACATTAAGCCTTGGAGAAGGGTACCAGAAAGTGCCCCATTTATGAGATGGTCTCTGAAGGGCCTTGGAATATTATAATGTAGGGTTTATGACAGAGGTGCATTTCAGGCATGGCTATTTAATCCCTCTTTGTCTTTGTTAACTCATGTGTAAAATGGGTGTGTTCGACTAGGTCCTGCCTAGTTCTGAGTCCCTTAGTCCCTTTTTTTTTTTGCTTTTGGGTAGCAGGGGATTTCTAGGGCTCATGCTCAGTAGGCTCTAAGAAGCATGATTGGTAATATCTCTGACTGGGCAAAGAACTTACCAAAGGTGAGAAGGGCAGGGAATGTGCTCTGGCTGGGAGGGGGGAGGAATGTTCCAGAGAAGAGCAAGAGGGCCCCACATGGTTGTCCATAAGGATCATAAGGACAGCCAACCTTGTCCTGCTTGGCCATAGATCCTAGAATGAGGAGCCTTGGGGGAAGCTGCAAAGAGGGAGACTGAGGCTCAGGGTCGAGAAAGAATTCCTCCCAAATAGGGCTTCTCAGAAGGAATTCTAACCCTTATATAATTCCCACTGCGAAAGGAGAGAGTGAGCTCTCTGTCACATAGAGGTCTCCACCCAAAGTCTGGATGACCATTTTTAGAGGTTGTGGTAGAAGGGATTCTTGGTCAGATCTGTGTTGGCCCACCTGGCCCGGAGGTCCCTTCCAAAGGCTGAGATACTTGGACTGTGAGAGCCAGACTCAGGATGTGCTGAAGGCTGAAGGAAGCTTTCTTGACTGTGGGGGAGTTTCAAGATTCCCTCCTCGCCCAGTGGACAAAGGAAGGTTTGGTCAATTAGACGCAGACCTTGACAATAGCCTGGTGAGGGAGGGGCTAGATAGCTCCAAGGGAGCCTGAAATCCTGGCTGGGTAGTTTTGTCTTTGGCACACATGTCTGAAGGTTTCTCATATTGGAGACCCAGCTTGAGGAAGCCAGCAGATCTCTCTCAGAAGGAGCACACAAAGGTTACACCTCAAAATCCATCCCCAGCCATCAGATGGCTGCGCTGCCATTAATGAGCCTCCATCAGAGGCTCAGGGCCCACACCACCTATATCCAACCAGGAATCTGCTCTGTAACAAGGATGCCTAAGTTTTTTTGTTCCTCTAGACATTCTGGGGAAGACTAGGGATCTCTTCTCAGAGCCATGTTTTTAAATGCATAAAATTAAATGCATGAGCTTACAAAGGAAAGCAATTTTATTGAAAACGTTATTGAAAGTTCATAGACCTGCAGTTGAGAACTCGTGATCCAGAGGAACCCCAATAGTTGGCCCCCAAGCCTCTTCCAGGGAGGAAAAGCCCCCCCACCCACCCAGGGGAGCCCAGACCATGTTGGAGCCACACAAGTGGGTACTTAGTCATTATAGATATTATCTATTAGGCATGTTTTGATGCCTCCCAGGGCATGGAGGTGGCCCTTGGCTCCTCAAGGTTCTACTAGCAGACTATAGACTAGAAGGTCTTTCTAAAATACAAAACATTGAAAAACAGGCTCAATAATGAATGAACAGTCGTCTGAGAATCAGATCTAGATTGAAAACAAACGGGTTTTTGGAGATCTTTGTTGTATTGAGGTTTTTTTGTACTAATGAGATCAGACATGTTCGTGCTTCCTATCTTGCCTCTTGCTCAGCTCTCAGTCAACTGTGTCCCAAGAGGGAGGGAGGATGAGAGAACAGGATGTGTGGTCCAGTGGGTATGTCACAGGGCAGCCAGTATAGCCCCTGGGTATCTTAGAAAAGTTGGCCACCCTGTTTTCAGTTGAGAGGGTTTGAAAGCCAGGAAATCTCAGACTTCCTGGAGACCAGGCACAGCACAGATCCTCTTGGGAGATTGGACCTGAAGGCTGGGCTGCAGGGACATGGAGTTCAGGAGAGTCAGGGAGCTTTTCAAGACAGTGCTTAATAAAACAGGGAAGGTGCTGGTTTCTGCTGGCCTGGTACTGATCTCTTTAAGCCTCTCCGATGAGATGTGTCAAAGGTGGAGGTTAAAAGCCATGTGGTGTAGTGGTGACAGGGAGATGCTCTCTGGTCTACCCAGAATCAAAGCAAGACCAAGTACTGACCATGGTGGGAATCCTCTATTCTCAAGCTTTGGAGGAGGATGGTGGGGAAAGAGATTGAGAAACTGAGGTACAAAGAGATGAATAGGTAATGTAGGTAGGAAATGGGAGAGCTAGGTGACACAGTAGATAGAATACCCAGATTCAGGAAGACCTGAGTTCAAATCAAGCCACCGACATTAACTATGTGATCCTGTACAAGTCACTTAAAGCCGTTTGCCTCTGTTTCCTCATCTGTAAATGGGGATCATGATAGCCCAAGCATAAAATGATTCAAAGGCTACCAAGTCCTTTGTGAACCTCAGAGAAGGAAGTAGTCAGCTTTTCCTATCACTGTGGCTATTAATGTATCCTCTGATGGAGATGAGGCTGCTTTGGCTTCTGGGGACTATAATGACATCTGGCGTCAGGTCCGGTCCCTCGACACAAACCCCATCTGCAGGCTCTAAGTCTGGTTCAGACAAAGGATTTGTTGAGGGTCTTTTAATTTTCACTTGTAGGAGGAATTTTCCCACTTGAGTTTCAGCAAAGAGTTGCCCATGGGTCACACCCAGCTCCAAACTGTCAAAAATCCTCTTCCTATATATAAGAGAGAGACTGAGGACTCTGGGCTAGTAAAGGTGATAGATGGACACTGTAGGGGAAGGGGAGGAAGTGTAATGTGTGGGGTATGTTCTCAAGGCTGCCCACCCAGAGGAACATCCTTGGGTTCCCTCAGCCGACCAACCAAAAGTTCATGAGAGATGCCCAGTGAGAAGCCTCCAGGCCAGCCCTTCTATACCCAGTGGCTGATAGTGACTCATATTAGCCGAGGAATGGGGGGAGGAGCACTCCATAAGGGTCCTCTTGGTATATTAGTGGCTCAACCAAGAGAAGGGGAGGGTTGTACTAGCCTTGGGGGTTTCCGCAGCACCGAAGCCTCCCCACTGTGCTTCCCTCTCCCCTCCCCATGACTGCTGGCTCCCTCATTGATGACACCAGTCCCTGGACCTCCTGAGTCAGAATACCCATTCCAGGGCCCCTGTGCAGATCTGAGGTTGTTCAGGCTACAGGAAGTGGGGTGGCTTCAATCCCACTCATTTTTCTGATCCCTCCTGGACCAGCCTACTCCCCAGGGAAAGAGGGAAGGGGCTCCCTGTGCTCACAAAGGGAAGAGCCTTAAGGACAGAGTGCTGAGAAACATGTTGGTTCTTCTGTGAAGTCTTTCACTGAACACTTCTGTCCAGCCCACAGCCCAAGCTACAGAGCTGTATTCGGCTATCCTTTCTTACAGGATGGGAGCTTCATCCCCTAGCATCCTGAGCATCCTATTTGGAACAGTGGGAGAGCACAGGGTCTAGAGTTAGAGGTTAGGATCTGAGTTCAAACCCTGCCTCTGATTTTTGCTGACTATGTATGTGGCCTTGAATAAGTTAGTTCATCTCCTGGGCCAGATTCCTCATCTCTACCATGAAGGCTGACATGAAGCCTTAATTTGACATTCTCTTCTAAGCTCAATAGATTTTTAGCAGCCCCTCTTCTGTCTCTGAGACTCAGTGTCAGGGTCTCTAATCATGTCATGGAAGGGATGGCAGGGCAGCAGGAGCCAGTACTAAGGCCAAAAGAGAATATTGGTTATGTCTCCTTAAAACCAGATGTGAGCTTTGGCCTAGTAGCCAATTCAACTCTCCCAGCCAGGCTCTGCAGGGCCACCTGTCACCCTCACTGGTTCATCATCAGTGCTGTGGCTTTTAACATCTTTTGAGTTTTGGCTTGGAAACGTCACTCACAAATCTCCCCTCCTTCCACGGCACCTTCCCCCTGAACATGGGAGTCTGAGCCCCAGAGCCCAGAACTCAGAATACCCCATAATTTCACCCCGATTCCCTTCTCTTAGTCCCAATAACCGAGTCATTTCAGGCCAGCCTGGGTTTCTGCAGAGGCCACCTCCATCTTCTTCCCTGTAAAGGGCAGAGAATTCATTGACTTGGCACTCACTCACTTCACCCATCTGGACCCAGAAGAGGACCCGAGCAGCAGGTCATCAGCCCCACCCCAACCCCATAAAATATAAGCTCCCTGAGGGATGGCCAGGAGGTACAGGGGATGCTTGCTGATGGATGGGCCAGGTTTTATTCAGACTAACTAAAGCCTGCAAAGAGGGTGACCCCTGGGATGCCAGCCTGTGAAGACAGGGACCCTTTCACTTTGCCTTTGGGCCCTTATGACCAACTCAGTGGCCGACACACCAGAGTCCCTTAATAAATGCTGATGGTGATAAGAAATCCTATGTCTGTATCATGTCCTTTCCCCACAGCAGGGCTGGAGAGTAGGCATTATAGGCATTATTATCTCCATTTTATGGGTGAGGAAACTGAGGCTCTGAGACATTAGACCTGCCCAGCATCACACAGATCGTAAGCAGCAGAGCCTGCATTTGAACTTGGATCCCCTGACCCTCAGACCAGGGCTTTCCATTTCTTGGTTGCTCCCTTGTATGGCTGGGATCCTATGGGACTGGCTGCTGTGAGAAAACAGTAAAAGCATTCTTACCTACTTTTCACCAAGTACCAAAGCCAAAGGCTAAATGACCTGTCCAAGATCACTAAATCAGGAAGGAGACAGCAAGAACACAGACCATTTTGTAAAAATTGAGACCTGGAGAAGTCAAGTCTAGGTCCCCCTGCAAGGGCCCTTTGAGGCCAGTGTTCAGAAGGGCACACATCCCTGTCTGCAAAAGAAATTTATCCTCAGGCAGTTTTCCTAGGAAGAGAGCTGAGCCCATAGGCAGGCCCTCAGATTGGGAGCAGCCCAAAAGAACGGAGCACTCTGGGGCTCCCAGGATAGCTGGAGGGTACTCAGCTGGACTGGAGAGGGGGGGGTCACCTCTTTCCCATAGAGGAGGTTCAACTTCCCTCCCCCACTCACCTGAGCCCTGGAAGGATGAGCCCAAGAAGGAGCTGCCTCAGGGGCTTGGTGCAGCTGGTTGGTGGGAGGGTCCCTGCTGCTGGCAGGATAGCTTTCCTGCCAGGATGCTCATTGTACATTCAGAATCTATTGTCCCCAGAAATGCCCTGTGGGGTGTACCTGCTTGTGGACACAGAAGGTACCGGTAGCTTTGGCTCTAGACAGTGTCCACATACACACACACACACACACCAGCCTGCAGTCTGCTACCCTCCCATTGTTTCTGGGAAATGAATACTGGAGTCAGGACCTGGGATCCAGTCCTGCCGTGCCTGTTCACTCCTTCACCAAATGACAAAGTCCCTTCTTCTCTCTGGGCTTCCTCAGAATGTGAATATTTAACCAACCTGCTTGAAATCCAGCCTCAAGTTTTAAAGAGGACATTTTTCAATGGCCATCAGACTGGCATTAGCATGGAATGAAATCTTCCTTGAACGAACCCACACAGCGGGCAACTAACTGTCTCAAAGCATACAAAGTCGCAGGCTCTGATGAAGGACAAGGACACAGGTGACTGGAAAGTGAGATGGGGGGGCGGCATCTGGCTACTGAGCAGAAAACTGAGACCCAGAGATGAAGAGACGTATTTGTCACCATCACACGGGAGCCAAGTGGAGGAGCCATGACCTTCTGACACCAAAGACAGCCTTCCTGTCTCTGTAGCATGTTCTTACTCAGGCGAAGGGGAGACCTTTACAAAGGCACTTTTCTGAAGGGCATTTTCAGAGGCAGAGGCTGGGGATACAAAAAGGAACACAAGACAGATCCTGCTCTCAAGGAGTTTACAATCCATTGGAGGAAATGACCTGCAGATGTGCAGGCGTGTGCGCATGCGTGTCGGTCCTTATAATTCTAGGCAGCTCTGTTTTTCTATCCTATGCCAAGCACATAGCAAAGGCCTGAGGATGCAGAAACAGAAATGAAATCCTTCCTGCCCTCAGGAAGCTTATTTTGTAGAGGATTGGAGAGAAGCACATGAATCATTCAGCAGGCATTTTCTTAAGGGTCTTCCATGTGCCGGAAGCCTGGGGCATGTTACTTTTCTGGTTCCAAATAAGTAGGGAGTAGGCATAATTAGACATAGCCTAACCAAGCCGTGCCAGAACCCAGGGATACAGAAAAGAATGAAGTAATCCCTGCGCCCAGAGAGCTTCCATCTTAACGGGGGAGACACAGCGGCATCCATACCTCCAAACAAGATTCCATACAGAATAGTCCAGCACAAGAGAGTTGGGGAGGGGGCACCCGTGGGTCAATGAGGATGGACCTCAGTACATCTGCAGAAGAAGGCACACACAAGAGGGGGATCAGGAAAAGGGCCATGGGGAGTGGCAAGAGAGTGCTGGTGTGACAGCCTGGGCCAAGGTTCCGTCTACCACTTTGGGTCGGATGCTGCTTGGGGCCTACTAGCCTTTTAGGTGCTCCTCTGTGTGGTGTCCTTCTGGTGTATTCTGTAGAGCCCCCTCCCCTGTGCCTAGCCCCAGGTTGGCCTCTGCCAGGGGCAGCAGCCTGAAAAGATGAGGCACAGCCCTCCCCATGGTCCCTTGGCTCTGAACCACAACTTTCTTTGTCTTTTTGTTCTCTGTGGGAAGAAGGAAACCCAGGTCTCAAGATAGACGAGATGAACCTTTGGTGAGAGAGTAGGAAGGAGAACTTAGAATCACCCACATCCCCAACGAGGGGTCCCCTAGCTTTGGTGTTTGATGAGCAGGGACAGAGGGAGCCCCAACTTTTCCCAGCACTGCATCCATCAGGGCTAACTCTGCTCCTAGCAGCCTTCCTCCACCCCCAGACTTCCTTGTGTCGTGAAGCCTTCCCTGAGTCCTCCAGGCACCCTTCTGGGACAGGAAATGCTCCTGTCCAGTTTGGGATGGAATTAGGACTAGACGCAGGGGTTGGAGGGTAGCTGGAGGCTGGAGTGAGCTTACCTGCTTGTGAGGCTACTTCTGATTTCTGAAACACTTAGAAGCAAAGTGGACACTGGCCTGTTAATGGTCTCAGGTCAAGGAAATTAGCAGTAGGTCTCTCATGACCAAGCCAGAGAGTTTCCAGCATGGAAACAGCCCTAGCTTTACTGCAGCTGATGACAAACCACATCCCCTGTTTATCAGGGAGGTGAAAGAACACTTGCATTTTGTGATGCTGCAGGGTCACCTGACCCTGGGCAAGGCACTGACCCTGGCACTGGCCCTGGCAGTGAGTCACATACACAGCGAGTCCTGGCTCAGGTCATTCAGGAGCTTGTTGCCCAAGCTCCTGTAAGCCTACCCTGTCTGGGCCTGGCCTTGGTTTGTCATCTGCAGCATGGAGCAGTTTCTAGGACTCTGGAGGCTCAACCCACCCAAAAGCCCCAGGATGACAGATTGTCATTCCCATTTTAGAGATGAGGAGACTGAGTCAGAGAGGTTGGATGCTGAGGTGCTTTGAGCATCAGATCTAGGTTCCTGAGTCTGATGATTAGAGGATCTCCAAGTTGTCTTCTGGCTTCTGTGCTATGTGTGGGCATGAGGGGCCATAATGGGGCAGGAGCCCCAGCTGTGCCTCGGGATCTAGTCAGAAACACAAGAATCACAGCATTGTTGTAAGGCAGGATGTCTAATCACTGCATGGATCATCACAAATATTGAAGGAAGAGGACATTCTGGAGGTGACAGGTCCAAGCTCGGAGGCAGTCAGCACATCCTAGAGAAGGAAGCCTGGAGGTTGTGACTTTAGGGACAAGCCCAGAAACTGAAATGGGCTGGATTATCCTCAGAACCCCCAGTCCCACCTGGGCCTGCAGAAAAATCAGTCCCCTTCAGATACAAACAGGTTGGGTTTGTTCCTATCTCATTAAATTTAATAGACTCGTAAAAGCAAATGGTGCCCACAGGAGCTCCTAATTTCATGGACCGTCTTCTTTGTTCTTGGTCATATATTGGGACATTGGGTATTTGTTGAGAACTATTAAATTCATAATTGAAGAATTTTTTAAAAATCTTGGTACAGGTCCCACCCCAAGCATTTGGCTGAGCTTTCCTTCCCTTCCCCGGAAGAGCTAGGAGCGCTGCCTTCCCAGACCACCCATTCCACTTGCAGTAGCTTTCCTTGTAAAGAACTTTCCTCCTGTAGGAAGCTGATGTTGATCTCTCTGTACTTTTCACACATCACTGCCCATTCTACCCCCAGGGTCTCCACAGAATAAATTAAATCCCTCTCTGGAGTAACAGCTCTCCAGCTGTCTTACCTGCTCTAGGCTGCACAATCACTCCTCTGGTGGAAGGATCTCAAGGTCTAGTGCTATCTTCTCTGGCTTATCAATGCCCTTTCTGAAATGTAGCCAGGAGAACTGAGTACAATCCTACCTGTGAACGATGATCAATAGAGAACCCCATAGGGCATCCCCACTCCAGTCCTGGGCACAGGACTCTCCTTCATGCAGCCCAAGATCCCACCTCCTTTCTTAACTGCCATATCACTCCACTAACTCGCATGGAGCTCATGGCCCACTAAAGAGCTGCAGTGTTGCCACCTCAGATTTGTGAAATTTATTTTTTTTGGCCTTGTGTAAGCCTTTCATTTATCCAGCTACACAGATCTCTGCAGAGGGGATCTTTGCTCCTACCTATTATAAAGATTCCAGCCATTCCAGCTTGCTTGTCCTGACAGCTCTTGTTCTCTCTTATAAGTTCACCCCAGAGGGACTCCCCCCAATCCTGGCATTGCAGGGATGACAATTACACCCATGGGCTGGCCAAAGGGTCTCCATGGCCCTAGTCATGTGATTTCCCATCCACTCCTTCCTTCATACTTTTCTCTTGGCTCTGAAATTCCTTGGTGGGTGGATTTGATATTTATCTTACTAAATGGAATTTGATTCAATGCATCACAATATTGGAGTGTTGGTATTTGTTTCTTTTAAAAAAGGATTTTTTATTTTTAACTCCACTATACGCCAACTAAAGTAGGCATTTCAGGGAGAAAAAGCGTTGTACAGAAAGCCCCAGGCCTCCATTAGGGAGAGCTGGCTCCTTTTCTGATCCATCCAAGCTGTCACTTTCAAAGCTGCCCTGCTCCTTAGTTCTCCTTGCTGGCCATCCTCTTGACCGTTTTTAAAGATTCCTCAATGTCTCCCTCTCCTCTCTTTTTGGCTGCCCTATCTCCCTCTCCAATGGAAAAAAAGAAAGAAAAATTACACATTTGTAAATAAGCCTAGTCACACACAACACACTCCACCACAATCCACGTTTTAAAAAGTCCATCTGCACTGTATGGGAGTCCAGGCAAGAGGTGGAATGAGAATCCCCAGGGGCCTACTGTCATCTTGGCCAGGCTTCACATTGAGCAGAATGCTGGGTGCCTTCTCAGCTTTGGCTCTGGTCTTTGGGAGGTGGAGGAATTCCCCCTCCCAGCACCTGGCTGGCAGCCTCTTTGGCCCCTAAAGGGCTCTCTCCCAGGTCCCATCTCCAGGTGTGTGAAGCAAAGGCAGCAAAGAAGCCACAATCCTGAAAAAGGCAGTTTGTCAGGGACTTTCCAGGCTAGGCTGTGCAGGTGCTGACTATGACGGGGCTCCAGCTTCCCCTGGAGCCCAGTGATCCTCCAGGCCAGGTCTGAAGAGCACAGACTACAAAGGGAGCTCACTGAGGAGAGGCAGCACAGGGGCTTTGGCATGAGGGGATTGGGTAACTTTGGAATGTATAAGGAGAGATAGGGTGGCCCGTGGAGCTGAGTGGAAAAATCAAAGTTGGAGCATGACTTTCCTTTATCCTAAGCCTGAGCCTCTGGAGGCAAGTCTTACACACACAGACACACACAGACACAGACACACACACACACACACACACACACTCTCTCTCTCACAGAATTGCACAGCCAGAAACCAGCCTGGCCCCCATCGCCAGACCCATTGGGGCAGTTTTCTGAGAAGACTCTGATTCTCTCCCCTTGACAACCCAAAGTCCCAGTGAGTTCTGCCCCTAGTTTGCCTCCCTGCAGCCCATCATCCTGCCAACATCTATGAAGTGCCTGCTGTATGCAATGGTGCAGACTTTGTGAGAAGGCAGTTTAGGGATGGCCATGGCCCAATGGTGGAGGATAGCAGGTGTCAGGCTGAGGATCTGCTATTGATTGTACAGGACAGAGGTGAGCCACTGAAGGGGTCAGAGCAGGGGAGTGACCCCAAGCCTGTACAGATACTTGCAGCTAACAGTCAATAAACAATAAACAGTCATTTGTTAAAGTCCCTACTGTGTGCACTCATGCTAGGGAGTTTGGGGTTTACAGAAAACAGTCCCTGCCCATGTGGAGGTGAAGGATGTCACCCTTGCACCAGGGAGAGGCCCCTCCACACTCCTACCCTCAGAGCTCTGGGATGCAGGGAAGGGTCTGACAAAAAGACAGGGCAGGGAGACACAGGCAGGTCAGATATTCCCCAGGAACTATGAAGAAAGTGACAAAACAAAGGAACCCCATTAAGAATGGGGGCGTGGCATTTGATAACAGTTTCCTCCTCTGTGAGAGGCAGGCTGGCCCACAGTGATCTCTGAATGTCTTGCCCAATCTGACACACCCCCCTACCCCAAGCACCCAGGTTCTGTGACTATCAACAGCCTGATGCGGGGAGGGAAGATGCATTGAGAGAGGTCCCCAGCCCAGGGCTAGGATGCTGACTGGCCTCAGTCTCCTTCTTGGCAAGGTGAGAATAGGACCCACTTTTCCGAGCTATTGGAACAGAAAGATATTTCTCAAGCCTCCAAGGGTCATTTATTCTTTCCCTTAATAGCATTTTTTTTCCAATTACATGGAAAGATAGTTTTCAAAATTCATTTTTTTTATTTTGATTTCGACATTTTTCTCCCCCATCCATAAGACAGCAAGTAATCTGATATAGGTTATGCATGTATAATCATGGTAAAAATATTTCCACATTAGTCATGTTGTTAAAGAAAAATCAGAACAAGAGGGAAAAACCACAAGAAAAAAAGCAAAAAAATGAAAACAGTCTGCTTCAATCTGTATTCAGACTCCACAGTTCTTTCTCTGGATGTGGATAGCATTTTCCATCATGAGTTTTTTGGAATTGTCTTGGATCATTGTATTTCTAAGAAAAGCCAAGTCTGCTGTGGTTGATCATCTCACAAAGTTGCTGTTACTACATACAGTGTTCTCCTGGCTCTGCTCACTTCACTCAGCATCAGTTTATGTAAGCCTTTACAGGTTTTTCTGAAGTCTGCCTGCTCATCATTTCTTATAGCACAGTAGTATTCCTTTATATTCACGTAATTTGTTCAGCCATGATAACCTGAATTTCCTCAATGTCCAATTATTTTTTTAATTATTTTATTTGTTTTCAGTTTTCTGCAATCACTTCTATATGCAGTCTTCTATAGGTTCTACACATACATTCCCATTAAATACATTTTCACTTCAGTGATGTTGCATAGAAGAGTTAAGATGAATGGGAGAAACCGTACAACAAAACAAAACAAACACAAGAGAAAATGGTCTGCTTCATTCTGAAATCCAATTCCATAGTTCTTTCTCTGGATGTGGAAAGTGTTTTGTCTCAAGAGTCTGTTGGGAATTTTTTAGGTCCTTGCCTTGCTGTGAAGGATTAAGTCTACCAGAAAAATTCCTCGCACACTGTGATTGTTGCTGTGAACAAAGTTCTCCTGGTTCTGCTCCTTTCACTAAGCATCAGTTCATTTAAGTCTTTCCAGGTCTTTCTGAAGTCTTCCTGTTCATCATTTCTTATAACACAATAGTATTCCATTACCTTCATATACCACAACTTGTTCAGCCACTCCCCAGTTGATGGGTATCCCCTTGCTTTCCAGTTCTTGGCCACCACGAAGAGTGCTGGTATAAATATTTTTGTACATGTGGGACCCTTTCCCATTTTTATGATCTCTTTTAGGATATAGTCTTAGAACTGATATTGCTAAGTCAAAGGGTACACACATTTTTGTAGCCCTTTGGGCATAGTTCCAAATTGCTCTCCAGAATGGTTGGATCAGCTCATAGCTCCACCAACCATGAATTAGTATTGCAACTCTCCCACATCTTCTCCAACATTTATCATCTTCCTGTTTGTCATGTCAGTCAATCTGATAGGTGTGATATGATACCTCAAAGTTGTTTTGATTTGCATCTCTCTAATGTATAATGATTTAGAGCATTTTTTCTATGATAGCTTTAATTTCCTCCTCTGAAAATTGCCTGTTCATATCCTTTGACCATTTAACAATTCAATTTCCAATTCTTTGCTACCACAAAAAAAAACTGCTATAAATATTTTTTGTACATATGGATCCTTTTCCCTTTTTTTATGGTTTCTTTGGGATACAAATGTAGTAGTGTTTTTGCTGAAATAAAGAGTATACACAGTTTAGTTGCCCTTTGGGGATAATTCCAAAATGTTCTCCAGAATGGTTGCATCAGTTCACAAACACCTACAATGCATTAGCGTTCTAATTTTCCCACATCTTCTCCAACATTTATCATTTTCCTTTTCTGTTATATTAGCCAATCTGATAGGTGTGAGGTAGTACCTCAGAGTTTTAATTTGTATTTCTCTAATCAATAGTGATTTAGAGCATTTTTTCATTTAACTACAGATAGCTTTGATTTCTACATCTGAAAACTGCCTATTTGTATCCTTTGGCCACTTATCAATTGAGGAATAACTGGTATTCTCATAAATTTGATTCAGTTCTCTATATTTTAGAAATAAGACCCTTATCAGAAACACTGGCTGTAAAAACTGTTTCCCAGCTTTCTGCTTTTCTTCTAATCTTGATTGCATTGGTTTTGTTTGTGCAAAAGCTTTTTAATTTAATGTGATCAAAATCATAATGTTCTCTATCTCTTTTTTTGCCATAAATTCTTCCCTACTCCATAGATCTGACAAGTTCCTTGCTCTCTTAATTTGCTTATGATATCACCCTCTATGTCTAAATCCCATTTTAACCTTATCTTAGTATATAGTGTGTGAGATGTTGGTTTATGGCAAGTTTCTGTCATACAATTTTCCACATTTCCCAGAAATTTTTGTCTGGTACAGCTAGACTACCTTCCTTTTCATTTCCTTCATTAATTTCCTTGATATCTTGACCTTTTTGTTGTTTTTCTAGCTGTATAAAATAATTTTTTGTGTTTGATTTGTATGGCACTGAATAAGTAAATTAATTTATGTAGAATTGTCATTTTTATTTTTTTAGCTTGGCATACCTATAAGCAATTGATATTTTTCCGGTTGTTTAAATCTGACTTTATTTGTTTGAAAGGTGTTTTGTAATTGTATTCATATAGTTCCTGGGTATGTGTTGGCAGACTCTCGAGTATTTTATATTGTCTACAGTTATTTTAAATGGAATTTCTCTTTCTATCTCTTGCTGCTGGGCTCTGTTGGTAATATATAGAAATGCTAATGATTCATGTGGGTTTATTTTATATCTTGAATTTGTTCATTATTTCAAGTGGTTTTTTTAGTTGATTCTCTAGGATTCTCTAAGTCTACCATCATATCATCTGCAAAGAGTGAAAGTTTTGTTTCCTCACTGCCTATTCTAATTCTTTCAATTTTTTTTCTTCTCTTATTGCTAAAGCTAACATTTCTAATATGATATTGAATGACAGTGGTGATAATGGGAAACCTTGTTTCACACACCCCCCCCCAATCTTGTTGGAAATGCTTCTAACTTATCCTTATTACATCTAATGCTTGCTAATGGTTTTAGATAGATACTGCTTATCATTTTAAGGAAAACTCCATTTACTCCTATGCTCTCTACTGTTTTTAATAGGAATGGGTGCTTTATTTTGATAAAAGCTTTTTCTGCATCTGTTGAGATAATCATATGATTTCTGTTAGTTTTGGTCAATTATGCTGATGGTTTTCCTAATATTGATCCAGCCCTGCATTCCTGGTATAAATCCTACCTAGTCATAATGTATTATCCTTATGATTAATTGCTGTAATCTCTTTGCTAATACTTTATTTAAAATTTTTGCATCAATATTCATTAGGGAAATTGATCTATAATTTTCTTTCTCTGTTTTTACTCTTCCTGGTTTAGGTATCAGCACCATATTTGTGTCATAAATGGATTTGGTAGAACTCCTTTTTCACCTATTTTTCCAGATAGTTTATATAATATTGGAATTAATTGTTTTTTAAATGTAGATCCATCTGGTCCTGGAGATTTTTCTTAGGGAATTCATATAATGGCTTGTTCAATTTCTTTTTCTGAAATGGGGTTACTTAAATATTTTATTTCCTCTTCTGTTAATCTGAATAATTTATAGTCTTGTGAATATTTATCCATTTCACTTAGATTGTCAGATGTATTGTCAGAGAGTTGGGCAAACTAGCTAGTAATTATTGCTTAATTGCTTAAGAAGAGGTTAATTTCCTCTTCCTTGGTGGTGAATTTACCCTTTTCATTTTTGATGCTTCACAAAAATTTGGCTTTCTTCTTTTTTTATCAAATTAATCAAAGATTTATCTGTTTTATTGGGTTTTTTCCTTCATAAAACCAGCCCTTAGTTTAATTTATTAGTTAAATATTTTTCTTTTAGTTTTATTAATCTCATTTAGTTGGGGACTTTTAATTTGTTCTTTTTCTAGCTGTTTTAGTTGCATGCCCAATTCAATGATCTCCTCTTTCTCTATTTTATTCATGTAAGATTTTGTGATATAAAACTTCCCCTAAGAACTGTTTTGACTAGATCCCGTAAGTTTTAGCATGTTGTCTCATTATTGTCATTCTCTTTGATGAAATTACTGATGGTTTCTATGATTTGTTCTCTGATCCACTCATTCTTTAGGATTAGATTAGTTTCCAATTAGTATTTAACCAATCTTTCCTTGGCCCTTTATTACACCTAATTTTTATTACGTCGTGATCTAAAAAGGATGTACTTAAAATTTTCTACCTTTCTGCATTTTATTGTGAGGTTTTTATGCCCTAATACATGCTCAATTTTTGTGTAGGTGTCATGTACCACTGAGAGAAAGATATAATCCTTTCTATCCCCATTCAGTTTATTCCAGAGGTCTAGCATATCTAACTTTTCTGAAATTCTATTCACCTCTATAACTTCTTTCTGGCTTATTTTGTGGTTAGATTTATCTAGTTCTGAGAGAGGAAGGTTGAGGTTCCCCCCTAGTATAGTTTTGCTGTCTATTTCTTCCTGTAACTCCCTTAATTTCTCTAAGAATTTGGATACTATACCACCTGGTGCATATATATTTAGTGTTGATATTACATCGTCTATGATACCATTTAGCAAGATGTAGTTCCCTTCTTTATGCCTTTTAATTAGATCTATGTTTGCTTTCGCTTTGTCTGAGATCAGGGGTGATCACTTCAGCTGAAACATAGTGTACTCTGCTCTAGTCTTCTACCTTTGTTCTGTGTATATCCTTCTGCTTCAAATGTGTTTCTCATAAACAACATATTGTAGGATTCTGGTTTTTAATCCATTCTGCTATCTGCTTCTGTTTTATGGGAGAGTTCATCCAATTCACATTCACAGCTATGATTACTGCGTGTTTCCCTACGTCCTATTTCCCCTCTGTTTATGCTGGGCATCCCATCCCTCCTCATCAGTGTTTTACTTCTGACCACCACCTCCTCAACCTACCCTCCCTTCTATCAGTTCCCCACTTTCTTTTTCTTTCCCCTTTTCCTTCCTACTTCCCTATAGAGTAAGATAAATTTCTACATCCAACTGATTGTGTATGTTGTTCTTTCTCTGAGTCAAATCCAATAAGAGTAAGGTTCAAACAATGCTTACCCCCTCCCTTGTTTCCCTGTACTGGTCTTTTGTGCTTCTTCCTGTGATAGAATTTACCCTATTCTACCTCCACCTTTCCACTTCTCTCAATACAATCCTTTTTTTCACCCCTTAATTTTTTTTGTATCATCACATCACAAAGTCAGATTATATCCACACCCTCTATCTATGTATACCTCTTCTAACTGCCCTAAATTATCATCTTCCTGTGTAGGGAAAACAGTTTAAATCTTATTGAATATCATGGTGTTTTTCTTTCCTGTTTATTTTTCTATACTCCTCTTGAGTCTTGTATTTGAAGATGAAATTTTCTGTTCAACTCTTTTTATTAGGAAATTTTGAAAGCTCCCTATTTCATGGAATGTCCATCTTTGCCCCCTGAAAGATATACTCAATTTTGCTGGGTAGTTGATCCTTGATTGTAAACCAAGCTCCTTTGTCTTCTGGAATGTCATATTCTAAGCCCTCCAATCACTTAATATGGAAGATGCTAAGTCCTGTGTAATCCTGACTGTGGCTCCTTAGTGTTTGAATTGTTTCTTTCTGGCTGCTTGCAATATTTTCTCATTGGTCTAATAATACTAGAACTTGGCTACCACATTCCTTGGAGTTTTCATTTGGGGATCTCTTTCAGGAGGTAATCAGTGAATTCTTCCAATGACTTACCCTCTGGATCCAGAATATTAAAGCAGTTTTCCTTGAGAATTTCTTGAAAGACACTGTCCAGGCTCTTTTTTTTTTTATCATAGCCTTCAGGCAGTCCAGTAATTCTTTAATGATTTCTCCTGGATCCATTTTCCATATTAGTTGTTTTTCAATGAGATATTTTACATTTTCTTCTGTTTTTTCATTCTTTTGGTTTTGTTTGACTCTTGATGTCTCAGTTGTTAGCTTCACTTTCTCAATTTTAATTTTTAAGCAATTATTTTCTTCAGTTAGGTTTTGTGCCTCCTTTTTCATTTGGCCAATTCTACTTTTAAAAGAGTTATTTTCTTTAGTCAATTTTTGTACTTCTTTTTCCAAGCTGTTTATTCTTTTTTCATAATTCTCCTGCATAACTCTCATTTCTTTTCCCAATTTTTCTTCTTACTTGACTTTTAAGATCCTTTTTGAGCTCTTCCAAGAGGGCTTTTTGGACTTCAGATCAATTCATATTCCCCTTTGAGGCTTCATGTGTTCTGATCTTTCCTGTCACCATAATCAGGGCTCTTTTTTGTTTCTCACTCATTTTTTTATCTATTTTGTGACTTTTAAAGTTGACGTCTGCTCCTGGAGCACAGGGGACACTATCCCAAGCTTCTTATGCCGGAGGTCAGGGTCCTGCCTGGTCCTTGGCTTTATGTGCCAGAGCCTTGGGTGTTTATAGCTTGCACACTGTGCTGGGGTGGCCCAGGCTAGTCATATCTGTTGTGCTGAAGTTCTGGGAATGGCAATTTCTCTTCTTCGCTGGAGCTGGAGACCTCATAGGTGGCCTGCTGTGCCACTGACCTTCCAAGCCAGGATGGCTGAGGGGTGTCAGCACTAAGAGCCTCCCATTGGCTTTCCTGGACACCGCCTGTACAGAGCTGTGCTCCCCAAATGGGACGGACCTCTCCTGAAGTCCTTCTAAGTTATCTTAAGCTGGAAAATTGTTTCACTCCATCTTTTCGTGGGTTCTGTCACTCCAGGATCTGTTTAGAGTTCTGATTTAATGTTGTTTCCAAGGGAAGAAGTTAGGCAACTTCCTGTCTTCTCTTCACCATCTTGGATCCTGCCACACACCAGGGTTATTTAAACACACGTTCCTAACCAGAATAATAATGAAGGAACAATTTCTGCATGCTCTAAGGCTTACAAAGTGGAAGAAGTCATAATCCTACTATGAATTATCTTATGACTTCTCTTTCATAATTGGCTTCTGGGCCCCTGGTCCTGTCCTCAGTGGGTGACCTGAGCCCAGTGGGTGGTCCAGAGGCAAGAGCCTCCCTCAGCACACAGTGGGTGGGCTCCTGCCCTGCCCCACCCTCCCTCCCAGGCTCTGATACAACTGTCAGACATGTCCCTTTATACTCATGTGTCTAGATGGTCTCTCCTGGAAGGGAGCCTCTTCCTGAATGGGCCCCAAGGGGACCAGGACCAGGAGGCCTGGGCATGCCTACACAGCCCACATTTGTGAGTTCTTCCTCACAGGACACTTACTGTAAGTAGTCAACAGTCACAGGCTCCCTCCTATTACTCAGGAGCTGGAGGGACAGTCCATGGATTTGCCCTCTTGGTGCCTCCGGGGTAATCACAGAGGTTGTCCCATGGTTCATTTCCTCCAATGCCCTCTGACCTCTGAAAGAAGGCCTGAGGAGAGACCCATGAATAAAAAGTACATGATTTATTTTTCTGTTGTGATTTTCAAAGAAAATATAAAGTATTCCACTAGTCTACTGTTTAAAATCCAGATCAAAGATTGAATAAAAATTATTTTCAATGATTATGATGGCAAGTCAAGGTACCATGGGCAAGAGAAGATAGAAGGGTGGAGGAGAGAGAGACACAGCAAGATCCAGACTGCTTCAGAGTTATAAATGCCCCTCCCCCCAGATCCTAAGGCCAAGGTAGGATCTCATCCCTAGAGACAGACATGCAGCTGCTGGGCCTTTCCCTAGGAACCAGGTCAGTGTGACTTCCCACTTCTCCCAAAGCAACCTGATTTTTCAGAAAGTGTTATGGGATGACCCAAGGCAATTTGCCTCTTATTTCTTTGTGCCCAGCCTCTGCTGAAAATGGAATCCTGTAGCAAGGAGACTGATATTTGACTGACTGGCACGCAGCTCTGGGGACAGGATTTCAGACTGGGCCTTTGGAGGCTGCCTATGGGGGTCTCTTAGGTGTCCAACTCCAAGAGGTCTGACCTGAAGGGGTCCTTGGATAGGATGGTATCTCACCCTTAGGACAATTTCCTAGCACATCAACCATACTGAAGGATTTTTGGAGGCCAGCCAACAGCTAAGACTGGTAGGGTCAATGTTTTAGAGGCAGAACTGTGAGGCCACCCCACTCAGGGCCAGCTGACTATGGTGACTATGTTGACCATCATCCTTTAGGGTTCAGGGTCAACTCACTGCCAGTGGGGGCACTGGCCAGCTTTCTTCTGAGTAGAGAAAGCACAGACCTACAGCTTGTCCCCTGGGTGAGGTGTGTGTGACCTAGAAAGGGTCCTAACCTTTCCCATTGTCAGAAGGAGCAAAGGCTAGACTGAATTGTTCCTGAAGGAAACAGAGCCATGTTTAGACCATTGTCCCCAGCCCAGAGAACCCTTATGAGGGTGCTAGGGGCTGCCTGGCTCAGAAGCAGGGGCTAGGCCATGTCATTGAGGAAGGGGTCTCTCAACCCTAGCCTGACCAAACCAGTTAAGGGCCAGGGAAGATGGGGATTCATCTTTTACTTGCCAATGCTGTCCCTGCCATTCCCAAAGATCCCCCAAAGGCTGCCAGCCTAAGGGGAGACTGCCAAAGATGAAGAGCCCTAAGAGATAATGTGGCAAAAGAAGCACCACGGGACTCAGGACACCTGAGTTCTGGGTCTGGCTCTGCATGAACCAGCAGAGGACCTCCTGACAGTCACCTCTCTAACCTGGACTTGGCTCACATTGAAACTGGAGGTGAGAAGGATGCCCACCCTGGCTCCCTGTCAGGGGAGGGGAGTTGTGGAGAGCAAAGAAGGGGGAGGAGAAAACATTAAGCGCCTACTGTGTGCCAGGTGCTAAGCTAGGCACATTGTGATTTCATTGGATTCTCACAACAACCCTGAGACCACAGATGAGAGATATGCCTGTAAGACTTTGAAAGCTGTTCAGGCTGAGGCATTTCATGTATCCAGAGTCCAAACTGGTAGCATTTCTCTTATCCAGAACCCCGCTGAAAATCAGGGAATACAGGGGCCTCTCAGCATCAGGAGAAACAGTCCCCAAATCCATGGAGGTTATGCTAGGAGCCAGAGGCTTCTTGCCTTGTTTAGGCCCCTTCCCTGAAACTTGGCCTTTGGCCCTTTGTACACATGCATGTTTAGTAAGAACTGCATTCTTCCTAAACTTGGCGGGGATAGATGCCACAGGGATTGATTCATTCTGGGGTGCCAGGAAGAAATCTGCCTAACTCTCCTTAAATTTACCACATAAGAATCTCTTGCCCCTTTGTGAGTGGTGCCTTCCTTTCCTGGAAGAGGTTTCCCAGGTGTCTCTGAGTGGGAAGGTTTAGACACTGAACTCTGTCTGCCTCCACTGAGGGTAAAGCCCATGCCCCCTCAGATCTGAACACTGGCCAGAGCTGAAAAGGGCCACAATCCAGGCTCTCCCTGTGGGTCAGTCGGTGCAGCCCACCCCTGACACAATCCTGGGGGCCTTCTTCCTGTACGGTATCCAGGGGCCTGCAGGAGGCCTTGAAGACTGAATCAGGCAGCTTCAGGGGCTTTCCCTGGGAGAAGCTGGGCAGAAGTTGGGGAATAAAACTGAAAGAAGGGGCACAAGACCAGGGTGGGGGTCCTGCTTGTACCCCTCACTCCCTGTGTGACTGTAGGTATAGGACTTCTATTTGATATTTCTCTGGGGAATGAGGCAGGACAGACATGGCAATGTCTGAAGCCCTTCTCTGAATCCAGGGGCTCCGTTCCCTTCTGGAGTCAGGTCAATCCAAGTAAGGCAACTGCACAGCACAGGGTGAGGACATGGTCAGCCCCAGATTCCCTGACCTGGGCTGGCCAGGTATGTGTCTGTGTGCAGGACGGCCTTGCTAGAAGAACCTGGACCCCCTCTGCTAGTCTGTGCAGGTTCCCCCTGGAGCTGGAGGACAGGATGCCAGCAGAGATTTCTCTCCCAGTCAAACCCTCGGAAGCATTTGGAGAACAGAGAAGGCTTTCTTTGTTTCCTGTCATGCCTTTCTGAAGCCCATGACAAGCTTGGCTGGCTTCCTCCTGTGCTTTCATGCAGCTCCCTTAACTCCAGGAATTAATGATTTCCTTGTTGACAGAGGAGGAAAGTGATGTCTCCCTCGGCTCTGGTCTTCTCTGAGCCAATGCAGGATTACCTAGATTCATCATGGATCATCGAGTAATCACGATTTAGCTCTGGAAAGGACTCAGGAGACCACCAAGCCCAGCCCTCTCAGTTCAGAGGAGAAACACCATGCCCAGGGTGTCTGGGACTTGCTTACGATTGCACAGGAAGGAAATATCAGAGCAGGATTAAAAGCCACGGGCCCTGCCCTGAAACTCAGCTTGCAGCCCACTGCACTACACTGCCTCCCATCATTCTCCCCTCCCTTTGGCTGGTGAAGCACCAGGTGACAAGGTCTAACACAAGAGTAGAGAGCACACCCTCATCCCAAGAATGAGGATGTCTGAGCCAGGAAGGACTTGAGCGCAGAGGTCGCAAACAGGCAGCCTTCCCCAATGGGGTAAACCAGATTCAGATGGAACTGGAAAGTGTTTGACAAAAGAAAAAAAGAAAAATACAATAAAACATAAATAGCATTACATTTTTTAATCTTGGGGGTTGGGAGGCATGGTCCAAGCTTTAGGATTCTTCATGCTGCTGTTTTCAAAGCTCTGTAAGCTTTTAGTGTTTCTAAGGTGGTGTGATCCTGAAACAGGTATGGTCACTGCTCTCCTGGTCTTTACCCAGGAAAGGCCTCTGGTCCCCTCCAGCCACAAGCACTGGTGCTCTCTCTGCCCTGGAACAGTAACCCAGAACTGCATATGGCAAGACAGTTGCCAGTCAGTGCCAGCTGCACACAGTGCCAGTAATCTCTGAGCAGTTATCAGATCCCCTCACTGTCTGTCTCCTGGTATAGCTCCTACCAGCCTCTTAAGTTTTCTTAGGCCAGAATAATGTCCACCCCCAACGCTTTTGTTGGCTTCACAATGCCACAATTCGATTTAAGGTATGACTTTAAAGTTGTTTGGAGGGGAATGTTGAGGGAGTTCAACTGCCCACTGTCCTATACTTCTGGTGTTGTGTTCAGTTGTTTTCAGTCATGTCCAACTCTTCATGACCATTGGGAGTTTTCTTGGCAAAGATTCTAGGATAATTGTCCATTTCCTTTCCCAGCTCATTGTATGGAGGAGGAAACTGAGGGAAACAGGGTTAAGTGACTTACCCAGGGTCACATGGCTAGTCAGCATCTGAGGCCAGATTTGAACCCAAGAGAATTAGTCGTTCAGACTCTAGGCCAGGCATTTTATCCACCGTGGCGCCACCTAGCTATTCCTGCTCCTGGTAGCATACTTTTGTCAGAGTACTGGATTTGGAGTCAGGAAAACCTGAGTTCAAATCTGGCCTCAGATACTTAGTAGCTGTGTGCCCCTGGGTAAGTCACTTAACCTTTTTCTGCCTAAATTTCCTCATCTATAAAATGTGGATAATAGCATCTTACCTCACAGGGATATAGGGAGGATTCAAGGAAATAACATGTAAATTGCATTGCAAATGTCAAAGTACTCTGTAAATGCTTTTCTTTTTGGACATAGGAATCTTTTTTTTTCTCTTTTGGGGTATAATTGATGTATCACTGGGTCAAAGGTTGGGTATAGTTCAGTGACTTTGGGGCCATAGTTCTACATTTCTTTCCAGACTGGACCAGTTCACAGCTCTACCAACAGTGCATCCGAATACATCTTTGCCCACAGCCTCTCCAGCATTAATAACATTATTTCAACTAGTTTTTTGGTGGGTTCTCTAGGATTCTCCAAGTATACCATCGTATCATCCACAGAGAGTGATACCTTTGTTTCCTCATTGTCTATTCTAATTCCTTCCATTTATTTTTTTTCTCATATTGCCTAGCCAGTATTTCTAGCACTAAATTGAAAAATAATTAATATTCTTGCTTCACCTTGATTTTCTTGGGAAGGTTTCTAACTTAGCTCCATTATAGATCATGCTTGATGATGGCTTACTACTTATCATTTTAAGGAAAGCTCCATTTATTCCTGTGCTTTCTAGTGTTTTGTTATTTTTTTAAAATAGGAATGAGTGCTACATTTTATCAAAAGCTTTTTCTGTATGTATTGAGATAATCATATGATTTCTGTTGGTTTTATTATTGAGATGCTCAGTTATACCGATAGTTTTCCTAATGTTGAACTAACCCTGGATTCCTGATATAAATCCCTCCTGGTCATAGTGATCTTGGTGATATATTGCTATAATCTCCTTGCTAGTATTTTATTTAAATTTTTCAATCAGTATTCACTAGGAAAACTGCCCTGTATTTTTCTTTGTTTTTGCCCTTCCTGGTTTAGATATCAGTATCACATTCTGTCACAAAAGGAAATTGGTAGGACTCCTTCTTTGCCTATCTTTTCAAATAGTTTATATAGTATGAGAATAAATTATTCTCTGGTAATTTGTTCTCTGGTTCATTCACTTGTGAATTCATCTGGTCCTGGGTTTTTTTTCCTTAGAAAGTGCATTAGTGGCTTGTTCAGTTTCTTTTCCTAAGAGAGATTACTTATGTATCCTATTTTCTCTTCTGTTAATCTGGGCAATTTATGTTTTTGTAAATTTTCATTCATTTTGCTTGTTAGATTTATTGGCATTTAGTTGGGCAAAGTGGCTCCTAATAATTGTTTTAATTACATCTTCATTAGTGGTGAATTCACTCTCTTAATTTTTGCCACTGATAATTTTTTCCTTTCTTTTTTTTAAAAATCAAACTAATCAATGGTTTGTTTTGTTTTGTTTTTATAAAACTAGCTCTTACTTTTATTTATCATTTTAGTGATTTTTTTTAAACTTCCAGATTTTATTTACTCTCTTTGATTTAGGGGATTTTCAATTTGGTGTTTAATTGGGAATTTTTAATTTGTTGTATTTTTAGTTGCATGCCCAATTCATTGATCTGCTCTTTCTCTGTTTCAGTGATGTAAGCATTTAGAGACATAACTTTTCCCCTAAGTACTGCTTTGCTTGCATCCCATAAATTGTATTCTATTATCTCAAATATTATGATTTATTCTTTAGGATTAGATTATTTAGTTTCCAATTAGTTCTTAATCTATTTCCATGACCCTTCATTGAAAACAATTTTTATTGCATTATGATTTGAAAAGAATGCATTTATTTTTTTTGCATTTGGTTGTGTGGTTTTTATGCCTTAAAACATGGTCAGTTTTGTGTAGGTGCCATATACTACAGAGGAAAAAAAAGTATTTTTCTTTCTATTACTTTTCAATTTTCAACAGAGATCTATTATTGCTAACTTTTCTAAAATTCTATTCATTTCCTTAATTTCTTTTTTCGTTGATTTTATTGTTTTTGTTAGATTTATCTAGTTCTGAGAGGGAAAAGTTGAGGTCCTTCATTAGTATAGTTTCACTTTCTATTTCCTATTGTAATTCATCTAACTTTCCCTTTAAGAATCTGGATACTATACTGGATAGTGCATATATATTTAGTACTGATATTACTTCATTGTATATTGTACCTCTTGACAAAATGTAGTTTCCCTGCTTGTCTCTTTTATAATTAGATCTATTTTTGCGTTTGCTTTGTCTAAAATCATGATTGCTACTCCTGCCTTTTTTTAGTTCAGCCGGAGCATATCAGATTCTTCTCCTACCCTTTTTAACACTGTGTGTGTCTTTCTGTTTTAAGTATGTCTCTTATAAACAACATATTGTTGGATTCTGATTTCTAATCCATTCTGCTATCTGCTTCTGTTTCATGGGTGAGTTCATCCCATTCATATTCATAGTTATGATTACTAGCTATGTATTTCCCTCCATCCTGCTCGCTCGCTTTCTCTCTGTCTTTCTCTGTCTCTCTCTCTGTCTCTGTCTCTCTCTCTGTCTCTCTCTCTCTCTTTCTCTCTCTCTCTCTCTCTCTCTCTCTCTCTCTCTCTCTCTCTCTGACACACACACACACACACACATACACACTCACTCAGTCACTTTTCACCCTGTCCCTCTTCAAAAGTGTTTTCCTTCTGACCACTTCTAACTGCCCTAATAATGATAAAGTTCTTAGGACTTCTTAGTATCATCTTTCCCATATAGAAATGTAAACACTTTGACCTTATTGAGACCCTTATGATTTCTCTTTCATATTTACCTTTTTATGCTTGAGTATTGATTCGAAAGTCAAATTCTCTATACAGTTGTGGTCTTTTCATCAGGAGTGTTTGAATTTCCTCCATCTCATTGAATATCCATTTTTTCTCCTGAAGAATTAATATTCAGTTTTGCTGGGTAGGTGATTCTTGATTATAATCCTGGTTCCTTCACCCTGCAGAATATCACATTCCAAGTCCCCTTATTAGAAGCTACAAAATCTTATGTGATCCTGACTGTTGCTCCATATTTCAATTGTTTCTTTCTGGCTACTTGCAATATTTTCTTTTTGACCTGGGAGCTCTGGGATTTGGCTATACTATTCCTGGGAGTTTCATTTTGGAATCTTTCAGGAGGTGATTGGTGGATTCTTTCAATTTCTATTTTACCCTATGGTTCTAGAATATCAGGGCATATTGATATTTCTCTGAAATAGGATATCTAGGTTCTTTTTTGTTATGACTTTCAAGTAATCCACTAATTCTTAAATTATCTCTCCTTGATCTGTCCTAGGTCAGTTGTTTTTCCCATAAGATAATTCACATTTTCTTTTCATTCTTTTGATTTTGTTTTATTGGTTTTTGCCTAATTCTAAATCATAAAGAATTATTTTCTCCAGTAAGCTTTTGTACCTCATTTTTTAAGTAATTCTTCTCTTCAGTGCACCTTTGTCTCTTTTACCATTTGGCCTATTCTGTTTTTTAAGATTTTTCTTCACTATTTTTCATGCCTCTTTTACCAAGCTGTTGACTTTTTTTCATGATTATCTCGCATAACTTTCATTTCTTTTCTCAATTTTTCCTCTAACTGTATTATTTGATTTTGAAACTTCTTTTTAAGCTCTTTCAGAAATTCTGGGGGGGGGGGGGCATGCTGAGACCCATTCACATTTTTCCTTGAGTTTTTGCATGTAGCTGTTTTGACCTTGTTATCTTCTGAGTTTGTGTTTTGATCCCCCTGTCACCATAGTAACTTCCTATGGCCAGGTTCTTTTTGTGGTTATTGTTTGCTTATTTTTCCAGTTTATTTCTTGATTTTTAACTTCATATTAAAGTTAGACTCTGCTCTTGGGATGAAGGGGCCACTGTTTCAAGCTTCAGGTTTTTCATGCTGCTATTTTCAGAGCTGGTTCGGGGGGTCTGTAAGTTTTCAGTCCTTCCAAGATGGTATGATCTAAGGAGAGGTGTGGTCACTATTCTTCTGGTTTGTGTTCTGGTCTGTGACTAACCCCAAGCACTTTTTCCTGCCATGATCAGGGTCTCCTCTCCTCTGCTGCTAGGATATCTAGTATGCTAGTGCTCCTCCTCACACTGGGACTGAGACCCAGAACTATGTATGGACAATGTGACAGAGTCCTACTCCCAGTACCCACAAAATGTCCTCGGTAATCTCCTTCTGACCAGTTATCAGTGCCCTTAACTGTCTGTGAGTTGAGAACTCTGGAAGCTGCCTCTACTTATTCTGTCATTCCCAAGGTCTGCTGCTGGCTTGTCCTTGGGACATAGCCTGCATTGGATTGCACTCCACTCTCCGCCTGGGGAGACAGATCTTTTCTGTTGACCTTCTGAGTTGTCTTGGCCTGGAAAATTATTTCACCCTATCTTTTTGTCACTTCTACCAAATTCATGTCGAAGTGTTATTTTTACATTGTTTGGAGGGGAATTTGGAAGAGTTTAAGCAAATTCCTACCTTTATGCTGCCATGTTGACTCTGCCCCCTCCAGCCTTAATAAGAGCTAACATAGCACCTACTATGTACCACACACTGTGCTAAGTATCTTACAATTATCTCATTTGATCTTGACAATAACTCTGGTAAGTAGGTGCTATTATTATCCCCATTTTACAGATGAGGAAATTGAGGCAAACAGGGGCTAAAGGACTTGCCCAGGGTCACACAACTAGTAAGTGTCAAAAGGCTGGATTTGAACTCAGGTCTTCTATTCTGACCATTGTGCCACCAAATGCCCCCTAAAGGACATTTTTTTTTTTTTTTTTTTGTCATCTTAACCAATCTGATAGGTGTGAGGTGGAACTTCAGAGTTGCTTTAATTTGCATTGTTCCCATATTTAGTGATTTGGGGCTTTTTGGGTATGGCTGTTGATAGTGTGGATTTCTTCCTCTCAAATCTGCCTTTCCATATCGTTTGACCACTTCTCAGTTGGGGGACTGGACGTCTTTTGTTTTCCCATCAGTTCCTCAGTGTGCTGCATTCCCACCCACCCACCATCTTCCCCCAGGGAGCCAGCCTTTGTAACAAAGAACAGTTAAGCAGAATACAATGACTGACCTTATGGCAAATGAGACTCCACACCCTTTCCAAGGAAAGGAGGGAGCTGCCTCTTGGCATCTTCTGTGGAGCCCCTTTTGGTCCAGTGAAATGGAGGCTTACCGGAAGCCCTTTTGTCTCTGAAACATCTAGAAGATATTTCTAGGGGCCCCCTTGCCTCCACTTGCCAGTTCCTCCTCCCCTCTGGGCTAGACACTTCCCAAGCCTACGGCCAGAACCACCAATTGGAAGGAATCTTGGACTTTGGGCTCCCTCCAGCCCCACCCACACTCCCTCCTCCCAGACCACCCAGACCTCTGGGCCAGCCTGACCTCTTCCATGAGTACATAGACTCCTTCTTCCACAGTTTTGGAAAAGGACAGTCCTCCAGGCTCCTCCTATTCTCCCACCCCCATAGCCCCTGTGTCTCCATGATGGCCTAGGTTGCTGGGCACTCCTGGATCCCTCTCTGTCCCCAGCACTTGTCTGCTCTGCTGCTCCTGATTTCTTGAGTAGGATCAGTGCATTTTGAGGGAAGTTCTGACTTTCTTCTGTTGTGCCAAAGGAATCCCCCCAACTCCCTGCCCCTAAATCCGTCATGGTCCTATCCTCACCTTTAGAGAGACCCAAGAGACCTCCAAAGGCACCCTTGCGCCCTTAGCTCTACTGTTCCTTTAGACTTTCCTCATTGATTCTCATTCCCAGACCCTTCACCGTCCTGCTTGTCCACCAGGATGGGCTCCAGCTGGTCGGCCCTGAACTGGCCCAAAATCTACCCACTTGCCTACTTTGCCTCTTCCTGGCTGTGACACCAAGGACAAGCTTCTCAAGGCTGCCATCAATCCAGGAAAGCCTGGAGGGGGAGTTGTGTCCAGTCAACCCCTGTCTCACACCCATGACTTCTGACCTTGGCCCCTGGAAGAGTCAGATGAGTCACTAGGATAGGGAATCAATATCCTGCTGGCTCTCCTTCCCATTGCCAATGGATGGCAAGGCCTCAATGACATGGTTGAGGCTGATAATGATAATAACTAGCATTTTGTAAAGTTTTCAGGTCTGCCAAGCATTTTACCAATGTGTCAGATGATCTGGGGGGTAGATGATATGATTATTAGATGAGGTACTTGAGGCAGAGGTTAAGTGACTTGTCCCAGGTCACCAAGCTAGTCAGCACCTGAGGCCAAATTTGAACTCAGGTCCTCCTGACTCCAAATCCAGGGCTACCACCCAAAGGCCAAGAATTTACAGTGTTCTTCCTTGGACTACAAGAAGACTGGTTATAATGGTTGGGTGCATTTAAGTGGAATATGAAATATTACATAATAAGAAATCAGCCTAATATGGGGAAAGAAAGAAAAAATGGCTCTGGATCCCAGGGCGCTTGGCTTCAAGCCTGTCTCTTCTTGCTTCCCTGGATGTCAGTTGGGTTCTGGACTCTGAGGGCCCTTCTGGTTCCAGGTGGAGGATTCCAGGGTCCATGTTGATGTCTTATTACAGAAATGAAGATTTGGAAGTAATCACAGCTGCCCTATTGTCTAGGCTGTCCCCCAAAAAATCTCTACTGTGTGCCACCTTGCCCCCTCTGCAGAGCAGGCACCACTCCCTCTCAGTCGTTCCACTGGGGCCACCCAGGACACTCCATGGCCATCCTACCTAAGACCCAGGCTCTCTCCTAAACTTAGAACAAGTCCCTGAACATCCAAGATCAAAGTCTGAATGAACGATTGGATTGACATGCCCTTAGAGTAAAGAACTCTATACAGGCAGGATACCCATGAGGACTGACCAGCCCCTAAGGCCATTCCTAACTGAAATCCTGAGAATGCCTCCTTCCCAGCCTCCCAGACTGGGGAGCCACAGAGGCCTTCTGACAGTCCTTTCCTTGGGGCCCAACCTCCATCCTTCTCCTTCCAGGCCTCTGCTCCAGTCTCCAAAGTAGGCCCAGCCCCCTGTACCTGTCTAGAGGGGCATGACTGTGACATCACCATGTCTTGTGGCTTAGCCATTTGCAGATCCCAGCCCAGAACAGTCTGATAAACAGGCAACAGGCCAGAGGGCCTTTGGTTGCCACTCCTCCAGTTCCATCTGAGTGACCTTGACAACCCTTCCATCCTTTCATGTTCTGGGCAAGCTGGCAGATGTGGGCATCCATACACATTCCAAGGAAAGTTATTCTGGGGCCTGACAACATTCCAAATGCAAAGGGAACTGTTTAAGTTTGAGCACCATGGGGTGTGGCTGGGCTCACTGGCCCTCCAGATGTCTCAAAAAGCCACACCCTTTTCAGAGACCAAGAAGCAGAGCCCTGAGCAGGACGGTGGCACAGGCTGGACCAGCCCCTGGAGGGTGGACTGGAGAGTGTGGTGGCTGCTCAAGAGCAGTAGGCCAGACTCGAGGAGTCAGGGGCTCCCTAAGGGGCAAAAGCACAGAAGTTGGAGTCCCACAGCCTGAGTTAGAGGGTCAGATCTGCTGCCTAATGTACCTGAGGGGTCTGTAAGATGGGCACTTAGATGACATGGTCTCTCCAGACCTCAGGCTCCCTGCTAGCAGAGGGGCCAGCCAAGGCCTGGATTTGGGATGGGGGTGAGCTCAGGCTAATTCTAGAACAAGGAGGGGAGAAGCAGAGCCCCCAGAATCTGCAAGTCATAGTCTGTCCCCCCAGAGGCAGGCTCTCCCAGGCAGATGATGGCCTTTGCTGCTGATGCCCATCAGGACTGTGGTCATGATACCAGCCCACCCGAAGCATTGGCACTGCCACTTTCTTTGAGGACAAAGGGAAATGGAGAGATAGTGCTAGAGAAGATAGAAGGATGTTGAAAGAAGGCTGAAGGTGAACTCTGTAGGGAAGGAATCAGGGTCCAGCTGGGAGCAGGACCAGAGAGGCCTGGGTTAGGTGTTCTCCCTCTCTGCCTCCCCCTCACTTCATGAGCTCCTCATGGCTCATGGAACGGGGCCACAGGACCTTCCTGGAAGGGTCCCCAAGGTTAGGGAGGTCCCTGGGTGGACCTTGGTTCTTCAGGACACTGTTTCCTCCTTTAGTGGCCAAGGGGCCAGGGGAAAAGTAAGCTCTAACAGATCCTGACCAGTTGGAAAGGCTTTAAGTAGGGGACGGGCTGAGGTCTGTCTGCAAGCCCAGGAGGACCATGATGGAAGTTGATCAGGTTAGATTTAGGGCAGATGTTGGGCAAAACTCCCCAACCATGAGGCTGAGTGGTCATGGGAGAGGCTACTCCAGAGGGAGGGTTCCCTAATGTGGAGGAGTAGACTCCCTGAAAGTAGCTGCTGGGCCAGGACGAAGACCAGAGGGGTCTAGAGTAAGGAGAAGTGGGGAGGCAGGCCTTGCAGGTGGGGCTGACAGGGGAGGAGGCCTGGGCTTGAAACCTAGCTCCTCCCCACATCCATGTTTCCAGAGGATCTTATTTCTAAACACTGAGAAAGGAACAGAGATAGAGGCCCCAGTCACTCTGAGAGCTACAGTCAAAGTGAGTGAGCCCAAGGTGCTGGAAGAGTCCCTCATCCTCCCACCAGGGGGAGGGAGGTGTTTAGGGGGGCTGTTCTTGGAGTGTTTCCAGGAGTGGGAAAGCCCACACTAAACCATCTGTGCACCACACCTGATGACAAGAAGCTCGTGATCACCAGCTGGCTCATTGGGGTCAGGCTCCGCCTGGGCACAGGCACGATACTCTCACTGGGGTCTCTGGGCTGGACTTGCAGGGAGCCAGCCTGGTGGAGTAACTGGAGTCCAGGACTAGAGTCCAAAGCCCTGAAGCCTCTCCAGGTCTCAAGTTTCCCTCCCTGAAAAAGCAGGGGTTGCCACTCAGTAACCTCTGGAGTCCCCAACCTTGATTCCCTTCAATTCTTACAGAACAGATGCTGATCCCCCCATCTTGGCCTCTGGACCACTGCTGAGGTGTGTTTTGGGAGAAACTCCCCAGGGGGGGAACTCATGTTTCCCCCATGTTCCAACCCATCCACAGATTTGGCTGTCATCTTGTCAGGTAGGGCTGGTGGATCTACCTGGGCAGGCCCCCTCCTCCCTTCCTGGGACAATCTCATGTCTGGCTGGTCCTCAGGAAAGTGGCAGGGGGCCCTTCAGCCCAGAAAGCTTCACCAGCCACCCTTTCTCAATCTCACCTCTGCTATCCAGCCCTGGGCTCAGTTCTAAAAGAAGACAAGGTCCAAAAGAAGACTTTGGCCAGCACCAGGAGCCTACTCCCCACTTGGCAGCCTCTCATCCCCTGCTGATGACCTGGCACCATCTGCTGCTTGGCAGGACACATGAGGCTACCAGGAGCAGACCTACAAGTGACAGAGGTGGCAGAGGGGCAGGTTTCATGTTGGTGTGCAGGGTGGAAGGGATGACCCTGGCACTAGAGGCTCCCTCCCCCTTGAGGCTGGGGTATTCTGGAGGAGCTTCCTGTCAGGTGACCCCCCAGGGTCTAGCACAATTCCCGGAACATGTATAGTAGCTGATGCCCTCATTTGGTGGCACAGCCATCCCCTCATTAGACAGAAGTCCTCATGGCATCCTAGAGGAGAGTCTAGTCATCCATGCCTAGAGGTCTGACTTCTGATGGGCTTCCAGAGCAAGCAGGGAGATTGAGCCTGGGCAGGCGTGCTGGGCCCCCATGGATGTCTCAACTGACTTTGCTCCCCCCACCCTCAGGAGGAGTCTGTGATCTCAGCATCTTCTCATTTGTTGTGCTGGTTGGCAGTGTCATCTCTGGTCATTACCATGGAGGGCCAGAGAGACGGGGGGGAAGACAGGATGAGATAGGAACAGAGGTAGACAGAGAGATGGGAGAAGAGACCGAGGGAAAGGGAGAAGAGGCCGAGACAGAGAGAGGGAGGGAACAGGTAAAGAGATGGTAACTTGTGTGAAGCAGGAGCACTGTCCCAGTAGGAAGGGAGGGGACTGCTTGGCCAATGTGGAGAGCGTGTGCCAGGACCTCCCATCTTGGTTAGTAGCTTTGTTAGCTGTGCAAGGTAGCGTCGCATTGGAAGCCATCGCCAGCAGCTGCTTCCCAGCCACATCCTGTGGGCAGTCAGCCCATCCCCCAAGCCAGGCCTTTGCCTATGTCCCCACAGAGTCAGGCGGGTGCAGCAGACTCTGGGCAGGCCTGCCAGGAGTCGAAGGCTGCTGAAGCTGGATTTGGGGAATAACATCAGCACAGGGGAGCCACTGTCCTCTCGGGGTTCTCAGCCTCCAATCCTCTAATGCCTGTCCCATGATTTGGGACAGGGGCCAGTGGGAAATCTGGCAGGCACTTCAGCCTATAGCCCTCCTCCCCTGGAGAGATAAGGCCCAACTGGGCTTGAGAAAAGCATCCCAGGACTGAGAAGGGCAAAACTGGTGAGCTGGCCCAGTCTGGGAGGCTGTGTGGAGGCAGATGTGTCTGACTAACTAGGACTGAGCGAGCTTCACCCCATTCCAGTGTTCCTGTGAGCACATTAGATGGACCCTGGGAAGGGCAGGAGGGCTGGGGGCTTGTGTGTACTGGGCCTTCTCCCCAAGGAGGACCACCAGACGACAGTCAAATTAGGCAGCCAGGATGACGCTCTGCCTCCTCTGCAGTAGAGTCAGAAGGCCTGGATTCCAATCTTGGCTCTACCACTGGCCCACTCATGGTGAGGTTGGGTGAATCTCTGCCTCTCTGGGCCTCACTTTCCCTATTTGAGACAGATAGACTAGATAGTTTCCAAGTATCTCTTGCCCCCACAAATGTGTGACTCTGAGGACCTCTCTAGTGACTCCTCATGGCTCCCAATGGTTTCCTTGTGTCTTTCCTAGAGGAGTTGCCCAGCATGACCATCATATCAAGGACATAGGGGAAGGAGCTACTCATTCCAGACCAGGACCAGATTTCTTGGCTGGTGTCTAGCCTCCCAGTTCACAGACCAGGCTGCTGGTGGGGAGGGGTAGTGTTGGATTGTTTGTTTCCCATATGTTCTCCTTTGTTACAATGATAGGTCTTAGGCATAAAAATAGTTAATAATATTAGCACCATATGTGTCTTCTCACAAGTCTTGATTAGTCTTGGTAACATGCCCTGGGGCCGGGGACAATGGAAGGTATTATTATCATTCTGGCTTGGAGGGAAGTACTTCGTGATGTAGCTCAAGACCTTCTCAGGCTCTAGAAAAATGGCAGCCTTGTTCTCTTGAGCTCTTGGATCCTGAACATAGAAACCTAGGAGATGGATTCCTTTCCTATCTCACCTGTGCTAATGACTGTGGTACTGAGGAAAGAGCTCTATATTTAGACACCAGAGGTCTTGGGTTCTAATTCAGTCTCTGCTGTAGTTTGACAAGTCCTTTCCTCTCTTCAAACTATGGTATCACAGAAAAGGAAACCAAGATCCATCCTAGATGGGAGAGGCCATGAGAGCCTCTGGCAGCAGCTTTCATAGTAACTGCTCACCCACCTACCCAGCCAAGCAGCCTCCAAGCTTTGGTTCCTTGTAATACCCAAAGGGAGGGACAGAATTTTGCAAGCTGAGAATGCTAGTCCTGGGATCTGGTCTGACCTGGGATGGTCATGTCTCCTTTAGGGTACAGCATCTCTCCAGGGGGTCTTGGCCTCCCCCTCAGTGTCTGCTCTGATTATTTCTGGGAGAAGCATTCGCTGACTAGGATTGGTCCTTTCAGCAAGTAAACAGGGGGATTGTTGCTTCAGGTGGTGGGAGGACCACCATCCAGGATGGAAAAGTCTTGGGCAGCATGGCACAAAGGCCAGGACCCAGGACACCTGGGTTCTAATTCCAGCTCTGCTTACTACTGTCTGCATGACTCCCTGCTTGGGCTCATTCTCCTTGGCCCTAGAGGAATGGAAAGATGTTGGAAAAGCTTATTTTGGCTCAATACAAGAACTTCCTGACCAAGAGAACTCTCCACAAAGTGGGATGGGCTGTCTTAGAGGAGGTAAGTTCCCCCATCATGGGAGGTCTTCAGTAAAGGCTGGGTGTCTTCCTCTTGTCTGAGATTCAGTAGAGACATGTGCTTCTCTTTCCACACAGTGTGTGGTCCCATTCTCCCGGCTTGGGTCCAAGGTGGCATTGGGGGATGGAGCCTGATGGGACTTACCCAGCCAAAGGCTTATGGGCAGGGCTTTCCTCTTTCTTTTTTCCCTCCCCCTACCCCAGCCAGCACATCCATTTTTCCTATTTTCTTTCATTAGTTTTGCTGAACACTTCCAGGATGGGTGTCTCAGGACCACTGCCAGAGAGAGATACTGGATCCTGTTCACAAAATCTTGGCATCGTGAACCAACCCCCTTGGTCCCTTCTCATCCATGTTTCTCACTCTATGGTGGGCTTTTATGGAGCCCAACCTCACCCCCACTACTCGCAGGCACCTCAGCAACTTGTCTTTGCCCCAGTCTTAGAAATGGGAGCAAGAATGCCCAGTCAGATACACATGTTTGCCCAAGGTCATGTGCCAAGGCTGAGCCCAGTTACCAAGTAGGAGGGGGCTGGGGTCATTGCCAGGAAGCCAGACAGGCCATCAACATTCACTAAACACCAACTCTGAGTCCAGCACTGGGCTAAGGGGTGCTTCAGGCACATAATGACTGGGTAACCCTAGCCAAGCCACTTAACCCCTCAAGTCCCCACATGTGTAAAGTGGGGACAACACCTGTGGCCTTTGTGGAGGATTACAGGATCAAATGAGGTCAGTTGCTGCCATAAACCTGGGCTTCATCACTCCCAAACCTCAGCTGAAGGAGAGAGCCCCCTCTGCACCTCTCACTTCTCCCAGGCTGCACTGCTCTGGGCCACTGCACACACCCTCATGGCCCTCTGCAGCTTCCTCCTCCACTCCACTGGAAACTCCTGGCAGGCAGGAGCTACCTTTATTTCTGTTTGTATCCCTGGTATCTAGCAGAGTGCCTGGCACACAGTAGGCACCTGACGTTCATTGATTGATTAATGATTTTGGGGCCAAGAAATGAAGGGAACCACCTGTCTATTAGATGGAGTAAAGAGGGGAGGGAAGCCAATGAGGCAGCCACTGCCCTGGTGTAGGGGACAGGTGATGTGTGCCTGAGCTAGGGCGGTGACCTCGTACATGGAGAGAGAGGAGAGATGTGGGGGTAGAGCCAATAGTGATGGAGAGGGACAGGAAAGACAGCTCACAGTCTGCATGGGGACACCTGACTCACTCACTCAGAGAGATGCACATGAGATCTGCCCCCAGCAGAACGTGGCAGGCTTTTCATTCAGTCTTGAAGTTCAAATATCCGTGGCCTGTCTCCGCTTCCTCCCCTCCATGCACTCTGGCTCAAGTAAACACCAGCACTCCCACCTCCAAACCTTTGCTCCCCGCTTAGCTTGTGGACTGCCCCCTCAACAGAGCTCAAACACCAGCCCCTGCACCCCTCAAATCTCACACAGCATTTTGTAACTCAAGACATTTTGCTAGGACACCATGATTTTCTTGTTTAATCGATTGATTGATTGATTAGGATCTGCTCCCCGACCAGGCAGCTTTTGTACCTCCTCCAAGGCTCTACACATAGAAAGCAAGGAATGAATGAGCCAATGGCCTTCCTAGAAGTTATCAAAAGGCAGATTTCAGCTCGATCCTTGTCCTTGGGTTGTTTAATCCTTTTTAAATGAATGGCTTGGATAAAAGCACCAGGCTCAAGCTTAACAAATTTAAAAACAAGGGAAAGCTAGGCTGAGATGGGGGAAGCTAACTCAGACTTCAAGTCAGGATTCCGAGACCTGGACAGGGTCCCCCCCGCTGGGTGGAGTAGTGTAAGAGGAAATTTATCCCAAGAAATGTAAAGCCTGACCTGGGTTCAAAAAATCAGCCTTTCAAATGCAAAGGGAATGATTTGTCTCTACACCTAGTGGGGATGGGAGGGGAGTGGGCGGCAGGGTTTGGACAAATCAGCAGGAAAATCAGAAGCAGCTAGGGGGAGTCACAGAGCATCAGGCTGGGGTCAAATCTAACCACAGATACTCCCGGAGTGATGAGTCATTTAACCCCTGTCTACCTACTGTGCATCAGTAACCCTCAGACTCAAATGGTATCCCTGTTCTGGGCATCTCCTGGGTCTGGAGACTCAATAAGGTGGCTCTTGGGGGCCTCCCTGAGCTGCTAAGAGGGTGAGGGGGTCAGGGATCTCATAGCAGGCTGTGGCCAGTCTGAATCTGCCTGGGGTGGACCCAGACCTGCCCAGCCTCCTGAGTGCCTCAGGAGCACAGGGACAGACACTGGGGAAAAAGAACCAGAATATTCTAGAACCTGGACAGGGAAGAAAGGAGGGAATCTGGCTGGCCTAGGGAACTTTTTCAGGAAACAGCTGGACTATATCTGCCTGTACCTCGAGAGAATGGAAAGTGATCTCTCGGGTCCAGCCAGCGCCAGGAAACTCAGATTCCAGGAAGACTCTTCTCCTCCACCCTAAGAGTCATGGGCCTTCTGTTCCCTTCTTCCTCCCCTTCATACTTTCTGTGCTTCTGGCATCAGGCCCAGAGCAGCTTAAATCCCTGGGTCTAGGGCCCTCAGTGTGTTAGATTGGAGGGAGGGTGGCCAGCTGGGGAGCATCAGCATGACCAGAACAGTGAGGGGAAGGCCTGAGCCTGAGGACTGGGTGAGACACACATCAGGAAGGGTACACACAGCACATAGGGGCCAAGAGCTCAGCAAATGTAAAGTAGGGTTTTAATCCTGTCATTGTATCAGCCATCACTTTCCATAGGCTCTCTGTCTCTCTCCTCTCCTCCCTTGTTCTCTCTCCATACATATACTTGTGTAATATATATAAATGTGGTACTAGTCAGTCATTTCTGACTGCCATTTCCTTCTCCAACTCATTTTACATATGAGAAAACTGAGGCCAACAGGGTGAAGTGACTTGTCCAGAGTCACACAAAGACTTTTTTTTTTAATTTTTATTTTTTATTTAACTTTTTACATTCATTTTCACAAAATTTTGGGTTCCAATTTTTTCTCCCCTTTTTATCCCCTCCCCCCAGCCCAATACCCCGAGCAATCTAATTTTCCCCTATCTCCAGTCTGCCCTCTCTTCTGTCATCCCTCCCTTCTCTTGTCTCCATCTTCTCTTTTCTCCTGTAGGGCCAGATGACTTTCTATTCCTCCTTAACTGTATGTCTTCTTTCCTAGTAGCAACAGCAATACTAAACAGTTGTTCCTAAAACTTTGAGTTCCAAATTCTCCCCATCCCTCCCTCCCCACCCATTCCCTTTAGGAAGGCAGGCAATTCAATATAGGCCATATCTGTGTAGTTTTGCAAATGACTTCCCTGATAGTCGTGTTGTGTAAGACTAACTGAATTACCCTCCATCCTACCCTGCCCCTCATTGTTTCTCTTCTGTCTTTTGATCCTGTCCCTCCCCAAGTGTTGATTTCAAATTGCTCCCTCCTCCCTTTGCCCTCCCTTCCATCATCCCCCCCTTGCTTATCTCCTCCCCCACTTTCCGGTACTGTAAGATAGGTTTTCATACCAAAATGAGTGTGCATTTTATTCCTTCCTTTAGTCAAATGTGATGAGGGTAATCTTCTTGTTTTTTTGGGTTTTTTTTCTCAGCTCTCCTCTTTTTCCCTCCACTAAAAGGTCTCCTGCTTGCCTCTTAAATGACATATAAGTACCCCATTCCATTTCACCCTCTTTCCTCCCCCTACCTTTCTCTCTCCCCATTCACCTTAATTTCTTTTAAGATATGGTCCCATCCTATTCAATTCACTCTGTGCTCTCTGTCTCTGTATGTATGTGCATGTGTGTACGTGTGTGTGCGTGCACACGTGTACATGTGTGTGTGTGATCCCACCAACTACCCAGATGCTGAAAAGTTTTAAGAGTTACAAATATTGTCTTTCCCTGTATGAATGTAAGCAGTTCACTTCTGGTAAGTCCCTTAAGACTTCTCTTTGCTGTTTACTTTTTCATGCTTCTTCTCATTCTTGTGTTTGAAAGTCAAATTTTCTTTTCAGCTCTGGTCTTTTCATCAAGAATGATTGAAAGTCCTCTGTTTCATTGAAAGACCATATTTTCCCCTGAAGTATTATACTCAGTTTTGCTGGGTAGGTGATTCTTGGTTTGAGTCCTAGTTCCTTTGACTTCTGGAATATCCTATTCCACACCCTTTGATCCCTTAATGTAGAAGCTGCTAGATCTTGTGTTATCCTGATTATATTTCCACAATACTGGAATTGTTTCTTTCTAGCTGCTTGCAAGATTTTCTCCTTGACCTGGGAATTCTGGAATTTGGCCACAATGTTCCTGGGAGTTTCTCTTTTTGGATCTCTTTCAGGTGGTGATCAATGAATTCTTTCAATACTTATTTTGCCCTCTGGTTGTAGAATGTCAGGGCAGTTTTCCTCGATAATTTCATGGAAGATGATGTCTAGGCTTTTTTTTTGATCATGACTTTCAGGTAGTCCCATAATTTTTAAATTGTCTCTCCTGGATCTATTTTCCAGGTCAGTTGTTTTTCCCATGAGATATTTCACATTCTCTTCCATTTTTTCATTCTTTTGGTTTTGTTTGGCGATTTCTTGGTTTCTCATAAAGTCATTAGACTCCATCTGTTCCATTCTAATTTTGAGAGAACTATTCTCTTCAGTGAGCTTTTGAACTCTTTTTTCCATTTGGCTTATTCTGCTTTTGAAAGCATTCTTCTCCTCATTGGCTCTTTGAACCTCTTTTGCCAATTGAGTGAGCCTATTCTTCAAGGTGTTCTTTTCTTCAGCATTTTTTTGGGTCTCCTTTACCAAGGTATTGACCCGTTTTTCATACTTTTCTTTCATCTCTCTCATTTCTCTTCCTAATTTTTCCTCCACCTATCTAACTTGCTTTTCAAAATCCTTTTTGAGCTCTTCCAAGGCTTGAGCCCACCCGAAATCCCTCTGGAATGTCTGGGGTACCGAGGCCCCGCCCTCCACATCTTTCCCTAATGGCAAGAATATGTCCTCGTCGTCAGATCCGAAAGTCAGGATCATTTGCATCTGTTCGAAAAAACTCTCTATAGTCTTATTTTCTTCCCTTTTCTAGGCATTTTCCCAGCCAGTTACTTGACTTCTGAGATTCCTGTCCACCCCCGCCTAGATCCGCCCAGCTAGTGCTTGGGGTCTGAGATTCAAATGGGCTTTCCGCGGCAGGCGCGGCTGCTATTCAATGTGAGCTTTAGTTCTGGTGCTGGGGTTGGGGCAGGGCTGCCTTCCAGGATCAGCTCCCTCAGGGGCTTTATGCAGAGACCTTCAGTGATGGAGCGGGTGGGGCAGGGCTGGCTCCCAGGCTCAGCTCCTTCAGGTGGTTTATGCAGAAACTTTCAGTAATAAAGATCCTGTCTGGTGCTCAGGGAGTGCCGGGCTGCCGCCGCTGCCTCCACCACTTCCTGCCCCTGCCTCTGCCTCCGCCGCTTCCTCCCGAGGGGGCCTGAGCCACAGAGACACCCCGCTCCCCTCTCGGCCAGCCCAGCCGTCTCTCTCACTGACCTGTAGCTTCTGTGGGTGGAGTGACCTTCCTGGCCACCGGAGCTTCCGTCCCTGAAGCCTGCTCGGATCAGCTTCTCTGGGGCCGCGGCCAGGGCAGCGTTGGGGGGGGGTCCACTTTCCGGGGTGTGACAGACCCTGAGGACCACTCTCCAGGGCTCTCTGGAATGGAAATCTCTTCCACTGTGTTTCTGCACACCCTGCAGTGATCCAGAACTTGTGGGGAGCTCTTCTTACATTAAATGCATGGGCTATGGGTTCGGAGCTAGCATACAGTGAGTCTTTCTACTCCACCATCTTGACTCCACCCCCCACAAAGACTTTTAGGTCACCCTAGGTGACCCTAAGCTGGTCACTTCAGACTCTCTAGGACTCCATTTCCTCATCTGCAAAGAGAATGGGTAAGAATATTAACTGTATTCAGGACCTCACAGCTGATGTGAGGGGAGCATCTTATAAGTCATGAGCCCCATAGAAACATCGTGTCCTGAAGATGAGAGTGCTGGGGCTCAGGGAGGGTAAGGAGGCAGCCCAGCCCAAAGGGCTGCAAACCATCGGCTCATTTCCTGAGGGCCTATCTCATAAGGCCAGAAAAAAAGATGATGGATGATAAAGCCTAGTCCCCCTGAGCTGAGGTGTGAGAGCTCTGAGCTGTGCCGAGGGGTCAGGGAAGAGACTTGGACCACAAACTCCAGGGCCTGACCAGAAAAATGGGCAGCCCAAGGGGCTGGTGGCTCTCCTTCACCAGCCACACCACTCCTTGGTGGGGATGGTGGAGCTGACCAGTCTCCACAGGCCCATAGACAGATTGGGAAGATCTGTGGCAGATCTCTGCTTGGGACCAAGTCCACAGTGGGCAGCTTCTCAGCCCTGGCTCCTGCCTCACCTCCACTTTGGGGTCTTCCTGCACATCATCCTCACTCCTTTTCATAGCCCCAAAGGCAAAGTGTCTGAAGGACTCATCCCCACCCACAGTGAGTGGCCAATTAGGGCCAGAGGAATCGACTTACCTGTTACGAGCTCACCAGAGAGTTTGCATTTTAATAGAGAACTTGAATTAGAAATTCTTCTGAGGTCAAAGAATGAAATGCTAATGGTGGACTTATGGCATTGTGACAGGCCCAGAGGAGATGTATTTAGTCAAGCAGAGAGTCTCAAGGCAGTTCTGGCTGCACCCACACAGCCCCTGACTTCTGAGGTTGGCCTCACAGACACTCATATCACACACACACACACACACACATACACACGTACACAGTCTCCTTTCACTATCTGGGTCTGATTTGTTCTTCCATTTCCCACCTTGATTTCACAATTCCCCCAAGTCTGTCCTCGGCCTCAACCACGTGTGCTCCCCTCCCCTCCTGTCCTGTCCACCTCCCACCCTCCTCAGCTGTCTCTGAGCCTTTGGCCCTGCTGCTTCCTCACACTCCAATCCTCAGGGCATCGTTCTGCCCTAGGCATCCCCATAACTGACTTCTCAGCCTGTCTGAGCTTCCCCCCTGGGCTCATCTCTAAGGCATCGCCCTTACCTTTTAGGACCACAGGATAGCTGGGACTTAAGGGCTCTGGGAGGCCATTGTCTCAATCCAAAAGTAAGCAAAACCAGAGGGAAAGAGTGACCTGCCCAAGACTGTCATCGATACAGCCAGAACTAGATCCCAGGTTTCCTTGCTTAGCCTCAGCCCCTCTGAACCACAAGCCCCAAGTGGGTAGCCCTGTCTCTGGGACTCTCCATTATGACCTCAGATACCCTTTTCCCTTTGGATTGGCCCAGAGTTGGAGAAAGAGAGATGGGACCTGGACGAAATATGATCAAGGGGCAACCAGAGGGGGCCAAAAGGGCCCAGCCCCCAACTTTGAGGAAAGTCATCATAAGTCAGATGCTGCCTTGTCTGTGACCAGAGACAACCCTCCGTTAGCCAGCTTCAGTCACTTCTGCATCCAGACTGGGCTGCTGGTATGCTTAGTTCTTGACATAATGGCCCTCCCTTTTTCCTTTCCTTTCTTCTTTCCTTCCTTCTTCTCTCCCTCTCCTTCTTCCTTCCTTTCTCCCTCTCCATCTCTCTCCCTTCCTTTTTCCATACTTTTATCCTTCTCTACACTCCTCTCTAAAGTATTTAAGAGCCTTCTCCATGTAAGGCACTAGAGAAAGAGTCATGCCATGGTGGAAATGAATACGGTTCATGGGGGCCATAAAATTAAAAGTAGCTGAGCCAGTATTTGGACCCACAAACTTTGACCCCATATCCAGGGCTGGTCCTACTTGTCACTTCCTTGGGTTCCTTACAGGAACCCTTCCCACTTCTCAAAATGGATTTCAGACTACTGAAAGTGAGAGTTGCCTCTCCATTGTGTGCAGTGGGAAGGGAGTGTCCTTAGATGGGAAATTCCCCAATGTTCTCTGATTTGGGAAGGTACTTGTTACTTACATTTGATTTTGCTCCATGTTCTGGGATTTCTTAACACTTCTGACCAGATATTCCCTGGTCTGCCCCAACTCAAAGCCAGAGAGCTGTCCAGCCTCCCCATCCGGCCCTCCTTCAGAGCAGGCATCCTTTCTGTCCTTGCCTCCCTCTGTGACACAGAAGAGTGAATTCTAACCACATACGTTTCAGAAGGGAATTCTTCCACACAGTCCTTTCCCAGCTGCTGGGCTGCAGTCCCAGGTAAGAGGAGAGAGCAGGGGAGACCAGAGTGTCACAAAGCAACTGATAACAAAGGAGCTTGCTCAGCAGTGGAGGGGATAATGTCACAAAGGGTAGGAAGCCAGTCAGGCTCCCAGAGCCTAGTTAGTGCCCCAAGAATCCAGAGCCACCTCCTGTTCCTCAGTGTTAAATGGAAAGCCAAGAGACTCCTCACCCGACTCCATGTATAAGCGCTTGTAGGGCAAGTGCACAGACCTGGAATGAGACTTGGCAAGCCTAGCTAGGACCCCGACATGAACCAGTCACTACCTTCTTTGGCTCCCCCACCATACACAGGGTCACCTTCAATATGTGAATGGGTCTGAACCCATCAGCCCTTGATCATGTTAATCACACAAGTAGTAAGGAGAGTCCATCTTCAAATGCCAGAGATCCCGAAGGGACCCCAAGCTCTTGCTGGTTCCCCTATGATCTCCCCAACAAATGAATTCCCAGTCTTTGCTAGAAGCCCTCCAATGAGCCCACCTGAGGCAAGCCCAGTTCACTCTTGGTCATGCCCTCCTCATCCTCCTCACCTAGTCCTACCCTCTTTGGTCTTACAGTACAACCCCTTTGCTAAGCCCTCTTCCACATGCCAGTCCCTCAGATATTTGGCAAGCTTCCATGTCCTCCACCATTTTCCACCCCTAGAAGAGGGCCTTGAAGGGCAAACAGGCATTCCAGACAATGACTACATCATCACATGGGACCACATAAGGCTCTGAGGGGTGAGTGCTAGAACCAGAGAAAACCTCATCATCCAAAAAGACCCCCAGGCTCTTCCAGTCTGGTGAGGCAGGACCACTCAGTACACTATGCTTTCTTTGGGAGGATGGCCCTAACTAATCTTAGCCCATGAGAGGAGCTCCTCCCTCAGTCTGTGCTGGGGAGAACACTGCAGGGCATGAGACCCAGGATGGTGGCCTATATGACTTCCTTCTCAGATTGACACATGATGCTGGCCAGGCAGTATTATCTTCTCAGCCCTGCCCAGGCCCTTGGCTTCTGTTAGTCCTCTGAAGGTGCAGATCAGGTCAGAGGCCCTCCCTCAGTGTCTTAATCCATCCTACCCTGTCTTTGCCTCTAGGCCTCTATAAGCACTTCAAGGACAGCAACTTTGCTTTCTTTGTATTGGCTTCTCTTATAGTGTAGAGCACACTGTGTTGCACATAGTAGGTATTTAACACATGCATATTGACTAAATTTAATCCTACCAATGTCTCCCTGAATTTAAGTCTCCTCTGCAATACAGAGCTTCTGCTTGAAGACTGCCAGACTTGTCAGGGGGTAAACCTATTCCACCAATTAGGGAGCTTCTCTAATGTGGGCCTCATTCCACTATCTGGGGCTACCTGGAATAAGGCTAAGGTCCCTCTTCTCCACTGACACCCTGCTGATGTCATACCCTACCTTGGCTTGGGTCATGGTTTCCCACATTGGTTTAGCCACTCCCAGAGTTAATCTGGGTTGAGGTTGATCACCTCCTAGGCCTTGCTGAGTCTCTACTTTGGACCACCCACCCACCCCACCTTTGACTTGCCTAGCCTGGGGGAGATTGAGAAGAATTCCATCCTGCTGATATATGGGCTGCTTCCTGGAGGGGAGTGTGATTTGTAGCTGGCCTTGAAGAGTTGGTGGGATTTGGAGAAAACAGAAAAACAAGAGTTTAATAAGTGGAGAAGCCCCTGGAGTCAAGACAAAGTGTCACCCCGGAGCATGGTAGATGCAGGGCCTGACTGGCCTAGCAGAAATGGGCTGGAGGAAGGAGATAGAAGTGTCTCTCCCAAAAGTCTCTCGAGGCTAGCCGTCTCCTCAGCCATCCCTGCCTCCCTTGATCTGTGGACATGTCCTGGGTCAAGGACAGGCATCATCTGGTCTTCCCAGCCCTGAGTGTGGCATCAAGCATGTCCACCTGGGATGATTCAAAGAAAAGGGGATTGACAGGCTTGGACTGATAGAAAGGCCCTGTTAGTGGGGGGCTTAGAAAGCCAGACAGCAGAGCTGGAAGAACTTTAGAAGGAGTTCCATGGAGTGAGCAAACTAAAGGTAAAAAGGGGTTAAGGAAGATGAATCCGCTAGTTCAGACCAACCTAGCAAGAGGGGACACTGAGGTAGGGAGGCCTGGATTCACATGGGGATGGTGGGTAAGGTAGAGGTGGATGGGAGATCCAGTGCCTGGTACATAGTAAGCAGTTAATAATTGTTTCTTGAGTGATCATTGATTGTGATGCATCTTAGGGCTAAAATCCATAGAATAGAAAGACAAGTATAAGGAGGAAAGGCAGGGGAAGGGACCTGGGTGACTGGGAGAGGCAGAAAGGGCATCAGGTGAGCAGTCACCTTTGAGGCACATGGAATTTGAGGGAGGGGGCCTGTGAGATGGTCATGGGCTCCTCTCTCCATATTTAGATTCTCTGCATCTTCTCCTTGAAAGGCAGCTAAAGTATGTCCAACCTTTCCTTCTTAGCATTTTTGTGGAGACAGAAACCCTGAAACTGAGCCAACACACACAGGAAGAGGCCTGGTGGGCCGGGTCCCAGAGCTCACCTTCTCTGTATATGTGTCTATCCAGCGAGGGCTCTTCTCTGGCTTTTTTATCTTCTCTTCTGGGGTGCATGATGTATTCAGGGAGGATCAGTACGAGTACCTTTGGTGTGATGACTGCTGAGCCCTTTTCAGGGCTCTTCCACCTTTAGTGTCCACCTGTTCCACCTAACTCTCACCTGTGGCTCCAAGATGTGACATCATCAGTGCCTATGCTCCCACCTTGGCAAACCTTGATGAAGTCAAAGAAAAATTTTATGAAGACCTAGAGACCCTTATCGTCAATGTGCCAAAAGAGGACAAGCTTATCATTCTGGGAGACTTTAATGCTAGAGTAGGCTCAGACTACCAGACTTGGCAGGGAGTCCTAGGGAGGAATGGAGTTGGAAACAGCAACAGCAATGGTCATTTACTGCTGAAGACTTGTGCATCACATGACCTTCTCATCACCAACAGTGTCTTCTGTTTACCTAAACACAATAAAACTTCATGGATACATCCTCGCAGCAAACATTGGTATCTAATAGACTATGTGATTGTAAGGAGAAGAGACAGACAAGATGTGAGAGTGACAAAGGCAACGTGTGGTGCAGAGTGCTGGACTGATCACAGACTTTTCCTTTCCAAGCTAAATATTTGCATTCATTAAAAGCGCCACCCCCAAGGCTAAATGATTACCAGAAGAATTAATGTCAACAAATTAGAGCTCTTCTCTGAGCATGAACAGTTTGCTGCTGACTTGGAGGGAAAGTTGAGCCAACATATGGTTGGCAACAGTGGAGCAGAAAAGGAGTGGACAGCTCTCAGAGATTTGGTATACAGCACTGCATTTGCTTATCTGGGTCAGAATACTCACAAACACCAAGACTGGTTTGATGAAAATGGTGGGGAAATTGAGAAGCTGCTGAATGAAAAACGAGAATTCCACAGGATTTATCAGCAGAACATTTCATCCACCTCTAAGAAGGCAGCATTTAATTCTATCAAAAGCAAAGTACAAGCAAAGCTTAGAGAGATGCAGGATTCCTGACTCAGTAAGAAGGCAGATGAAAATCAATTTTATGCTGGTAGTAACAATCCAAAGCACTTTTATGATTCCCTGAAAGCTATTTATGGACCAAAAACCTATGGTGCATCACAACTACTCAGTGCTGATGGAGCCACATTGATTAGTGATAAGGACTTGATCCTAGAGAGATGGGCTGAACACTTCCATAGTGTTCTCAATAGACCATCGTCAATCAATGCTGAAACCATTGTCCATTTACCTCAGGTTGAAGTCAATCCCTCCTTAGCTGAACTTCCAACTGAAGAAGAGGTTTTGAGGGCTATTTGGCTCTTTTCATGTGGCAAAGCACTTGGTGCTGATTCTATTCCAGCTGAGATTCATAAGGTAGGGGAATCATTGCTTATACAAAAGCTGATTGAAATTTTCCAGGTTATATGGCAAGAAGAGGTTATCCCCCAGGAGTTCAAGGATGCCTCCATTGTCCATCTCTATAAGGGTAAAGGGAATAGGTTGTCCTGTGACAATCACAGGGGAATCTCTCTCTTAGTCATTGCTGGAAAAATTCTTGCTAGAGTCCTCCTTAATAGGCTGACCCTTCACCTGGAAGATGGTCATATACCTGAAAGCCAGTGTGGCTTCAAAAAGGGGCAAGGAACAATCGATATGGTGTTTGCTGCCCAACATCTCCAGGAGAAATGCCAGGAGCAGAACAGAGGTCTGTACACAACATTTGTAGATTTGAACAAGGCCTTTGACACTGTTAGTCATGAGGGCTTATGGAAAATTATGTCAAAATTTGGTTGCCCAGAGAAGTTCATCAATATTGTACATCAATTTCATGATGGCATGTTTGCCCAGGTTCTGGATAATGAACAACGCTCTCGTGCCTTCCCAGTCACCAATGGAGTGAAACAGGCTGTGTGCTTGCTCCCATGCTTTTCAGCATTATGTTTTCAGTCATTTTGACAAATGCTTTCAATGAGGATGAACATGGCATCAAGGTCAACTACCATGCTGATGGTAAGTTCTTCAATTTGGAAAGGCTACAAGCCAAGACCAAAGTCTTGGTGTTGGTGGGAGGGAGTGTGGGTGCATGATTTTCTGTTTGCAGATGATCGTGCACTCAATGCAGCCTCTGAAGCTGAGATGCAACAAAGTATAGATCAATTCTCTGCTGCCTGTGCTAATTTTGGCCTAATAATGAACACCAAAAATACACAGGTGCTCCATCAACCACCACCACACCATTCATTCATGGAACCATCAATTACAACAAATGGAGAAGTTTTGAATGCTGTGGATAAGTTCATTTACCTGGTAGTGTACTTTCCAGGGATGTACACATTGACAATGAGGTTGATGCATGCATTGCCAGAGCTAGCTCGGTGTTTGAGAGGCTCCAAAGAAAAGTTTGGGAGAGAAGAGGCCTTAGATTGACTACCAAACTGAAGGTCTACAGAGCCGTTGTGCTATGTCATTGTTGTATGCCTGTGAAACATGGACAGTCTACCAGCGCCATGCCAGGAAACTGAATCACTTCCATTTCAACTGTCTTAGGAAGATTCTGAGGATCACCTAGCAGAATAAGGTACGAGACACTGAAGTCCTTGCTCAAGCTGAATTGCCAAATATTCAAACTATACTTCAGAGAGTGCAGCTCCATGGGCTAGCCATGTTGTTCGAATGAAAAATGTATGCTTGCCAAAAAGACTATTTTATGGAGAACTTGCATGGGGCAGGTGATCACATGGTGGCCAGAAGAAATGATATAAGGACACTCTCAAGGTCTCTCTCCAGAACTTTGGAATTGATTGTGCAACATGGAAGACACTGGCACATGACTGCTCAGCGTGGCATGCCCACATTAGAAAGGATACTGTGCTCTTTGAACAGAATTGAGACAGCACCAAGTAAACGCAGGATGCCCAAATTTTGGATATCCACCCCAAATATTCATGTGGACTATCTGTGCTTGTGTTGGTCTGATCAGCCGCAGTCGGACACACTCAAATCTCACTGTACAATGGTGATGTCACTTTGGCCCTCCTCGAAGGACAACAACCACCCCCACCATCTTCTCTTCTGTCCTCTATCTCTCTCCAGTTTATATCGTATATCAATCTCTCTTGTATCTTCCTGGTGCTTTGGCCATGAAGCTGACTTGCTCTCTATGAGATAGAGTGTCCTGTCATAGTTGGGGATATAGGCTGTTCTGAGGTTACTAAGTGGCTATCTATGCTCCAATTTGGGGCGCATTAAAAGTACAAGACCCATATAATTCAAGGCTCCTGTAGCAAATCAGATTTCTTGGCATCTCCAAATCTTCCAGAACTTGTGGAGTGGCTGTTAGGAGCCCAAATCCCAGCTCACCAGACCTGGAGATGGAGAAGGTATAGTGGGCTAGGTTAGATGTGCTCCAAACTGGAAGGAACTTTTCGGAACCTGCTCCTAAGAGCAGCTGACCTTGTCCCTCTCTTTCTCCCACCATGGAGAGCCCAAGTTCTTTCTGACCATGTGTAATTTCTAGGGGCTTGGATTCAGAAAGCACAGAAATATCTTGACTTCCTCTGTATTCCCATACTCGGTATGAACTGCTGTGTTGTTGCTTCTTTTCAGAGAACCCCCACAGCCCACACCATGAAGGAGGAGAACTTCCTGCGGCGCAGGTTTTCCCTCTGTCCACCTTCCTCCACCCCGCAGAAGATTGACCCTCGGAAACTGACCAAGAACCTGTTCTTCAGTGGAGACCATGAGATCTACCCTCTCAGCCCAGGTCAGTTCTAGCTAGGAAGGCAATCACAGCATCGTCCCTGGGGAGAATAAGAGGGCACAACCACATGACCAGCCGAGAGAACCTGATCCTGATCCTGACCCCCACCCCTACAGCTGCTGAAGGGAATCCCCCATGGGAAACAGGACACAGGATGAAGGGCCAGACATGTCCAGTTCTGATACCATCTGTGAATATCCATGAACAAAGTTGTGGAGGTTCACAAACCTTCAAGGGATAGAGATGTTGCCCACCATCAAGTCTTCGGCCCTTATTTTACAGATCAGGGGATCTGGGTCACAGATAGGTGTAAGTGACTTGCCCAGGATCACACAGCTTTTAAGCATATGCCCTGGAATTCAAATTTGGGCCTTCTAAATTCTGCAGAGGAGCAACCACTGAGGCAGCTTCCTTCCCTCTCCTTGTCATCCCTTCTACATGCTCACATTTTTGCACACTCATGCCCATATACCACACACACACATGTATGCATGCCTCCCCTCTGCTTTTAAATGATGCACTGAGTCTGGGCAAGTTGTAAATGAGTAAGTAAAAGCCAAGATTAATGCTCTACTGCCTCTGTCCCCCTCTGATGCCCAAGGGCAGTGCTGTGGGTCAGCGGAGAAGTCAGGATTCAAATCTTGCCTCCAATACTTCATAGCTATGGGCAAATCACCAACCTCCTGGAGCCTCAGTTTACTGTTCCATCAAATAGGACTAATGAGAGTGTCTCATGGGACAGTAGCAGCAATGACAGGATGAGAATCCAAGTGGCATAAGGCCCAGAGGGTAGCCCTGATCTGGGAGGCAAGTGCCCTGGGGTTGTAGCCTGGCTCTGCCCCCCAGTGCCCAGGCCTGCCTCTGAATACCACCAACCCCCCTCCGTGGGCAATGTGAGTGCCCGCCTCTCTCAGAGGAGGGCCTCATCCCTTACTGCTGCCATGTTTCAGGCAAAGATATGGAAGGCAGCAATGGTGTATCCCTGCTGAAGGATGAAGTGCCTCAGACCCCTGTGTCCGTGCCCAGAGCCCTGCAGGTAAGCCCCTGGGCCCAACCTATGGCCATAGCTCACCATGACTGGTGGTACATGGGCAGAAGGGCTGGGGATGGGGGAGGGGCACAGGACATGGGGTGGGTGGTGGGGGACACCAGGATGTTGCCTTTTTTCTTTTTCTTGGAATAACTGGACTCAGGGATGGGCCCAGGCTGGCCTGGCTCAATTGTCTCCAGAAGGACGGGGCTGCAGAGAAGGGGAGACAAAACCTTCAGACTTTCTGGCTCTGGAGAGAATGATAAGCAGCCTTGGGGGCCTGGGGGTATGACTGGGATGAGCTGGTCACCTCCCACCTAACTGGACTCCTCCTCCCACCCAAAGATCAAATGTAAGGTGGGGGTTAGAACAGGAATCAGTGTGGGGAGCCAGGACACTTGGGTTCTGACCATCACCACAGTGAGGACACATCCTGCCTTTCCTGGGTCATCTTGGGTCATCTTGGCAAGTCAGTGGATGATGTTCCTGGTCCTGCGTGGCTCACAGGCTGCCCAGAGGAGCCTCTGAGATCTGGTGGTGTGAAGGATCTTGGGAACTTCCCTCCCCTGGGCCCCAGGTTACAGTAAAGGTGGGGCATTGAGCTGGATGTCCTCTGATGCACCTGCCAGCTCTGGACAGAGAATCCTGGGGCCCTGGAATCCAGCATTTCAACATAGCTTGTGAGTTGTCTTCTGAGTCAGCGCTGACTATAGTTCCTTAACTATAGCTCTTTAGGTGAGGTAGGAGACAAAGAATATCTGGGCTGGGAGAGGCCTTAGATGAGGACAAGTGGGATCCAGGGCTGGGAGGGGCTCCCTCATGTGGCCTGAGTCACCCCTCAGAGGACATGAGATACAAAGCTCTCTTCCCCATCAGCAAGTCTGGGGAAATGTGGCTATTTGGTAGTTTAAACTTTGGTTCAAACAGGATGCTTTTTTTTGCTCCTCCTGGGCTCTCAGGTCCCCACTCTCATCTGGCTCCCATGGCAAGGAGGAATCAGGGGCTGTCTTTCCTCCATCCATGCCCTCAAGGAGGAAGCTAATAGTTGGGAAAGAGCTCCTGTGTGCCTCTAGGCCCTGACCTAGACCCTATGGGAGACACAGAGCTTAGGGCCCACCCCACTCTGGGGAGCTCAGCCTGGCCCTGGGGGGCTCAGCCCAGGAGCCTCAGACCCAGGCAGCTTCAACTCACCCTTCACATGCTGAGTGCATGGAGTAGGCTGGGTGGGGCCCATCTGACCAGGAATTTGTAGGATGAGGAGGAAGGCACATGAGACACAAAGACAAGGAAGTAGGCAACTGTGACCCTTTGAGATTCACAGGGAGTTCCCTTAAGAGCAACTGTGGGTGCTGCAGGCAGGGCTGAGACCACAGGCAGCAGCTCTTGTGTGATTAATGCCAATATCCCTTATTTCCCAGGGCTTATTCCATTCCATTAAATAAATATCTATTAGATGCCTACTGTGTGCTAGGGAAGGCCTTTCTGAGGGCCCAGTTCTATGTTCTTAGTCAACCTCTAAAAGCACTAGGTCTGTACCATTCTCTGCCTCTGTCACTGCCCTGCCCCCTCCCTCTCCCACCATCATCTTAGTTCAGTCCTTTCCACGGAGAAAGAGACCACACATGTGCATGGACTTAGGTCCCTAATGTGGCTACTCAGTGCCAGAGATCATCAGCCCCCTCCCAGGCACAAGCCTGTTGAGACCACAGAGCCAGAGCACTGAGGGTTGGAAAGACTGTGGAAGCCCCTGGGCCAGCCCTCTCCCTTTACAAGGAAGGAAAATGAGGCTTGGAGAAGGGGAGGGGACTGGCCCAGGGTCACAAAGAAGCTGGACCAGAGCTCTCTCTCTCTGCATATGGATTTTCCCCTCTCTCCCACCTCTCCTCTCCTCCCCCCACCCCCCGTCTTTTCTCTTTTCTCCTCTGTATCTCCTCTCTCTCTGTCTCTATCTCTCTGTCTCTCCCTGTCTCTCTCACTCTCTCTGTCTCTCTCTCCCCTTCCCTTCCTCTTGTTCATCCCCCAGGCTGGTAAAACTGGAGGCTGTCCTCTTGCCAGCTGGCAGCCCTCTGCTCTAGTCAGCCCACTGTGCTGGCTGATTGGGATTGGTGAGGGTAATAGGGATAGCTGGAACACTGGGTACTGCCAGTATTCAGTCCCACCCCTCCCTCCTGGGTGAGTCTAGTGGTCTTGTGGCTTATACTTTGGGGTTCTACATTCAAGAATTGTTTCCTACCTGCCTCAGTGTCTCTCACAGAGACAGTCATGCTGCGCACGGAGCATGGTCACCCTGGGGTGTGTTTGGCCCTGAGAATGTTCATTGATTGTTTAAAATCAGAGGTGAGGAATCCAGGGAGAGCAGGGATCCAGTGGGTTCAAGGGCCAGCCCTGGTGACTTGCGAGAGTTTGCTGGGGGATCAGGACACCTGTGCCCTTGGCCCAGTGGGAAGGGGCCTCATGCCAGCACAGCAGTGATGTCTGGATCTGAACACCCGTCGGGGCTGTGCAGGAATCTAGAGGCCACGTAGTCTAGTCTCTGTGTTTTCTGCCTCCAGACTCTCCAATCCACCCTTCACACTGATACACAAGGGGTCTTAGGGACTGCTCAGATCACACCATTCCTCTCCTCAAAAGCTTCCGGTAGCACCCCGCTGCTTCCCCTGACAGAAATCATCCCGTCAGACTGGCATTCAAGGTCTCCCATGTCCTTCATGAAGGCTGGCTCTTCTCTCTTGCCTACTCTCCTCTCATCTTCCCCCTGGTGCAGGTCAAACCTTCCCCATGCCCCCTCCTCCAGGGATCCCTCCTGGGCCTTACTCTCTAAAGATGACATCCTCGAAGTTTCCTCCATAGCCCATGTCTTGGGCCTCATCTCTGTACTGTCCATCTTGCTTTCCCTCAAAAGACACGTGCACAGGTGCTCTCCTTTGTGATTGCACCCCATTGGACTATAAGCCCCAGCAGAGCAGAAACTGGGCTGAGGTTCTCCTTTACCCACAGAGGCCAGCAGCCAGGAAATGCAGGTGGAATTGGGATTCAGGTGGGGAGTCTTGAACTTTGTGGAACATGATTGTCTCCACTGCTGCTGCTGCCACCTCCTAGGGCTCAGGTCCAGGGGCTCTGCCTTCCAGGTGGCACTGGAGGGAACTGTCCAGCTTCTGCCCCACCCCCATCTCTCTTTCCCTCTCTCCTTTCACTCCTTGCCTTTTTTTCTCCCTTTTCCTCATTAAAGCAATGCCTCCCCCCTCTCCTTTCCTCGCTGTCCTCTCTCTTCTCCCTCCTTCCCTCCCTCTTCCCTCCTTCCTTCACTCCCTCCCTTTCTTTTCTCCTTCCTTCCTCTCTCCCGTCATCCCCTCCTGCCTTTCCCTTTCCTTCATTCCCCACACCTCTCCTTTCCTCTGCCCCTTTCTTCCCTTCTCCCCTCCCTCCTGGGCCTGCTTCTCTGCTGCCCAGACGCTGAGGAGGACTTTCTCTCCCAACTGCCCCTTCAGTCAGGGAAGGCCGTCCTGAGGACTTGGCAGTGGTTGGGGTGATGAGGCCCCTCCACCTGTCTAGCCGACTGGACCTTCTCCTCCTCATCCCTGGTCACCTGACCTGCCTGGTGTTGAGCTATGTCTCAGAAGCCCAGCATTGCCCTCTTCATGATTTTTAGCCTCCTCCAGTGCTGGGAGGTTCAGTCCCCAACTTGGTGCTGGCTCTTCCCTGTGCTGTCTTTGTCTCTATTTCATGAGAGTGTCATGTTTACCAGCTAGTGACAGCTCCCAAGTGTCCTCCCTCCTTCCTCCCCCATAGCACCTAGCCCAAGGTGACCAATAAGTATCCCTGGATGGAGCTGCTGCTGGTGTGCGTGTGTGCGTGCGTGTGTGCGTGTGTGCGTGTGTGTGTGTGTGTGTGTGTGTCTGGTGTGTGAATGTGAGTGAGTGTGTATGGGTGTGGGTGTGGGGGGGGATATCTATGTGTGTCTGGGGGGGTTGTCTCTGTGGGTGCGTGAGTGAATGGGTGTGAGTATGTGTGGGGGTGTGGATGTCTGTATGTGGGTGGGGGTGGGGGTGGGGGGTTGACAGGAAGCCCTGATTATTCTGAGATTGGATACTCCATGGATGGGACACAAGCAGGGCTCCATTGCAGGGTCTGATAGAATGATATGGGAGGAAGAAAAAGCAAAGAGCGGGGGCAGGGAGGGAGGAGGAGACAGGCTGCCTGGGCCATGGAATCCTTTGGTATCAGCAGCAATTCGCTAATGGTCAAGTATCAGGGACTGTGATGTTGTGTATAGTGAGCTCCCCATCATGGGGAGGTCTTGAGCAGAGGCTGGATAATCAGGGATCCTCTAGAGGAAATTCCTCCCCTGGGTGAGGAGGTGGTCCCTTCTAGCCAGAAATGCTGTGATTCTTAAAGCCTTTCCGGCTCAGAGGGATTTCAATCCCATGGGAGGATAAGCGTGGAGTCAAGCACAAAAACATAAATTCTGTGCATTGTTCTTGTCCTCTAAGAAACCCTGATCACAGCAAAGGAGCAGTGATGGAGCCAGGGACAAAGGAGGTCAGCAGGTGCGAGGATGAGGGCAGTGCATGGCATCAATGTCCCTGCACATCCCACCACAGATGCTGCTTCCTCCTAAGCAGGGGCCCGGGGACCCAAGAGCTGTGAGAACAGCCACCCAGCAGGCCCTATGGGTGCAGGCCGAGGGACAGCGGCCATCTCCCCAGGCTGACCTCTCCTGTGTCTCCCTATTTACACAGAACAATGACTACAGGCTTTGCAATGGATCAGACAAAGAGTCCTTGTCCCCCACGGCCAAAGTCACCAAGAAAGAGACTCTCAAGGTAAGGGAGGTCTTGGGCTCCCGGAGCTTTCCTGGACACATGAGGCTGCTCCGCATCCCTTCCTCTGATGCCAGCCCTAAGGGAGGGGAAGGGGAGACTGGGGCTCCAAGAGGGAGCTCATGGCAGCAGTGGACCACCCACAAGCACATCTCCTGCCTTCCCCTCCCCAGTGCCCCTCCTCCCCTGCACCTTACTCCTTTCCTTGCCTCTCTCTGCCTCTTCCCTCCAAATCCTACCATGACTAACTCTGAACCTCCTGTCCAAATCAGGTCCAGAAGAGGAATTACCGCCAGGAGAAGAAGCGGGCCACTCAGCAGCTGTTCAGCGCCCTAAAGGACCCCAGCGTGGTCATCATGGCTGACTGGCTGAAGGTATAGGATTTCAGACAGGCTGTAACAGAGGAGTGGGCTTTGATGAGAGGAAGGGGGAAGAGGGAGGATGACAGTTAGAGGCACAAGGAACATCATGGGCTTGGCTGCATCTAGGGGATGGAGAAGAGACAGCCTGTTTGGCTGCAGCATGAGTATCAAGAGGTAGGTAACAGTCAGTGAGGATGGGATGGCACCAGGCTGTGGAGGGCTCTGAACTCTCCTTGGAAGTGACACATGAACTGACCTACATATAAAAAAACTCCTCTACACATTCAGCCCATGTTCATTAAGTACCTACTGTGCTCCAGTCCCAGAAAGATGAAATAGGCCCTGCCCTGTCATTCTATTGGAGGGAACACAACATGGGCACAAGTAATTAAGTAAGGGCAGGGGACACTGTCAGGAAAGGTTCTCATGGGACAACCCTTGAGAGAAGGGCCTCAGTCTCCCCAGCTGTAAAATGGGGATGATAATGCGGAGAACCTTCCAGCGCCATCATCCCAACCCTCTGCCTTCTTCCCATGGCTCAGATCCGGGGAACCCTGAAGAGTTGGACCAGACTCTGGTGCATCCTGAAACCAGGTGTGCTGCTGGTTTACAAGACACCCAAAGTGGGTCAGTGGGTGGGCACCATCTTGCTACACTCCTGTGAGCTCATCGAGAGGCCCTCCAAGAAGGACGGCTTCTGCTTTAAGCTGTTCCACCCCCTGGACCAATCCATCTGGGCCATGAAGGTAAAGTCCTGAGAGGAGCCTTGAGAGGGGCAAAGCTCCAAGGCCAAAAGGCCTTCCAAAGAGACCATGCTGAGCTGTCTCCCTAAGGGCAGGCAGGAAGGGGGAGAGGTGGCCAGGTCCCTGGGCACTCACAAAGTCACTCAGCCTCAAACAGCTAGTCAAAGGACTGAAAGTGCTCACCTCATGCAGCCCCTGCCCTGGGGCAAGTAGATCAGATCTTAAGGTCTGGCCAGAGGGCAGAAGGGAAGAGGGGAGGACCTGGGAGGAAGGAGATGGCCCCTGGAATTAGCCAAGAGACCAGGTCACCTTTTGTTCTGTGGATCTCAGTTTCCTCATCTGTACAATGGAAGAAATGACCCCAGCCAGCCCTTCCTAAGGAGAGAATGGTTTTAAAGGCAGGAAACTCCTGGGCCTGTGGGAGGAGAATGGCCCATCTCCTATAACCCCTGCTGCTCAGAGATGACTGCCAAGATCCCTGCCACACTCTGAAGAGGCCCGGCCATTCTCCGGCAGACTTTTCCTGAGCATGTGGGTGCCAGATACCTTATTGCCAGCCTCACTGATATTTTCCCCTGTGGGCAGGCAGCATTTTGCTGGGCATCCCTGTGCCCTCTCCCTCCCACAAGGCCCAGGGCTCTATCTAATCCTCAGAAGGTGGAGTGGGGGGTGCCATTCTAGGCCCCTCAGCTCCTTCACCATCTGCTTGTGCATCTTCTCCCATAGGGTCCGAAAGGCGAGAATGTCGGTTCCATCACCCAGCCCCTCCCCAGCAGCTACCTAATCTTCAGGGCACCCTCTGAGTCAGATGGTAAGTCCTCTGCCCCACCCACACCTGACTTCCCTTCTGATTTGGGACAAAATGCTGCCAGCCACACATCTCAGCACCCTAGAATCTGTGGAGCCAGAGAGGTGCCAGCTTGTACCACAGCAGGAATCCCTCAGTGCCGCAGCCAGCAAGGGCCCCTCCAGCCTCAGCTGGGAGATCTCAAGCTTACCCTCCTGGCATACCCATGCATGTGGAGCACAACAGACTCTGGTTAGTCAGTCAGTCAACAGACATTTACTAAACAGTTTCTCTATGCAAAGCAATGGGCTCTAGACTGGAAACCCAGAACCACCAGGTCATTTTCTAGGTAGGAGGTAAGAACATGAGGCATATCAGGATAGCCCACTCCAGGACCTAGATATCCCAGGAGTCATCTGGAGCAGACCCCCGCAGTCTTCCTCCAGGTCACAGACAGATGCCCCAAGCTCCCCTGGTGACAGACCGAGGTGCTCTGGCTTTGCCACCTCCAGGGGCCTGGCTGCTCTCCAGGGATGAGTCAGCAGTATGACCTGGAGAAAAAAGCTAGGGCTGGGTCCCAGACCCAGCTTCTTGCACTGATTCTGCATTACTTCACAGTGCAGTCTCTGAACCTCTGCTCTGCACCCATTTCCTCCCCTGCCCCCCATTTCTAGTTGGGGGTCAAGCCCCCAACCTCCACTTCTCTGCCCATAATGGGGTCACTCTGCCCCCCCCAAAGCAATTAGTTTGACTGGCAGGGCCTGGTTTTCTATCCCTGCCCCACAGCACCCTCCCGTGGTGGCCTGAGGAAGAAGCGCAGGATGGCCCTCTAACCAAGCACTCCCAGGTCCACTGCATCCATGCCCTGTGACCTCTTTGGCATTTCCCATCAATGAGTCTGCTTCTAAGTCCTCTGCCTCCACAATATGGTGGCTCCCATATCCTGGCGTCTCTGCCCCTTTCTCTTTGACATTGACCTTCTTAGGATATGTACCCAGCAGTGGCATTTCTGGGTCACAGAGAGCATTTTAATTTCTTTTTAATTCCAAATTGCTTTCTGATGGGTGTTTAGACCCATCACAGCTCCACCAACAATGACTTAGCATCCCTTCTCTTCCCACTGACTCTCCCCAGCACCGACCCTTCCCATTTTGGGTCATCTTTGCCGATGCATGAGGTACGGTGAGGCCTCAGGGCTTGTGTCCATTTAGCTTCTTTATGTGGTCTTCCACATAGTTGCAAATGTATGAAATTCTTTTTTTTGAGGCCTACTTGTTCATATCTTTGACCACTTATCCACTGGGGAGTGGCTTACAATCTCAAACATTAATACCTTTGTATCTTTGATATCACACCCTTCTTAGAAATATTTGACACAAAAATTTAGGAAAATGTTTTATGAACCTTGCAGCAGGCTAGAAACATGAGACACTCTTGTTACTTTTCCCTGCACAGGCCGCTGCTGGCTGGACGCCCTGGAGTTGGCGCTGCGCTGCTCCAGTCTCTTCCGGCTCAGTGCTTCCAAACAGGGGAAGGACGGTGAGCTGACCAGCCAGCTGGACTCCTCCCAGATGCCTCTGGATGGGCTGCTGCATGGTGGGACCATCTCAGACCAGGATCTCTTTCAGTAAGCCGTGGGCCAGGCAGGGCAGGGCAGGGCCAGGGCTGGACAGAGATGGCGCTGTCCACACTGATCCTCTCCCACTTCTCTGCCTACCTTTGCTTTACATAACCACTGCCCCTCTAGTGTGAGGGTCAAATCCTCTGGTGTAAATGCACGAGGGAGAGGAGACAGCATCATCCCCTTGTGGGTCTGTATGGTAGGTTCTGATGTCCGCAGAGTGGATCTGTGTCACACAGGACTGATTCAGCAATGGTCACTTGTCTTCCTGAGGAACACCCAGCCTTGCCCTCCTTTACTAATCACTATCCTCCACAACTCCTAGCACATGGGACAGCCCCCACTGAGAATCCTGCTTTGGAGGGCAGGAGAAACTCAGTCACTGGCCTCAGAAAGCCCAGTCTGGTAGAGGTTAGAGCTGGTAGGAGAAATCCAGAGGCCCCTGGGTTCAAAGTCCACCTCTGACCCTTGCTTGCTGTGTGACCCCGACAAATCTCTTCCCCTCTGTGAACCTCAGTCTCCTGTGTAACATGGAGATGCTGCCCCACAGAGTCATGATGAGGCCTTAAAGCTTCTGTGGCAGTTCTGAAGCCTGGCCCAAGCTGAAAGCTGGACTCCAGCTGGAGGGGGCAGGGGTCACTGAGCCTGTCATTCAGTTAATGACTCAGGGCACTGAGTGTAGAGAACAAGAGGAATGTCCCAAGGTTCACAGAGCCAGAGAGTTCAGTTTGACTCAGCTCCTTCCATTCTTACTGAGTTCGAGCTGAGCCCTGAAGGATGAGGCCAGTGTGGACAGGATACAGAGGGGGTGCTGAGAAGGATAGAAGATCACAGCACTGTAGATTTAGGGTTGCAAGGGTTGTGAGAAGCCATTGACCTTCTCATTTTACACGGAAACAAACTGAGGCTGACTGCTCACTGAGGCCAGGGTCCCCCAGCTAGTATCAGAGGCAAGATCAGAACTTGGGTCTTCTGGATCTAGCATACTCTGCACTGCATCACTAGGGCGGGGGTCAGACAGGGGAGGACTCCTCTCTCTCTAGTGCATTTCTCCTCCCTCCATCCCTCCAAAGGCTGAACTCAGCCCCAGTACTCAAGTGGTGTCTGTAAATGGCTCCTTAAACGGCGAAGCCTGGTTACCTCCTCCTCTGCTCTGCTCTCCCAAGTCCAGAGGACAGGAAGGACTTTCTGACCCCTGGCTCTGGCTCTGGTCTAGGGGTGCAGGTGAGGTCATCGTTGCCCCAATGCATTGCTGTGCCTTTGTTTGGGGCATTGTGCCTGACTCTAGGCGATGGAAGGAGCTGCCCTAGTGTGGGCAGTGTGTCTGAGGCCTCTGATGGAAGGACCTGGGATCCTGTATTTTTCAGGCTGAATGAGACCTCCCTGGAAAATCACCAGCTGGAGAATGATGCCTTCTCAGACAGGTCAGAGAAAGACACCATCGAGGAGTCAGAGAATGACACCCGAGAAAACAGCCGGAAAACCAATGATAGTGAGAGCGACCAATCGGAAACACCTGGGGAGAATGGTCAGGAGAAAAAAGGGACGACGTACATCGAGCAAATCTACGAAGAATTTGGGGAGGTAGGGGCGAGGCATCTCCCTGCCAGGGCAGGGCACAGGTGGCATGTCCCCATTGTATGGATGAGCAAAGGAGAGAGAGAAACATCGGCCTCTGTCCTGTGCATTCCCAGCCTCCAGCCTACCTTTGCAACCTTCTTACAGCCTTACTCCTCCCCTTCCCCCAAGCTCGCAGTCCGGCCAAACTGACCTTCCTTTCGCTCTTCCAGCTCCATGCCTGGAATGCTCCCCATCCTCACCCCCCCCCATGGTAATCCCTGGCTTCCTCTAAGACAAGTTTTCCATGAGAGGTCCTTCTTGACCCCCGACCTTTCCTCCATGTCCTAATTTCAATGTTGGGTGAACTTAGAGATGTACATAACTGATCCCAAAAGAACAGCTCCCTGGAGGTGGTGTGGGGCAGGGCCTCTGCCTTTTCTGACATCCCCAGCACTTTGCCACAAGAACAAACAGTTGTGAGCTGGTTGTTTGATTGGCAGCCTCTGTTGAAGTGAAATCATGATTGTAAAGCATTTCACCAACGTTTATTTTAAATTATTTGTTTTCAGTTTTCAACAATCACTTCCATAAGTCTTAAAATTTTCTCCCCCTCTCTCCCTAAGACAGCATGCAATCATATATGGGTTCTACAAATACATTCTTATTAAACACATTTTCACATTAGTCATGTCGCATAGAAGAATTAAAATGAATGGGAGAAACCATGAGGAAAAACAAAACACAAGAGAAAATAGTCTGCTTCATTTTACGTTTCAGTTCCACCGTTCTTTCTCCGTATGGGGATGACATTTTGCCTCGAGTCCTTTGGGGATGTTTTAGGTCCTTGCATTGCTGTGAAGGGCTAAGTCTATCAGGAGCAATCCTCACACACTGTGGCTGTCACTGTGTACGGTGTTGTCCTGGTTCTCATCACTTCACTCAGCCTCAGTTCATCTAAGTCTTCCCAGGCTTTTCTGAAGCATTTCACTAATCTTAAGGCATGATGTCAGTGTTAGCTGCTGTTATCTTGGCCATCATTAATATTACTCCCATCCTTAGACTCTGTATGAGCTAGGAGCAGGTTTTCCCTATGTGTCAGTCATGAAAGAGGCGGTGCTATCACTCCTTGCCAGAGGAAATCACACCCAAGGCCATGGTATGATAGTGACAAGCCAGCCTCCACCTCCATGCTCCCACCATTGCATGGCACTGCTTCCTCTGCCTTCTAAGAGTTCACAGTCTCACTCACTCTAGGTTTCTAGTGATGAAATAATTCCTAACCCCAGGTCCAAAGCTGCAGGCATGGAAGTGATACAGGCTTTGGGGTGAGGTGGGTCTGCAGTGTCAGGCTATACTGGTTCAAGTCAATGAAACAAGCCTACTAAGTGCCCACCATTTTATGTGTCAGACCCTGGGCTTCTCCCTGGACCTTACAATATCAGCCTCCCTCCTGTCATGGCAAAAGCTTTCCACTCATGTCCTCTAATCCCAGGAAAATCAATAGCCCTTTGGTGTAGTCAGTAAGATTTTAATCTTGGAAATATATTAGATGGATGGTCCTGGATACTCCTGCCTAGCATCAGTAGTAACAGTTAGCATCTGCAGAACCCTGAAAGGTTTGCAAAGCACTTCATGTGTTACCTCATTTGGTCTTCACCACAGCCCTGGGAGGTAGGAGCTGTTATTATGCACACAGCATGATGTGACTTGCCTAGGGTCACACAGCTAGTAGGGTTTGAGGCAGAATACAAACCCAGCTCTTCCTGACCCAAGGTCCAGGCCTTTACACACTGCAGCAGCCAGCAGCCTCCACCATGAACTGGTTAGGGAGCTCATCTCCCCCTCATCACTTGTCCCAGCTTTCCCTGAAGACTCTCCTGCAAACATGAAGAGGACATTTCCAGTGCCTCTCAGGCAAAATTCCCCCTTCCCCTACCTTTAATACAGCATCCTCTTCTATGTCCCAGCCCTTTGACTGAGATTTTCTTCTTTCCTTAGACAGGAGAATCATCGCAGACTGAGACTGTCTCTGATGAAAACAAGAGCCTCATCTGGATCCTGCTGAAACAGCTGCGGCCAGGAATGGACCTGTCCAGAGTGGTGCTTCCCACGTTCATCCTGGAGCCACGATCTTTCCTCAACAAGCTCTCTGACTACTACTACCATGCAGATCTGCTGTCTCAGTAAGTGCCTGAGTGCAGATGACTGCCTGGACATGTATTACACATCACCTCTGGGCCAGATGCCATGCTGGATGTGGAGGATGTAACAATGAGATGTAGCAATAGTCCTTGGCCTCAAGAGTTAGCTGAGCTGAACCTCAAAGGAAGGGGGAGGGGTCCTGGCAGGTGAGGAATGGAGGGAGTATGTGCCAGGCAGGTGTGGGGTATGGAGAGCCTTGTGAAGGCACAAAGATGGAAGATGGCATGTTGCCTTCAGGCTATATGGAAGTAAGCTAATATACTGGACAGAGTTCAGGAAGGACAGTAATGGTTGTTGGACTGGGTTGAGAGTAATGAAACAAGGGTTGAAAGGTAGGTAGGAGCCCAGCTGGGTAGAGGAGCCAGTTGGGCTTTATCCCAGATGCAACACAGAAGATGATAGATTTTTGAGCGAGGAGTAAAGCAATCTGTGATCTGTGATCTGTGCCTTGGGACCCACTGGAACCTAGAAGAGCCTCAGGCCCAGGAAGCTTAGACAGCTGTGTGCTTCTGGCCCCAGGCATCCTTGCCTGAAGACAAGGAAAGCTCCTTTTCCACATGTTTATACCTCACACCATCTTCAGAAAGGCTAGAAGCCTTCCATCCCAAGAAACAGCCTTAGATTCACAGGAGAACCTAGGTCTGAATCTCAGTTCTGCCATTTACTCTCTTTGTGACCTTGAGCAAGTGCCTTCCCCAGTCTAGGGAATAATAAAATTGGACTAAATGATCTTTGGGACCCCTCAAAGCTCTAATTCCTGGCATTCATGAGTTTTGGATGGGATTGTGAGGTGGGGAGGAAATTTGCCCCCTCTTGCCTGAGGAATCATCTGATAGGTTTGGTAGTTTGCTGTTCTAGTCTCTCGCACATGAAAGCTCTTTAGTATCAGGTTCTGGAACTCATGGATCTGGAGTGTGCTTTTGTGGGACATGTGCTCTAGAGTATGGTGTGTTAACACAAGTATTGGTGTTTTGAGGCTCAGTCTTAAACCAAGGACTGAAGTAAAATATTCTGTGTTGGTGGCATGAAGAAAAGGGATTGTTTGGGGCATCCAGTGATCAGAACCTACCAAAGCAGGGTAAAGGCAAACAGGAGGATGGGAAATGGCTCTCATCCAGTCACTGAGTAGAGGTTCTGGGGCACTGATGAGGTGAAGAACCCAGCGTATCATGTATCAGACATCTGCAGGTCACATAGAGAGAAGGACAAGGAATCATGAAGGAAACATATGGAATGAGAAGGCCACTGCCTGAAGATTTCTTTGCCAGTCTGTGGGAGGGCTCCTGTTCTCTCTTCTCTGGCCTGTTGTAAGTGTGGCTGCCTCTGGAGCCACTGGGCACTCAAGAGCATTCAGATGCCCAGACGTTCTAGAAGGAGTTGGGTTGGTGGTTCTCACAGATCCACTGTTCAGAGGATTAAATATGTAAAGGATGAGCCCCTGGGTGAGTATCCAAATATCCGAGTATGATTAAGAACTGATCACAAGCATAAGCAATTAAAAAGTAGACACGTAACCAAGTAATGGGGCCCAGGAATCTCCCACTTTCACAATTTTCGAGATGGAAAGAGGTCTGTAACTAGTCATGGAAAATGCATTCCCTGCTCCAATCCCTTAGGACTTGGTCAGCACACAGCAAACATCAGGGCATAAAGTTCTGTTTTCAGTTGAGTCAGCAAGCACTTATTAATCACCTGTGGTATGCAGAACCCTGTATTTGATGATGGCGGTGAAGGTGTTCTGTCATTTCAATCATATCTGACTCTTTCTTGGCAAGGATACTGGAGTGACTTGCCATTTCCTTCTCTGGCTCATCTTATAGATGAGGAAACTGAAGCAAACAGAGCTAAGTGACTTGCCGAGGGCCACACAGCTAAGAAGTATTGGAAGCTGGATTTTAATTTAGGAAGATGAGTCTTCCTGACTCCAGTCCAGCATTCTATCTACCATGCCACCCTAGCTGCCCAGTGCTTGGCACTAAGGGAGATCAAAGGTTGAAGACAGGCACATCCCCTGCCCTCATGGAGTTCACACTGGAGAAGGGTAAGGTGCCAGTATTACAGGATCCATTCATTAAAAGGCTACAGAAAACAAGCTGTATATGGTGTAAGGGGGAAGGTCTTTATCTCCATTAATGGATCTTTCCCATTGGAATAAACCCTTCTGAGGGTAAGACTCACTCCCCTTTGTCCTTGTTCCAGCAGCACGGAGCCTAGTGTCTTGCTTGTTGGAAGGCTTAATGAGTATTTGTTGGACTGAATGGACAAGAAAGCACCACCATACTTGGGTGGGAATTGTGCTAAACTTACAGTCAGGGGCCTTGGATTAAAAGCCCAGTTCTACCCCTTCCTTCCTGTGCAACCTCAGGCAAGTTCCTTAGCTCCTCTTGACCTGTTTGCTCACTTGGAAAATAAGATGGTTGGACCAGATTACTTCTGTGCTTCCTTCTAGCTCAGTGTTGAAGATCACTCCAGTTGAGCAGACCTTGGGTTGGAGCTTGAAATAGTGAGGACAGGCATGGAGGCAGGAGAATGGGAGGGTGGAACAGAGAGAGTCATGATCAGTTTGGCTGTCCCATAGCGGAGTGGCCAAAGAGGAAGTACAGAATATAAAACTGGAAAGGCACAGTGCCAGGCTTCAGAGGGTCTTGGGTACTCTTTTTTAATGACCTGCCTAGAGCAAAGCCAATGGATCAACTAGGACTTTTGACTCTGCTGTGCTGAATCCCATGGGGCTTTGAAAAGAACAGAGAATCCCAGAAGTGAAAAAAACCTTCACCATGATCTAGCCCATCCACTAGGGCCCAAGCCCTTCCCTGTGGCAGAAGGACTCTTGACTCAGGCCCCAGTTGGACTCAGGGGGCTCTGATGTCTCCTCCAACTCTTGAGATTAGGGAATGTGTAACCCCAAAGGCCTTTGTGGGGCCTTCCCAACAGGCTGGCTTCTTGCATCTGCTTGCAGACTTTTGATGACAAGCAATTCATTAAGCTCCCTAGCCCATTGTTAGACAAGTCTGACAAAAATCATCCTTACATGGACCCAGAGTCAGCTTCCTAATTATTCCCATTTTCAAAGAAAGGAAAGGCGACAGTCTGCAGACTATAGGCTAGAAAGAATTATGTTGATCGCTGACAAAATTACAGTGTCCTTAGGGTGGATATCTAAAAAAGTAAATGTTGATCACAAAGAAGTAGCATGGCTTCCTCAAAAATGGGGCGGGCCAGACCAGTCTTATTGAATTAGATTGGTTGACAAGAGTTACTGGGCTGGTAGATCAAGGGAAGTGTGTAGACATGGTTCACCAAGATTTCAGCAAAGGGTTTATTAAAGTCTCTCATGCAGTACTTGTGGGAAAGATGGAGAGATATAAGCTAAATGAGAGCACCATTAAGTAAATTAAGACCTTGCTGAATGGCGGTACCCAAGGGCAGTCATTAACTGTTTGATGTCAGGATAGAAGGTTAGGTTGTTGTCCATCATTCTCCAAGAGGACCAACATGATATCTCTCTGTAGAATCAAGTTACCATGTCTGACTGAGGCTGATCAGACCAATTATGAGCTCAGAATGTTCTCAGAATGAAGGTCAGGCACAGAGAGTCCATGTGTAGAAGAAGGTCTCCAATGGAGGACACCAGGGATCTCTGTTTGATCATTGATCTTAGAGCTGGAAGGTACCTCAAAGGCCTCCTATCTGAACACTAATCCCCTCAACCTCTTCTCTTGCTAGTGCCATCCAGCTTTTGAAAGTTTAAAAAGAGTGAACCACCTACCTTCTAAGGCAGCCCCCTCCCCTTGCTTTCTTCTAGAGCATAAACATTTATCTATTTGGCGGCTTCCCCTCATTGCTCCTACTTTTCCCATCTAGAGTCAGACAAGAAGTCTAATACCTTTTCCCCAGGACAATCCTTCTTATCATAAAACACCACTCTCATGTCCCACCTTGAATTTTCTCTTCTCCAGGTTAAATAACCCCACTTCCTTCAATTAATAACATCCCACTGATAGACACCTCTCATGGATGTCCTCCTGACATCCACTCTAACTCTTTCTCTCTGATCCTACCTATTCACCCAGTTATTCCTGCTTCTGTCCTCTACACCAAGTAGAATAACCCTTCTTTCAAGGACCAGCCCTGGACCAGCCAGCCCTTGGGAAGGATCATAGGGAAATCCATGTTGTCACCTAAACAGATGAGAGGACCAAAGATTTAGGCACAGCAGGGGCCATCATGTGCAATGCCCTCACTTTATGGAGGAGAAAGTAATGTACAATGAGCTGGTGTAACTTGCCCAAAGTCACTCAGCTAGCAGATATCTAAGGTGGGATTTGAATCCAAATCTAGTATTCTGTCCATTCTACCAAAGGTGTTAAACTCACAGTCTGCAGAAATAATCCCTCAACTCTCCAAATGCTGCCCAAACCAGATTAAAGTGTAATTGGGCAATATTTGATGAAATGGAGAAAAATTCTTGGAGTGTAGATGATGACATGGAATTTTCTGAGTCCACTGCTGGCAGAGGTCTTTCTATATGGATTAGTGTGAGTTTGCCATTCCTCCTTCAACCCCTCCACCTGGTGGAGGGAGGTCCCCTTCTCCATCTTAAGCAGTGGCTGTGCCAATAGACTGTGTGGAGTGGCCACACCCTACCCAGTGTTCCCACAGTTAGGGCTGCATGGGATGGCTGGGAAATAGAACATGGGGACCTCTATACTCATTAAGCGAGTTTCTTCCCTTTCCTCTTTTGCCAGAGCGGTCTTGGAAGAAGATCCCTTAAATCGTATGAAGAAAGTTGTAAGATGGTATCTGTCTGGCTTCTACAAGAAACCAAAGGTAAGAAAGAAGAGCCACAGAATTAGGGTCAGTGATCAGGGCAATCTGATGACTTACTGAAACCTTGCCCCACCACCGCCAAACTAGTATCACAAGAGGATCCACCAGAGTTCATCCTATGTGCCAGTCAGGCTGTCTCCATTTGAGTGTCTCAGGCTAGGTCAGTGATGACTTATACTTTCCTCATTTTCCTGATATGACTCATTAGTAAGAAGCCTTAAACCACTCAAAGGGCCCTGGGGACCAGAGAGGAGAGCACTCTGTACTCTGTGGGACCCCACTATGGGACACTCTGAACTGGACCTTGACACCTTCCACCCCTTAGCCAGCTGGTGCAAAGATCAGGAGAGTGACAACAGTCAACATTTGTATAGTTTCAGATGATTGACAGATTTTGTGAGTTATTTACCTTGTTCCCCTCCAAAGAAGGGAGAAGACTTGGGGGTCAGAACCCCCAGCCCTTCCAGCTTTAAACCCTATGATCTGAGCATCCTTTGCCTTCGTCTAAAGGAAATTGATCAATATGCAGTTAGAAGAGCTTCTGGTCTAGGAGCTTTCTAGCAAATGCTTGAAGCTGGCAGTGGGGGCTCATTGGCTGGGGCAGCTCAGAACACCCCAGGTTCATGCCTGCTCTGGGGGAAGGTTCTGTCTCCAGCTGCAAACCAAGCTTCCTCTTCCTCCTCCAGGGAATCAAGAAACCTTACAATCCCATCCTTGGAGAGACCTTCCGCTGCTGCTGGTACCACCCACAGACCAACAGCCATACCTTCTATATCGCTGAACAGGCAAGTCCCTCTCATTCCTTACCCCTAAAACCCCAGGTCTGCAAGTGGCTTGCCCCAGAAGCAGGGTTCAGGGCTGTCCTGCAGCTGCTGCCAAAACTCAGATGAAGGAAGAGTGATTTCAAATGAGATTTTCTTCCCTACCCAGCTTAGCTTAGCTGCGGAACACAAGCATGCCTTGCCTTCTGTCTGTGGAATCTGCCTATGCACAAAACAGTCACATCCCTGCTAAATCTCTCTCTGGCCATCAGACAGAGGGTTCAGGCCACAGACCAACTGAAAGTAAGATTGATTTTCCTGAGGGAGATTGGCCTCTAATTCTATTCCAGCCTGTAACTCTGAACTGGTGCCCAAAACTAACTCCTCTCTCTCTGTTTCTTGGTGCTAAGTGGGAGCACTTAGCTCCCAAGCTCACTGTTCCCCAGACTTGAAGTGTGGGGTCCAGCCCTTGGATTTCTCATTATTCGCTTTGAAGACAGGAACAGATAGAGGAGACTTTTCTCCTTGACTGTGACCATGTTTTCCTGCCCCTCTCCTCACAATCTCTGCCTATCTGGCCTGGCTGACACAACTATCTAGGGTCGGGCTGAGAGAAGGGCATCCTGATGGAACGTCCAAGAGGGCTTGGTAGCCCCAAACTATTGGAGAAGTTGCCAGTAGGGATAGAGGGTTCCTAGGCCTAGACCAAGGCAGGGAGTGAGCTGAGAGAGTCCCTAGCCCGAACTTATTGCCCTCTCTATCTGCCCTGGCCCCTCCTGTCTAGGAGAACAAGCCTGTGGGGACACTCTGCCCTTTGTGGCACTTCTGGTAGGTCCTCTAGGAGGCATTTATATTTTGTAAAAGAAGGCCTGAAAGGGAGAATAGTTAACATAAAGGAATCCAGTTTTGCTCACACTAATTGAATACCTACTATGTGGAAGACATTACGCTTGGTACCAAAAGCACAAAAATCGGAAGGTACAAAGAACCTTTCTCTGTCCTTCAGTTTACAGTCTAATGGGGGGAGGGGTGAAAAGGACAATACAAGGGACCTTTGAGGCCACCCATGTTACTGAGAGGGAAAGAATCTCTTCTGAGCCTTAGAGAGGGCAAGCATGGGCAGAAGGGATGGAGGCAGATCCTCAGAGCTTGATCCTGATGTGGAATGAGCAGGCAGGCTTGGCTCCAGAGCTTCCAGGAGGGAGGACTTTCATCAGAATTGATGTTCTGTCTTACAGGTCTCCCATCATCCCCCTGTGTCTGCTTTCCATGTAAGCAATAGGAAGGATGGCTTCTGCATCACTGGGAGCATCCTAGCCAAGTCCAAATTTTATGGTAAGACCAGGGGTGGGGCAAGGATGAGAGGGGGGATGGAAGGAAACCACCCAGGCAACCATCATCCAATCAACATTGCTTAAACATCTCCTATGTGCCAGGTACTGTGCTAAGAACCAGGAAGACAGAAAGGGGCAAGGACACACCCTGCTTCAAGGAGCTTATAATAGTCTGTACTGAGAAAGGAGTCTCCTCAATGGAAACCCCCTATCCATTTAAACCATGGGTCCAGATTTTGATAATTTTGCATTTACTTCTCTGTGTACATGTTCTCCCCAACAGACTGTAAGCTCACTGGGGACAGGGTTTTTGTTGTGAATTTTAACAATCACTAAAGTCTTAGGACCTGATTGAGAAAGGGCATCTGCCACAGAGAAGGGGAGGAAGGCTCAAGAACAAAAACGTTTCATGAGCCTGGTGGTGAACATGGCGCTCATCTGCCCCCTTCTGCACCTCCCTGTCTCTCCTCCATAGTCCTTCCTCCTATCTTCCCTCCCCACCAGCCGTCTTCCTCCTCTCACCAAGCATGTAGAGTTACTCAAACAAATTGGCCTTGAGCCACATCTGGGGTGCGGATCTGACCTTGTGCCTGTCCACCTATCTCCTCTACCAGTAGAGATTGAATTGAATGAATGCTTGTTCATCACTCAAGGCATCAGTGAGGACCTCCTGAGGCCAGTGCTCCCTTCTCTCTGCCTCTTCTCTCCCAGTCTCCTCTTCTTTTTGTATTCATTCTGGGTCCTGCGGGGATAGAAAGCCTTCAATGACCATGGTCTGGTCCATGGAATCTCACACAACTTACAGCTGGAAGATCATCTAACCCATTGTCCTCATTATACAGATGGGAAAGCTTAACTTCAGGTGTAAAAAGGGAATGGCCTGTGACCCCATGGCTAGTGATGGCAAAGCCCACATCTGAGCCTAGGTCCTCAAACCTCATGTGGAGGGAACAGGGAAAAAAAAAAATCAAATAATGCAGTGAGTGAAGTAACATTAAACAGAAATTTAACCCGTATATGTAAAACATCTCAAGGGTTACCTATCTTTTCCATGCCACCCTTCTGAGGGGAGCTGGCCATGGTACTGTCTTGTCTAGTTGTCTGGCTCTGGTGCTGAGATTGAGTGAGTTGCTCAAAGTTACCCAGCCAGCACTGGAAACAAGGCTCTGAGCCCCAAGGCCCTGGTTCTGGGTCCCAGGACATGTTGGTTGCTAGTGTTCTTCCTCCCCTTTCTTATTTTCTTTAAAATACTTACCACTACGCTTGGCTAAATAAAAGACCAAATTGTCCATATTTGTTGATTCTAAAAACCCTTTAAGAATCAGCAAGGAAAATTCTCATTCCTTGTGCTTTCATTTGAAGCAACAGAATAAGACAAGACTCATAGGTGGGAAGGATTTTGAGCTGCCATCTCATCCAACTCCCTCATGTTACAGGAACGAGGCATGGAGAGGGGATGGGACTTTTCTGTGGACAAACAGAGCAGCTGTCAAGGCAGCGATGATCAGGGAATCTCAGAATCTAGGGGGATCTCAGAGGCCATGGTGTCCAATCTCTACCTGAACTAGGATCCCCTCTACATTACATTTGAATGGCATTCCAGTGTCTGCTGCAAGACCCCTACCACCTCACCTCAGAGACCCACCACCCCCACTGCACTCTGGAATAGTACAACAAATCTAAATCATTTCTCTATAATCAATACCTGTAGCACCTGACTTTGTCCTCCAGGGCCAAGCAGAAGAAAGCTAATTGTTCTCCCACAAATAGTTGAGATTGTCTCCTATGTCTCTGCCAGGTTACTCATGCCCAGTTCCTTCAGCTGACTCCCCCAGAGCCATGTCCCTGCCCTCTGAGCCTTGGCACTACTTAGGAAGCCCCACTGACCTCCTCGGATAAGCTCCCCCATTCACTTTGCTTGTGGACATCCTTCATCTGCTTTTGCAGAGTCATCAGAACCCAAGGCTCTTGTTACCAGCTCCTCCCTTAGATTGCTGTTACCTTCGATGCTCTGGGATATAGGTAGTGCTATTTCCCCTCCTACTTATAGCTACTCTTAATGGTATCAGGTCTTTCTAGAAGATTTGTGTCACCTGCTTCCCTTTCCTAAAACCTAAAACCCTTTGGGATTAGATTTGCAAGAATGGGGAAATCAGTGTGGGGTGAATCCTGAAAATGTGGAGTTAACTGGGAACTAGCATGATCAGGGAGGGCTCTTACACACTCCAGGACACTTGCATACACACACACACACACACACACACACACACACACACACACACACACACACGCGCGCGCATGCATGCATGCATACCTACATATGTGTATGCATGCATACACTCACACGCACACAGCTCTACAATGCAAAACCCAAATTCAGAAATATAAGGAGCCTCCTAACTGAAAGAGACCTGAGCAACCATCTCACCCCACCCATGACTGGGTAGGAATTGTTTCTCTAGTATCTCCCAACTACATCTGTATTCTTGACCTGCCAGTGTGTATAGTGGCCTGTGAAATAGATTGCTTTAAAAGTCAAATGGAATCCAGCTGGGTTTTTGCAGCCAGTGTAGACAGACTCAACCAGCTCCATCCTGCAAAAGAGGAGGTGGGAGTCAAGGAGGGCTTTCTATACATCTTGCTGCAGACACTGAGAAAAGGGGACATTATTGTGTGCCTTGGGAAGAGGTGGGGCCGGAGCGGGGGAAGGTTAAAGATTTCTCCTCCCTTCTGTTCCCACAGTGCAGCCATCCAGTCTTTATACTGAAAATAAGCCATAGCCCAGTACGTCCCATTATTATGTGGGCCTATCACACTTAGCTCACCTGTGTCTTTAAAAAAAAAAAAAAAGAAAAAGAAAAGAAAAGAAAAAAAAAGGGCTTTTTTAGAGTTCCTGAAAGTTGGGGCAAGACAAACCCTGGAAGGGGTCTGTCCACCATCCACCTTTTTCTGTCTCATTGGCTGTCATGTTTCTTGGTGCCTACAGGAAATTCCCTCTCAGCCTTACTTGATGGCAAAGCCACCCTGACATTTCTAAGTAGAGGAGAAGATTACATCATCACAATGCCCTATGCACATTGCAAAGGTAAGCAAACTTAGCCCTTCCCACAATGGATCCAGGGGAAGGTTAAGCCACACAAAGGCCAGGAGCCTCCATCCACTGCCCAGAGTGGGAAGGAGGACACTCTGAACACGTAGCCCAGGCAAACAAGTTCATGGAGCAAATATATGCCCATCCCTGTGCCCAGAGGTGTGGGGGAAACGGGGAAAAAAGGAGCGACGGCCCCTGTGGATGAGTGTCTGCCCAAGTGCATGGTGGAGTAGTGAGCTTCCCATCACTAAAGGTCTCCGAGACCAACGAGTGGCTTCCCAATGGAAAATGCAATAGTGGGGATTCAAATTAAGGTAAAACTAAATGACCTCTGAGGTCCCTTCTGACCCTGTCATCCTGATTCTGTGCTCAAAGAAAAGAAAGATTCACCTTACCTGGAGTGATCAGAAGGCCCCTGGTAGGAGGAGGCTGATTCCTGCTACATCTTCCAGGGCAGGAGGGCATTCATGATAGAGGTACCCACATAAGCAAAGGCACAGTGACTGACCCGACTAACCCTAGCTGGAGCAGGGGTCTCAAGCTGAACTCTCAGCAGCCCAGGAATTGGCTAAAATTGTACCCTGGGTACTAGGGAGGTAGCTCCATGGGACAGAACAGATGCCCTGAGACATGTGGTGATGGAAATGACTGGAGTGGCCGGGTCAGAACCCAGCTGCCAGCCTCTGCCACCACAATCAGAGACAAAATACCTTTTCTTTGCATCCATCCCCATCTTTGAATGCCATGCCTAAAAAGACCACAAGATGGTGCCATCTGCTTTCAGGCTCTTCAGAATGAATGCGTTGAGGGCATTGATTGAATGGGTCTCTCTGCTCAAGCAGGGTCTGGTGGTTCCCTGGAGAGCCACTTTCCCATCTTTTCTCTCAGGGGGTCTTTTTCCATTTCCCTAAATTCTCTCCCATGCAGAGAATGGACAAAGTTATAGGGAACGTGGAGAGACAGGGACACTTGGACTCCCAACTGAACCAAGGTCCTTGGTCTAGGAGAAAAGTCTACAGAAAACTCAGCCAGACCCCAGCTCAGGCGGCCAGGAAACACAGTTAGAAAGCAGTCTTCGGTGGGAGGGGAGGCACTGCCAAGTTTCCGAGAGGGAGCCACCGGGCCATGCATTTTCAATGGATTCCAACACTTAGTTTCAGCTTGACACAATCCACTATGAATAGTCTTAATAAACAAGGATTTATAAAGCGCCCGCTGTGGGTCAGGTGCTGGGGATACCAACACAAAATGGTACCAGCCCCTGCCCTCCAGGGGCTTCTCTTCTATCTAATCTCACTATGCCAGGCAGGTCCCGACCAAAGGAGTGTAAAAATACCTCGAGCCTCCGAGGACTCGGAGCTGGAGACGTTGGCTCGTTTCCTGCGATTGAGGCAACCAGTCAGACCTATGTGTCTGACATATAACACTCTCTGTTCTCTAGACCAGCCATGAGTCTCCAATCTGATAGCAAAAGCATCTAAAACAGCAAGAGAGAATGAAGTAGAACTTCGATTCTTTGCCTACAAACACAAATGGGTGTGATTTCTACAATTGGGGCAGGGTAGAGGGAGGAGAAACCTACCCACCACCTCCAGGGTCAGGAGAGTGGCCCTTTGCATGGTTGGATGGGCGGAAACTCTCAGGGAGTCTCCTGCCCGTGTCCCAGTCTGTGGCTCGCTTTCTCTTCAGGGATTTTATACGGCACCATGACGATGGAGCTGGGTGGGAAAGTGACCATCGAGTGTGAGAAGAATAACTACCAAGCAGAACTGGAATTTAAGCTCAAGGTAAGGATACTCTTCACCTGTCCTCCCGTGTCCCTGGAGGATGCTGGGAGTTCCTACCCCAGCACCTCCTCCAGGGAAGAGGCAGCCCTGTGGCCCTTGGGAGATCCTTGTCGATTCTATCTCCTACAAGACTGGGCCAGTCCCTTCTCCTCTATAAATGAGGGTGGTGGACTCTTAAGTGGTCAAGATGGCCCCACTCCACTCAGAGGCTGGGATCCTTGAGCCATTACTGAGACCGTGGGGAAATCACTGAGTGGCATCCACAGGGGCTGTCCCAGGACAGAGTCGGCCTGTTTCGTATATCTATCTCCCAGAATCCAGCTGAAAAGATGCTGAATAAAGGTTGTCTTAAATTGACCTTTCTTAGAATGTCTGACAATGTCAAAGCTGGGAGGGGCCTTAGAACAGAGAGAACTCAGGGTGTCAGAGCTGGGAGGGAGGGGCCTTAGAGAATAGGAGGAAAAAGAGCTCTAGCCCCCTGCAAGCAAACTGCAGAGTCCTCGAGTAAGTAGCGTGGGGCCAACTGAAGAGAAAGGGGAGGGACTCTCCATGGTGATGAGAGGCTGCCTGGCACAGGACCTCAATAGCTTTGTGACCTCGAAAAGGCCTCAGTTTCGTCTTATGTAAAATAAGCCCCGCTGCCGGCTAAATTCCCTTAATCCTTTGTTCCCACAATCCTGCCTCGATGAATCCTTGTGATAAGACCCTAGGGGGACTGCTTTTCCTGCCCGTGCTCTAGGTACAGTCTATCTCTAGGACTGTGTTAAAAGCAGGTACTGACCTCCCCTTGGTGGAGGGAGTTTCCCCACACGGGTGTTCCTTGTCCCAAAGAAATCCTCCAAAAGTGTGATTTCTGCCAACACACAGTTCTGGCTGCAGCAGCCTTTGCCTCCTGAGAGCCTCACCCCACCCTGGGAAGTCAGTGCCCCCAGCCCTCCTTGAGGCCTCCTGGAGCTTTTCCCGTTTGGTCCCATAAACCATTCTGGGAGAAGAGGTTGGCCGCTCTGACTATCCCCATTTGATGGTGGAGGATACTGAGGCCCAGAGTGGTAAACCTTTGTCCAAGGTCACGGAGCACGTGAATGAGCTACGAGGAACAACCAGATCTCCCCACTTGTACATGAGAACCACCCTTTCAGAGCCCCCTGGATGACAGCCTGACTGGGAAGGGGGGAGGTTGCAGGGAGCTGACTTTCCAGAGCTCTCCAGCCTTGGCCCACCCTCACCACCCCAACCACCCCCCCACCTCATGGGCTCTGACTTCCATGGCCCCCAGCCCTAATCCCAAAGCAGGCTCTGACCAGGCCCATTTGTTCTCTGCAGCCTTTCTTTGGGGGCAGCTCTGGCCTTAACCAGATCTCTGGGAAGATTAAGTCAGGAGAGGAAGTTCTAGCAAGCCTCGATGGACACTGGGTAAGTAAGCCCACTCCTCCCACACCAGAGGCCCTAGGCCTATGGGTGGCTGCATTTACTTCATACCACTGAGACCCCATATGAGATGCTCAATCAGCATTTGTGGGACTGTACTGGGTGCCCAAAACCAGGCCAGGCCCGGTTAGGGGGTCAATCAGGGCCTACACACATATACACACATAACATGTACATATACACATATACATACACACAACGCACAGAAACACACACACACACACACACACACACACACACACACAGTGCTGAAAACCAGCAGAGCAGAAACAGCTCTATGCAAGATGTACAAAGCAGTGTCTCTGGATTCTTTGTCTGGGCACTGGTTCCTAGAAGGTTCCTCTGCTTCTCTCACCCAGAATTCAGGGTTTGACAAGTACTTGTGGATGGATGCCTCGTGGTGGACACTTGGGAAGAAGGAGGGATGGGAGGGGGCCCAGGCTGGCTGGAATGTAACTGTCTCATTGCCTAGGGCTGAGGTGGGGAGTGGGTCAGGCTCAGGAGGGCCTCAAGTGCCAAGCTGGCACATTTCTCAGCACTCTCCTCGCTCTTCCCGGGCAGGACAGGGAGGTGTATATCAGTGACCCAAAGAACAGTACCACCGATGTTTTCTGGAACCCAACCGCAGACATCCGGAGGCAAAGGCTGAAGCGCCACATTGTACTGTTTGAGGAGCAGACGGAGCTAGAATCAGAGAGGTGAGTCCTGCCCACAGGAGACCAAGTGGCCATGGCCCCATTTCCCAGGTAGGGACACTAAGACCAGAAGCAAGCTAGTGACTAGTCCAGAATCACTGAGGCTAGACCATGACTGAGGTGAGAAGCCGCAGAGCTCATGAAGTGTAAAAGAGGAAACAGAGGCCCATGATGGGAAGGTCTTGGCTCAGGTTCCCCAGGCTGTAGGTGGCCAAGCTTCCTGCCATGTGACCCGGCTTCTTGACCATCCCTGCTACATGCCCCTGAGCACCCTCCCACTTCTCACCATAAGGAAGGACAGGCTGGGACTAGAGATCAGTCATCTACAGAACATCCTCCCAGCATGAGGGGCTTTTGGCTTGGAACAGAGGGGACTTGGGAAAGGTCGGCGTTGGAGCAACTGTGGGGCAGGGGGCAGACATTCTGCCGGTCCTCAGAGGGCAGAAGCAGAACTGGCAGGCAATGGCAACAGGGCCAAACCTGGGGAGCCTCTGAGCATGTCACAGGCTGCCCTCTGAGGCTGAGAGCACCCCATCAGTCATGAGAGCTCAGGCAAAGGCCTATCAGTGACAGCAGGACACAGCAAGGATTCCTGCCTTGGCTCATGGGCTGATCCCTCCCAATTCTGAGAGATGAGGGAGAGGGGTCTCCAAGTCACCCAGCAAGGTCATGGTGGGGCTAGAACCAGAGCCCAGGGTGGCACCTCCCTGACCTGGGCTCACAACCAAACCACTGGCTCTGTTCCCCACAGACTCTGGCAGCACGTGACCAGTGCCATCAACAAAGGTGACCAGGTAAAGGCCACCCAGGAGAAGTCTGTGCTAGAGGAGGAGCAGAGGAGAAGGGCCCGAGAGAGGCAGGAGGCCTTTCTAGACTGGAAGCCACTGCTTTTCCTCCAGGATCCCAACTCCCAGGAGTGGCACTACAAATATGAGGAGTGAGTCTGCGGGCCTGGGAGGCCATCCAGAGCGGGAGGAGGGCCTTCACTTCAGTAGGCAACTCTGGAGGAAGTGACTGCCCACAATCCTGGGTCCTAAGGGGTAACAGGCTCAGACTGTGGACACGGGGCCTGTCATGTAACAAGAGTCAAGGTGGACTGCAAATGGCCACCATTGGCTGAGATAGGTTTGCTGGAACTGAGCCCAGAGGAAGGCGTCCCAGGGGGCTCCAGGCAGGGCCCGTGAGTCAGGCCCACAGGCTCTCCGCTCTCCACCAGTGCTGAGCAGATGCCCATTCTGCTCCCATATAAAGAGGTACATGTTATGCCCTCAGGAGCCAACATTCCAGGTGACACCAAGCAGTCTCATGGGGCCTGTTTTCCCTCTTCCAGCCTCAGGCCTTGGGACCCCTTAGCAGACATTGCCCAGTTTGAGCAGGATGGCCAATTGCAGACGATGGGCCGACGCACACCTCTGAGGCTGACCACTCGGAACCCAGCAGCTCGGCACAAGGTGAGTCACTGCCTCCCTGCCTCCTCCTTTGGCCGGCTCTGTCTAGATCATTTATTGAACACTTCCTGTGTGCTGAGTAGCCCCCTTGGTGAGGTTGGTCATGACGGTAGGGAGGCAGAGCCAAGAGTTCCTTGGTATGAGAGCTTCCAGCAAGCACAAGGCCAGGCCCCCTCTGTCCTCAATCTCACCTCCCTTGAAGCTCCACCTTCCAGTCAGGTGATGCTGACTCAAGGGGGCCAAGCCCCAGGCTCCCTGTATGTAGGATTCTGAGTCATAGGGGACCTCACAAATGGAGAAACTGATGCCCAGAGAGAGGAAAGTATTTATAGGCAGATAAGTCCTAGATGTGCAGCAGGCAGAGAGGAAAATTTCACAGCTGTTGGGCTCAAGTCCCTCACTTTATAGATGAAAAAACTGACACCCAGAGAAGAAACTGACACCCAGAGAGGTTACAAAGACCAGTGTCAGAGGTGGGATTTGAACCCAGGTGCTGGGCCTCAGAGCCCTTTCTCTTGACACTTCTTGTTGACTTCCCTTGCCTTATTGACCTCCCTTAAGGAGCTTCCGGACAGTTGACAAAACTGAGAAAGAAGCAAACTCATGCAAAGTGCAGCCCCACCCCAGGGAAATGGCTTTGATGCGCATTTAGGGTTAGGGTTAGAATTGTTAGGGTTAGAATTGAGGATTAGAATCGAACCTAAATGAACCTACAATCACATCTCATGAGCAATCTTGTTTCAAAAACATCAATTTTGTTTCCCACCACCACAATAGTTTCCCTTAAAGTATCCATTAAATGGTATGTGAAGCCAATGCTTCCACAAAGCTTATTATAATGCCTAAAATAATGCAACTTATGCATCTTTTCTGTCTTACTTTCAGCATTAACTGATTAAAATTTTGATCAGATACAGATACCAGCCTTCACTTTTGATAGGCATTACAGCAAACCTAGGACACATAATTACAGATATAATGCTAGAGTTGGCTATATGAAAAGCAATATTCAGTGATAGTACAATTAAAGCATGTTATTTCCCAATCACAAAAGCAAAAGTTCTATCTATATCAATTTGTTTCCCAAAAACCTTAAACCCATGTGCTACCATAATTACCTATTTTCCCTCCCCATTTCACCACCTAACCCAAGGTGGATTATGTGCAAAAAGTCCATCTACCTTCTCAATCAGTTGTTCCTTCTGGTGCAGTGGTCAGCTGGAGGGTGCCCAGAAGCTGAATGAGTGTCGTCATTGTCCTGTTGGTCTAATGACAGGTTCGACAATGACGGCGGTCGTGGCCTTTTTTCTTTCCTCTTTTCCTTGATCCTTATCTTCTCCGATGCATGGCAGAGGTCGGATATTTCTTTCTGATACAGATCATTTTTCACCATTTCCTGTGGAAATAGAAACATACCCTCGCCCCCATGTTAGCACAGGACCTGTCTGTGTTGTTCCATTTCACCTTCACTTATTTCTAATCAGTGAGGTGTGTTTTGCTTTTTTTTGAAATTGTTTGAGTGGGCATAAGCCCCTCTCTCTATCTGGTGTTAGGAAATTAATGGTATACAATACTGTGTCAACTCTTCTCCTTTTGCCTTCTTCTCCCCCTTTCTTTTGTTTTTGGAGGAGAGTTTTTATGTCACAATTGTGACGTTCTACAATTGCTTGACCAGTAGGATATGGGATGCCAGTTCTGTGCTGTATTCTGTATGACAGACAGAAGTTAATAAAGGCTTAACTAGTATAAGCCAGACCAATAGAGTTGCAAAACACCTAAACAGATGATCAATAACAAATTTTGCTGATTCCCCAGTCAGTGGGGTGGCAATAATATAACCTGAATATGTCTAGTCACATGAAGGTATTATTCCTTCCAAATTCTGGGATGTGTGTGATATCCATTTGCCATATTTCAAGAGGGCTGCATCCTTGAGGATTGATGGATGTGTTGGATGGAGCTGGCAAAAACAGAATACAATATTGCCAAGACTTTTCTTGCTTGCGCTCTAGTAATGTGAAATTGCTTGCGAAGCATGAAAGCTGACTGATGAAAATTGGTTGTAGGAATACTTGTGCTTCTAAAACTGTCAGTGTGAGCAAGCTGTCTGCTTGTTTATTTCCCTCTAAAATAGGCCCTAGCAATTCTGTATGAGATGGGACCCAAGGTCTTTTGGGGTAAGGGATGAAGGTCTCAGCTTCTGAAATTGCTTTCTGCTGAGATTGGATGTAGAGCTGTCCCTGCCTCAGTAGGTCCTTTTCAAGGGATACATACATAACTTGAGCAGTTATCTGGAAGTTGCTGGCTTGCACTCTGGAAAGATAAACCTAGCATGGAGGTTACACAAAGACCAAACTAGGACAATTTCCCAGGCGTAACAGACAAAGGTGGCCAGTCTAGGCCAAGGGCAACAGATTTGAAAATGAAAAGCCAGATTAAGTGGGAAAATTCAGGAAGACCAGGCTACGAATTTGAGTATGAAAAGCCAGGTTAAGTGGCAAGATTACCATGGACAAGATAGCTCACCACAAGTTATCACTCTTCACTGGCATAACTATTGTCTTAAACAAAAGAGATTTCAAACTTAAACCTTACAAATGAATAGAAGTACATCATTGTTTCACAGGCTAGTTTCTCCTTCTCTGATTACATTTACTCTGGAAGAAAAACCTTTTTTAGAAATTAAGTTGTTAATAAGTTCAAACACTAATTTTAAACTTTTGCTTAGACTACAGATTAAAAGAGAAAGATCTTTTTCAGCTTTATAGATCATTACATATTAATTTAGCAATACAATGTCTTGAAAATGAAAATTTAAAACTGTTTAAAATTTGTCCTGATGTTAACAGTCACTAAACTTTTATAAAGAAAATTAGTTGAAGACCTTTAAAATGATAGTTTTTTACTTTGAAACAAAAATAAACCCTTAAAATTAAAATCCATTAAAGCTTAGTTGGTATGAAAATGTCCTTAAGTGATATGAATGCCCAAAGTATTACAACAAACCAAATTCTTAATTATCACAGAATTTTTAGATGCGTTCCACAAAATGCTTTAGTCAAAAAGGTGCAATATATACTCTCACATTGACAACAGTAAGAGACTGATTACAGAAAAACACTACTGCTTATAAAATTCTTTTAAACCATGGGGACATCTTAGGTGAGTCTTAGGTGAGTTTACTTAGATTGGGGCTCACATATTTTCTTGGTCACTTACTATTTATTAATCATAAAATTTGCTATAGAAAGAGAAAGCAGGGACATGTGACATAGCAAATATGACAGAATAAAACGTCCTTGACTTTGTTTGAATTCGGATTAGAATAAAATTCTCCAATTATGTAGTATCTTTTTCATAGCCAGACTCAGGAATAGTCAGGTGGGAAACATTCCCTTTGAGTAGTTTGTGGTATTTCTCTCAGATACTGATTTAATGCAACCAACTATACTCAAATTCAAACTCAAAAACAAAAATATTTGTGGTCTCAAATGTCTTTCACCTTAAATAACATAATTATTTCATCAGTTCAGAGCCAGATTGTCATTCCTATTCTCATGGAGTTATAGGAAGCAATAATGATTTACTAGGACTCATATGCATAAGGGAATTCTATTAAGATCTTTCTTTTCCAATTTTAAAACTTGTTCAAACTGTAAAAGCCAATTGCAAAAAATCCTCTCCATGTATTACAACTTCTAAGCAAGTCCCATTCATTGTTTATAATTTGCATAAGCCAATCAAAGTTTCTTTCTCAGGGATGATGACTACCTATAGAGATGGTTTCCTAAAGGCCTTCTCAATTTTACAAAATAAAGGAGATCAATACCGCACCCATGTTGGCCAACCCTCAAGCATACAGGAGGTCTGTTCTGAATGGGCACATCGAAATAGTTTTCATTCAATTCCTTTCTTTCTACATACAGTAATCAATTAACAGTTTTAGGTTTAGCATTAAAACAGTAACTCCAAATAACTTAACAATCTTACAACTTCTAAAGTGATAACCAAATTGTTTGAGCTGAAACTTCTGTAATAGGCAAAGGTGAAAATACCTGGTTTTCTAAGTGACAATTACAAAAATCAAAACATTCTAAGACAAGGTTAGCAGGACTGGTAAAATTTAAAATAACATAACTGGTTTTACAGTTTTCCCAACATCTTTTAGTTTCAACAAAATTCAGATTAGAAATTTTGTTTCTCTAATACTGTTTCTGGATTGCAGGGGTTATTCAATTTTTACAAGGCAAGACTATAATTTTAGTAACACCAAGAATGAAACTTAGGTGTCACTAATTACATTTCCAAACCATCACATATAAATAGTTAATAGAAGACTGAGCTTACTAAATGTAGGGGCTGGTTGGTTTGTGATCTCATTGCTGTGACCCAACCCCTATCCTCCAAGAAAGATAAATTAAATTCCCTACTATTCTTTAGCATTCTCTTCCCTTGATCTAATCTGGGATGATATGAGTTACAATTCACTGTAGTCCTAAACTGGATGATGAGTTGGGACTGCAGGGCAGAAAAATCTTAATGGTTCTAACCTTTACTCAAGTAAATTTTGCTTCTGTGTCTACTCCTCAAGAACTTCTTTGAAAGAGAGGGCTTTTGAATCAGCTGAAGTGAGGGAGACTTTTGGACAACTATCCAGTGGCGCCAAGTCTCCTCCATTCTACTGGAGAGTTCAAAAGCTTTATCTCTACTGAGCTTTCTTTTTTTCTTTTTTTTCTCAGATCTATTTGTTTTTCCAATTTGCCTTAGTACCAAATAATATAACAAATTTTGACCTGTTTTAAACATCCAATTAGGAGTGACATGTTTCACTTAATATAGGACCAGAATAACTACTTTCGGGTTATTTTCCATTGTACAAAAACTTCTCTTTCAGGTGAAGCATGAGATAATTAAAATGCTAGTCAACCTGCCTCTGATATGAGGAAAAATCTTCCCTATTTCTTGTCTTTCTCTCCACCTTCCCAACCTGGCCAGGATTAGAAGGTAGGGAGTTTTATAAACAACTTTCCAAAACTTTTATGCTTTCCTGAAACTGCCTTTAGCAATAAGGTTAGTTTCTCTTTCTCCCATACTCCTCCCTGATGCTGCAGTCATCGGAGAGAAGGGACAAGGGAAAGAGAAAACAGGGGAAAGAGATTAACACACACACTCACACAGAACAGAAACAGAATACATATACAGATGATTAAGACGGAATTCGAAAAACCAAGAAAAGATTGTCAAAAATCCTCTGCACAAATTAGACCTATGGCTTGATTTCTTTTACTTTGTTCCAAACATTTTGTGAAATTCAAATTTCCACATTAAGTAATCTCCTTCAAGAATGACTTTATCTAAATTACACCAATCAGTAGGTCAAAGGGCTCTCTGAGAAATGCTCTCTAGAAGAGACTGAATGCAAGGATTACTTGGTTCATAATTGATTGCCCCTTGCTTTAATTCCTGTAAAAATTTAAATTCCAGAGAGGTGAATTCTCTTGCAACTCCTCCTGTGTTACTGGGACCTGGGGTTTCTGGAGGTGTATAGAATGGCAGCGGTTCTGTGGGAGCCGAGGGTTCCAGGGGTGCTGGGGCTTCCTCTGACTAGGAATCCACGTCTTCTTCCCCTTCCTCCTCCGCAACCACCTCTACCTGAGTGTTTCTGCTCTTAAAAAGTATCTGACCCATTGCTAACTTTACTTTTGGTATTTACCTATCAGTACTGATTTCTTATGCACAGAAATCTGCCTTTTGATTCTGTTAACACAGTAAGCTTTCCCCGTAAGCCTGTAAGTGCTGAGATTTTACTGTGCCTGCATGAACCTCAAAACGAAGTGAAACTCCCCTGCTGGGCTTCTTTTTCGAGGCTTCCCCTTACCTTCGTTGTCTTCTTACAACTCGGAATTCGGAATTCCTTTCCAAGGGGGCCACTCACCGAAAGATGAGTCCTTTTCCTGGATCAGGTCCCTGGTCCCGTCGCCAGATATAGTGGACGGCCCGCGTCCCTACACAGCTTGGTGATGTGGTTGAAAGAAAAGAGTCAAGGGAGATGGGAAAAGATAGACCAGTTCCGTTTATTGTTCTGAGGGTTAGGGTTTATATAGACAGAATCTGCAAGTCTATGTGACATTCTGCTCATCTCCTGTCCAGACTTATTGTCTTTAAAGGCTGTTAGCCTAGAGGACATCTATTTTACATATCCCTTGTTTTCTGTAGTTCTCACCTTGGTCTCCCGGAGACAGCAACATCTGGGGGGCATGGAGAGCCATTCCGGATGATAATGAGCACAGTCTCCAAGAACAGTTCCCCGAAGGTCTTTCCTGATCTTGTCAATAGCACTCCACCCTGGCACTCAACACCACTCCCCTTTCTGATCGTTGGTCTGGAAGACCATGCCAGCTGTAGGATACACATCTCAGGATTTTTACTCTCTCTGAGCCCTCAGTTTCCTTATATATAAATAGGAGAAATGACATTTGCAGGCTTTTCCTCAAAGGGTAGTTGTGAGGAACACAATTCTCAAAACAATGCAAATGTTTGGGGTTTTCTTGTTTCTTTGAACCTGGGGTTGGGCAAGTGGAGGTACCTCTTGGTGAGCAATTAACCACAAGTAAATTATTTTTTAGAAATAAAGAAAAATGTATAAAATTTTCAAGAAACTTTAAAGAAAATTGTATAGTTGTGAAATTCTCCTCAAATGAATGATTGGTTTGGGGTAATGAAGCCACAGGAAAAGCATTGTGGGCATGTCTAGAAGGGCATTGGACATAGCCTGCCATCCCTCATCCTCTAGCTCTCCTCCCTTCCTCAACTAAACTCCAGTTATCGAGTCCAGCCTTGATTCATTGATAAGGTAACTGAGTCACAAAGAAGCTAAAGGTCATGTAGCCAGTGTCTGAGAAGAAACTTGAACCCAGATCTTCATGGCTTTTCAACCCTCCTGGTCCAATTCAGATAAAAATGCGCTTCTTGGGATTTCCATCTCCTGTTCCTTCAGTCATGCAAAACAGTCAATTCTCCCCTAGGGTATTTCTTTCTTCACTTAAAGTCAAAGAAACAGAACCATACCACACTCAGACTCATGTATGTGTGTCTTTAATTCCTTCTGTGTGATGAGATTCTGAAGACACTGTATCATCTTTTACAATAGAATGTAAACTCTTTGTCCTCCCTTTAAAGTGCTGAAATGTCCTTAGCTTTCTAGGTTCCTGTATTACTCATCAAAGTTTCTCCTCAACTCTGGTCAGATAAACTTGACAGGCAAGCCTGCAGCCCTTGGCCTGCATGCATCTAGCAACATTTCCCATGCACAGCCTGAGCCAGATTAAAATATGATTTGAAAATATTTAATAAAATGACTAAAAATACAATGAAATGGATAATATTATGTTTTAAAATTAAATCAGTATACAACCTTCAGGGATCCTTAAGTACAGCTTAGAAAGCTTGTGTTTGTACTTGAGTTTAACACCACTGGTCTAGTCTGTTCAAAAGCCTGGTACTACCCATACCCCAACACCAACCCCTGAGAATTATACTCAGTGTTGAAGGGTAAAGTGTTCCTGGTTGGCTTTCTTTATCTTTTTAGAATTTTGTGTTCCAGGATTTTCTTTTCTTTTTTTTTTTTAAATTTATTTATTTATTTATTTATTAATGTTTTGCAATCATGTCCTTAAAGTTAAGATTTTATCCCCCCCACCCTTCCCCCACTACCCCCCTCCCTCCCCATGACAGCATACAATTCTGTATAGGTTCTACATATACTTTCCTATTGAGCACATTTTCGCTATAGTCATGCTATGTAGTCGAACTAAAATAAATGGAAGAAATCATATAACAAATCAAAACATAATACACTGAAACCCACCCACACACAAACATGATCTGCTACATTCTGCCAATGACTTCCATATTTCTTTCTCTGAGTGTGGAAGGCATTTTGCCTTAGAAGACCAACATTAGGATTTTTTTTTTCTCAGTATGTTCTTGTGTTTATTACAAAGTTCCAAGTCCACCAGAAAAAACTCTCGCACGCTGTGGTCGTTGCTGTGCACAAGGTTCTCCTGGTTCTGCTCCTTTCGCTCAGCATCAGGTCATATAAGTCCTTCTAGGCCTCCCTGAAGTCTTATTGTTCATCATTTCTTATGGCACAATAGTACTCCATTACATTCATATACCATAATTTATTCAGCCATTCCCCAATTGATGGGCATCCCTTTGACTTCCAGTTTTTGGCTACCACAAAGAGTGCTGCTATAAATATTTTTGTACACGTGGGACCCTTTCCCATTTTTATAATCTCTTGGGAATACAGTCCTAGTAGTGATATTGTTGAGTCAAAGGGTATGCACATTTTTGTAGCCCTTTGGGCATAGTTCCAAACTGTTCTCCAGAAGGGTTGGATGATCTCACAGCTCCACCAACAATGAATTAGTGTTCCCCAGGATTTTCTTCACTGTGAAGTAGAGATAGCAAAGTCTTGTGTGGTCATGACTATGCCTGTGATTCAGGACTTGAACTCTTTCCTCTGACCATTTGTACAAAATTTGACCATTTTTTCTTTCACTTGGAGTTGTTGTCAGGTGTTTTCAGTTTGGGGTTTCTTCCAAGAGGTGATAAGAGATTCTCTTTTCCATCTGCCTTCTGGTTCTCATAGATCTGGACAGTTTCCCTGTCTGGTTTCTTGACATATGGAGTCTGGATTGTTTTGCTTGGTCATCATTTTCAGGAAGTCTTATGAGTCTAAAATTCTGCCCTCAATCTATTTTGCAGGTCAGTTCTTTTTCATAAGGTCATTTTACATTTTTGCCTATTTTTTTTTCAACCTTTTGGCTCTTTTAATATACTTCATGAAGTCATTGAGTTCTGGTTTATTCTATTTTGCACTAAGTCCACTGCTTAGGTGGTAAGGTTTTCTGCCCCCTCTATCCTTTCCCCTTCCCCCCCACTCATTTCTTATTTCAATTCTAGTTTCATGTTACTATGTCTTCCTTCATTTCTTCTATCTACACTTGCAGTCCTTATCACCAAACCATTTTCTCATTTTGTCTGAGTCTCTGCTTTTTGTGGAATTTGTCTCTCCTTCTATGTCTACCTCTTGGGCCTATTTTCACATATAAAATTCTTTCATTGTGTTCGGTGTTATCATCCATTCATTTATTCAGATTTCTAGCCTCAGTTCTTGGATTGGAGTTTTGTGACAGGGCTGGGCACTCTCAGATGAACTGAGTAGGTCCTCCTTGGTTCTCTCCCCTCTGGTACCTGGATGACTCTGTCTCTGAAGGGAATAATCAGCACCAAGCCTCACTTTTAATTCAAGTCATGACTTCCGGCTCAGTGTCCTCATGGTGCCCTGAGGATGTTGGCCTCATCCATCTTGGTCACCTTTTCTTCGTACAATATCTGATCAGGAACTGATTCCATCCCATGTTATGACCCAGACAGGCCTCAGTTGGATGTTAAAGAGCTCTCTAGTCTTGGACTTTATGTAACTTTGCAGTGTCCTAGGTTTGGCTGGGCCTGTCCTCTGATTTGGGTTCTAATAGACCAGATTTGAATCTAGCTTAAGGCCTCAATCACCAGAGTTTTTGCTGACTTGTGATTTCTTTTGCAAACTTTATCCACCTCCCTGTGGAGCTGTGTGACAGCTCTAGGGCCTGCCATTCTCCTGCTTCACCACGCAAAGGTGGTGATGACCTTCCAGAGCTGGTGCTACCTGGCACCATCCAGCACCAGCCTCCACAAGACTTTGATTATCCTTCTAAGTATATGAGACTGGAAGGAAGCACTTACTTCTGTTTTCTTGAGAGTCCTTTTCAGAGATATTGAGGGGAGAGGAGGATGGACACCTATACAATATTTCATGTCTTCATCTTAATCGGAAGACCTAGGCCTCTTCCTGGAATTCTTCCATGCCTGAAATTGGAACCCTTGTCATCCCTACCTCTTCAAATCTCTACTTCCCTTCAAAACTCTGCCCTGTCTCCTACCCAGAACCTTTCCCCATCCATCCCATTCCCCCTCATCCACTGGTACCTTCCCCCTGCAAGCACCCTCCCAAAATTTTGTATTTGAGATGCACATACTGTTTCCCCCAGTAAAATGTAAGATCCTAGAGGTTAGGACCTGCCTTGTTCTGATCTTGTAGTGAGCACTTGAGAAATGTTTGTGATATGGATACGTGTGGGTGTCCTGCTACATGGCATGTAGGGATTCAGTTACTCCTGATTCAAACCCCTTGGCTCCTTTCCCTACTCTGTCCTCATCATTCATTCTACAGCATGTCCCAAGAGTGCTCTTTCAGCCTATTAAAACTTGAGACTGAACAAAGACTTTTAGGACAACCCATATGATCCCAAATCCCACAAAATTCTAGAAGTGTAATCTGGACTTGGAGTCAGGATAGACCTTAATTCAAATTCAGTCTCAAACACGTACTAGTTGCATGACCCTGGGCAAGTTCCTTCACTTTTGTCTGCCTCAGTTTCCTCATCTGTAAAATGGGGATAATTGTACCTCCCTCTCAGGGTTGTTGTCAGGATTCAATGAGATCCTCTTTGTAAATTGCTCTAAACTTTAAAGCGCTAGATTACTGCTAAGGAAGAAGAGAAAGACAAAAAAAGCAAACTCTCTCACTTCGATGAGCCCCCGTCCCTCCATGACCAGCTTCCGCCCCTCAGTGAGAATGCCCCCAAGTTCACAGAATGAATCCCATGAACTTGCTCTTAACTTTGAATTTGAAAAAATTGAATTTTGAATGCAAATATGAATTTACTCTTAATGGCCATGTAATTTCTTGACAAAATCAAATTGAGTAGGAAACTCAAGCAAACAATAAAATCAGTCAACATTTTTAAGCACCTACTCTGTGCCAGGACTATGCTAACAAGCACTAGGGATACAAAAAGGTCAAAAGAGAGTCCTTGTCCTCAAGAAGCTTACCATCTAAGGGGGGAAATAACATGCAAATAAATAAAATGAACAGAGGAAAGGTAATGGAATCAAGAGGGGTGGGGGGAAGGCTTCCAATGGAAGCTGAGGTTTTAGCTGCTACTTAGGGAATCCAGGGAGAAAAGTTGTCAGAGCCGAAGAAGGGAGAGCATTCCAAGTCTGGAGGACAGCCAGAGAAAAAGCCCTGATCTTGTTCACAGATCAGCCAGTGGCACTGTATGGAGGAATATCCCTTAGGCAGTAAGGTGTGAGAAGCTTGGAGAGGTAGGATGGGTTCAGATTATGAAGGGCTTTGAATGACAAATGGAAGATTTTGTATTTGATCTTGGAGGTGATAAGCTATTGCAGGTCATTGAGTAGGGGTGGCTGATACAGGCAGATTTATGCTCTGGGAAAATCCCTCTGGTGCCTGAATAGAGGAAGGGCTTGAGTAGGGAGAGACCTGAGGCAGACAGACCCCTCCAATAGCTATTGCAATAACAGGGTAGGGGATGGGAGCCTGCGCCAGGGGGTGGCAGCATCAGAGAAAGGGAGGGGATATGTTAGATGCCAAAGAAGTGAAATCAACAGGCCTGGACTGATGATTGGACATAGCAGAGATGCGGAAGATAGTGAGAGGTACAGGAGAATTCCTAGGTTGTAAGCCTGAGGGATTGGAATGATAGTGATGCAGTAATGGAAAAGGTTGGAAGAAGTAACAGTTCAGGGGGGAGAAGATCAGGAGTTTGGTTCTGGACATGTTGAGGGATGTTGAGATGTCTACTGGATGTGAGTTCAAGATGTGAGAGTGAAAGTCAGCAGAGAGGCTGGGCCAGAAAAGGTAGATCTGAGAATGGACAGCACAGTAAAGCAATAAAAACAAAAGCAGAGTTTCAGATCCTTCAGAACTGGTGAAGCCCAGGGTCATCCCAGTCACCTGAAAAGAGAGCTTTTAAAGAAAGGTTTTAAAGGAGGGAGAGGCTTGCCGGGCAGGACTTGGGAAAGAAGCTGGGGCCTGGAATTCTGGCTCCGCTGGCTCCTCGACAGTCTGGTTCATGCAGCATTGCTGGACAAGGGCTCGAGAGCCGGTCAAGTTTTCAGAGCACAGCTGCAGTCAGCTGCTAACACTGCCCAGCGAAGCCTGACCGACCGCCTTCCCCCACCTCCTCTTCCTCCTGCAGTCCCACCTGCCTTCCAAGAGGCCCCACAAAGGCCCCAGGCCTGGGTCCTCTTCCACTTCCTTGTCCTCCCGGCGGCCAGGTCAGTTCAGAGTTTTCTCCATCTGTGCAACAGGAGGAAAAGTGAGAAGGCTCCTGTGGCACCACCTCCTTCATTCTCTGACTAAACCCAGGAAAGCTCAAAGCTAAAGTCTCTTTAAAAACAAAAGGGGTGGGGGGAAAAGAAGGGAACAAGCTTTTATTAAGCCCCTACTATGTGACAGGGCCTGTGCTAAGCACTTTAAATGGAAACTGGCTGGCCTCAGACATCTCCCCATGACTCCTTCTGTCTGGCTTTCCTGGGAGCTCTCAGAAAGCAGGCCACCCTTGCTTGTCCAGTGTGTGTCCTGCTGGGCCACTGGCCAGAAAAGCAGAGTCTCAGCACCCACCTCTCAAAGCTGTCTGCTCTGTAAGGCTGGGAGTAAGCATTGTGGTACCTTTGGGGAACCTGCCTTCAGAGGCCTAAGGCTCCACTGCCTATGGAGACTTCACAGTCTGGAGCCCCTTAGAAATATTGATAATTGTCACTTTGGATGAATGTCTTCCCATAGAGGTCAGGAAAGGATTGCCGACATCGCAAGGCCAGCGATCAGCCCTCCAACCACAGCCAGAACACGGAGAGCAGCTGCTCCACCCCTGAGTCTGTACAGGACCTGTCTGACGATGGAGGGGATGCAGGTAGGAGGTCGCTCCACCCTTCCAATGCCTGCCCTCTGCTGCCACTCCCCACTTATTCCAACCTTGCTTTTTGCACGTGGTTGTTCCCCATTCCAAGGACAGGGGCTGCTTTTCCTCTCTTGCATCCTCCCCTTAGCCTGATGCCTGACACAATGCTGATGGATTAAAAAGACCTCAGCTGAGAGGGAGGAAAGTAGAGGAGCAAAACTGACTTGATCTCCTTATACAGGTCACTTCTTCCACTGTGCCTCAGTTTAATCATCTGTAAGAGAGGGGAGTCAGTTCATTTGTGAAGCTCTTTTAACTCCATTGAGCAGAAAGGTATTAGCGCACACCTGCTCAACTTTCTCTCATTTCACCCTAGATAGTCATTGACCAAGCACAGAAATCCCTCACAAACTCAGATTCTCTCAGCCCTAGACTTGTGAAGTGCAAAATTCAAATACACTTAGTGATTTTGAGATCTTGAGAACCTTATCATAACAGAATCTCAGAATTCTCATACCAAATGAGTTAACATACATAAAAAGCTTTGCAGACCTGATAAATGCTAGCGTTGTTATTATTTATAATAATTCTAGAGCTAGGAGGGACCTTGGGGACAACCTAGGCCAATGTATACCCAAACAGGAATCCCCTCCCCATCACCAACTATTCAACAAACTTTTATTAAGTACCTTCTGTATTGTGCTAAGTACTGGACAAAAGCAGTCCCTGCCTTCAGGGACTTCACATTCTGAACATCAGTCACTTAGCACGTACAAGGTACTATGGAGGAGTAGGAAGATAACACAGGGCAGTACTAACAGCTGGGGGAATCAGGAAAGGCCTCATACCAATGGTGCAGTTAGAGGTGAAGGAAACCTGAGAATCCCAGCAGAGGAGTGAGTCCAACCAGGAATTCTGAGTGATGGCCATGGAGAGGACTGGAGATGGAGTGTCATACATGAGGATGGCAAGTGGCCATTGAGCCTCTGCCTGAAGATTCCAAGGTGACAAGCATTTATTATGCACCATGTGCGGGAACATGACCTACGTGGAAAAAAAGGCAAAAACAGCGACTGCTCTCAAAGAGTCTTCTGGGGGAGCCAACACACCAACACAAGGCACACAGGATGCACTGGAATCCCAGGGGGCTCAGGAAAGTCTCTCACAGAAGATGGGATTGGAGCTAAGAGTGGAGGTGAAGAGGAAGAGAATTTCCAGCCAAGGGGGAGGAGGGAGAGAGGGTAGGGAGATCAGCACCACCACACCCTGGAGAGCTCCCAAGTGGAAGCCGCTCAGGCTTGTCTGCTTTGGAGTCTGGAGGTGGCTGCTGCGCTCCCAGGCCAGCTCAGTCCCTTTAAACAGCTCCCCTTTTTCCTGCTAATGAGAACATTCCTGGTATGTTATAAGGGAAATCCTGTTCAGAAAATCCCTAGATTCGGTGGCTTCTGCATCAAAGCATCACCGAATGTGGGCCATAAGACCTCACCCTTCGACGTCTTCCTTTGTGGAAGCCCAGGACACTCGCTGCTGGACAGCTCTCGTGCCCAGGGGATCTCATTTGTAGCCTCCTGCCGGCTCCTGGTCCAACCTGGCTGGGCCAGACAGCAAGGCTAATGCAGTTGTCCTAAACCCCCTCAGTCTCCTCTTCTCCAGGCTGTCTCTGGCATTCCTCCAGCCAGAAACTACAAGACCTTCCCCATCCAGGATGCTCAGAGGATGCTAGAATTTCACAGCTCTCTGAAACTGCACCTCTGGGATTCTTTACAAGTCCAAAAGCCTCCCATCTCACCCGCCTCAGGGCCCATCTTTCTCCAACAACCAATTCAACATTGAGATTCTGGAATCTGGAAGATCTGCTTGGCCTCAGAGGGCTCTGGGTGGAAGCTACCAAGATAGACATGAACTCCCTGTGAGGAAGCTGTCCCACCATGGAACAGGCTGCCTTGAGAGGTGGCAGCTCCACCCTTACTAGGGGTCGTCACGGCAAAGCTGGAGGCCACTTTCTGGGATGCTCCAGAAAGGATTCTAGCTTAGAGACCCATTGGACTGGAGCTACTGAGGTCCCTCCAGCTCTGAAATTCTGAGATCTTCACCTCCCCTTTCTCTTTTTTTTTGTCCCCCTCCCCCATTTTCCTCTCCCTGTCTTGATTGAAGGGTGAGGGGGAGCACTGAAAATCAGTTCCATTTAGAGGCATTAGACAGGAGGCAGAAATAACTCTTCTTGCTCTGTGGTCCCAGATTGTGAAGGTTCCTGTGCCCGGTGTGGGAAGGAGAGCCAACATCTGAAGGAAATTCATACTGCAGTGTTGTCCCTACAGAAGGCCCAACAGGACATCCACAGGTGAGTGGCCCCAACTCTCAAAAAATAGAGGACTCACTCTGATGAATTTTTTCTTCATCCCTTTATTAGTTAAATCCAAATAATAAGATAAGCCTGGACTTCTTAGCCTACAGGTGTAAACAATCACCTAGAAATGTAACAGTGAAGGAAGCCAGTTTGGAATGGCTCCCACCTCCGCCACCACCCCCAGTCTCCCAAAGACCTGCCCCAGTCAGTTGGCTAGGTTAGCTGAGCTGGGCCCCACACAAGCCCAGTGACAGAGAAAGGGGGACTCACATAATCAAGCTCCCTAAAATCCAAGTCTAGCTTAGCTTACCCAGGGCTTTGAAAGGAAGTGGAATTTCAGACCTAAAGGCTGAGGTTCAAATCTGGGCCTTTGTTCTTTCTAGCTGTGAGATTCCAGGTGTGAGGATGCGCTGTGGCAGGGCAAAGGGAACTGTCTTGGATCTTGTGACCTTTTGAGTTACCTGAGACAGGAAGGTTACAAGCCCTGCCCAGGGTCACACAGTTGGCCTACATCAAAGGAAGACTTTGAGGCCCCCTTGCTTCCAAAGCCTACCCTCTCTCCACTACTGGGGTGTTACTCTTGAGGGTCAGCCAGAGCCTGGCATACAACCTGGCACCTAGGAATGCTTAATGTTTATTGGCTGAGCTGCCAGTTCAGTGGAGAAGGCAGCACACTCCATCTGAAGTGGGGAGGGGGTCAGAAGGCAGAGGCCAAGTACAGAGCCCCACTCACCCACAGCCTGCCTATCTCTGTTCCAGGAATCTGACGGCTCTAAACAAAAAGTCTTTGTACAGGCGGGCACCAGGAAGCTTTCTCCATAGCTCACGCTGCTGGTTTCTACTCTGCGTGTTTCTGACATGTCAACTGTTCATTAACTATGTCTTGAAATAAAAGCACTCTAGGGGCAGCAGCCCATGCGCCTCCCTGCCAAACGAACACTGCCCCCACCCCAGGAGCCCTCCCTGCAGAGGTGGGACCACATTCCATCCAGGGAAGGCCAGGTGGCCAGGCCCCAGGCCCCAGCACCACTCCTGAGCAGCCGGTGCCCTTCGGAGGGGGCACAGCTTTGGGACCGTATTACCCGTGTGGGCCTTAATCGCTGAAGCCAAATGTAGCTTATCTGTGCACTTTGTTTCCTAAGGTGGCTTGTCCTGTCAGTCCATCCATCCGTTCACTCATCCACCCATCGCATGTGGTTCATGTCTGAGCACCCCCCAATCCCGCTGTCCCCCAACCGGAGTGTCCGTGGCCTTTTCCTGAGTTCCCAGACACTTGGGCAGCAGGAAGGAGGGGAGGAAAGAGGGACAGGACAGGGCCTGGCCTGAGGGCGGCCCCAAGGCTGAGGGCTGCTTCGCCCCTCCTTCCCTCCGTCCTCCCCTGAGGAGGGCCGGCCAGGCCCCGTAGATCCGGGGGCCCCGAGCCTGGGTGAGGGGAGGCTCAGTGCTGCCAGCCTGAGGGTCGGGGCGCCTCCCCGGCCGGGAAGCCTCGTGTTCTACCACCGGGCCTCTCCTGGGGGTCCGTCCTGGTGCCCGGGCCAGCCTGCGCTGCGCCTCCCGCCTTCGGGGACCCTTGTTTCTGCTTGATAAACGTGAAATAAAACGAGCCACCGCCTCCCGCGTCCTTCTCTGGGGGCCGCAGACCGGGGAGGCGCGGGGGGGGCGGGGAGGGGTCCCCCACGGCGGTCAGTGCGCAGGCGCCAGGCCGCGGCGGCCCCTCCCCCAGCGGGCGGGGGTGGGCAGCGTCAGCGGTCGCTTCTCTTCTTGGCATTCCTGAAGCCGCGGGCGGCCCCCTGGCCGAAGCAGATGGAGGCCGGGATGCGGCGGCCGGAGGCCCGCTTCTCCGCGCCCGGGGCCTCCCCGGGGCCGGGGCTCACCTCCATGGCCTCCTCCCCCGCCGCGGGCCGGCTCTGCGCATGCGCCTGCGCCTGGCGGGGCTGGTCGAAGCGGAAGTCGGGCGGGTAGCGGTGCGCGCGCACCAGGTGCTCCCTGCGCTCGCGGCCGCTGCCGAACCTGTCGGGGCAGCCGGGCACCAGGCACTGCAGCATGCTCTGCCTCTCGGCCAGCAGCTGGAAGAGCGAGTCGTGCCACTCGAGGACGTGCACGTCCAGCAGGTGCGCCGAGGGGAAGGCGCGCCGGCACACGGAGCACACGTGCGTGTGCAGCGTCCGGTAGTGGTGCTCGAACGCCTCCAGGCTGCAGAACTCCTGCTGGCAGCCAGCCATGTGGCACCCGAAGGCCGCCACGCGGGGGCGCTCCGGCGCCTGCGAGACCTGCGTGATGACGTCCTGCAGGTACGCGTGCCTCTGGACGTCGCCGTCCTGTAGGGCGGAGACCCGGTGAGAGGAGGCCCTGGAAGCCCCACCCCCGCCCCAGCAGCCTCGCTCACGCCCCACGCCCCGCCCTCCGACCTACGTGACCTCGAACAGCGGGTGTCTCCGGGGAAGGCTCTGGGCCCGCGGCGCGAAGCGGAAGGGGGCGGCCCCGGCGGCCGGGTGGCGGAGCACAGGCAACGTGGGGGACTCGGAGGGGCCCCTGGGCGGGCCCGGGCCCAGGCGGCCCTGCAGACCCGGCGGCAGCTGCATCTCTTCTCCGGAACCCGAGCTGGGGGTGGGGCGAGCTTGTGATGCTACTTCCCGTGCGGTAACCGCTTCCGAGCTGCGATCGACCAAAGGGGCGGGGACGGGCCGGGGTCCGAGCTTCCCACGGGGCGGGGCACGGAAGTCGGGCGAGCGCGAGGAGCCTGGCTGGGCCTCGGGGGCGGGGCCGGCCCGGCCACACCCTCCCGCCCCGGCCCCCCCTGCTGTGCCCGAGGTCTAGTCCCCGCCCCCCGGCTTGGCCTCAGTCTCCCGCAGCAAAATGGGAACAGTGACCTCGTGGGAGCCTGGCAGGCCTGAATGAAATACAGAAGGGGCTTGGAAAATGTGAGGACTGCCGAGATAGAGGAGGGGGAGAGACCGAGGGGAAACCCCCGCACACAGCCGCGCGTGTCCGCGGCCACCACGCGGCAAATACGAGGTGCCCCGCCCTGGCAGCGACTTCTCCAGCCCGAGGGCCTGAGAGGGCGTGGGGAGTCGGGGCTGCTCTGGCCCTCGTGGCGTTCAGTCATTAGTAAGAGTGTCGGTCCTTGGGCTAGCACCGAGCCCAGCCCTGCCCGGGCCTTTCTGGCAGTTAGATTACCGGACTGGTGGAGGGACTCCCCGCCCCGGGAGCTCTGGGCACCAAAGGGAGCCGGGAAGCCCGGAGCTCGCAGGACGGCTGAGGCACAGCCGGGACGAGCGCTCTAGAAGAATCGGTTGTGGCAGAGCCTCCCTCTGCCGGACCGGGGCGGTCAGCAAACATTTCCGAGTCCCTCCCCGGGGCTTGTGAGAATGAAGGGGACGAATGGCTGTGCCTGTGCCGAGCAGGGTGCGGACGGAGCCCTGAGGCTCAAGAGTTGTTTCTCCAGCACTTCGTGAAGCCCCTAGTTGATTCCCCAAAGTCCTTTCCCCTCATCTCGAATTTTTAGCCTGTGTCGTCCTGCCCTGTCCTCAAGTCCTTAAACCATAAAGAGTTCCTTTGTCTCCCTGTGGCATGTCTTTAACCTCCACTAAAACCTTGGAAATCTACATCATCGTTCTGAGCCCTCTGTATAAGCGTAACTCCCCCAGAGAGCAGTCTCCTAAGGGGGCCTGTTGTGCTTTTTCCACATAAAATAAAAAGCTCCCGTTAGCCAAAAGAGGAGGTCTAAGTGAATACCTTCATACCTGAACCAGCTCTCCCAATTCTAAACCCATCACTGCCCTCAGGGCTCCCAGCCTGGCAAATGCCCTCCTGAGTTGTACCCCACTGTATCTAGTCTGTTCAGTCAGGTCTACCTTCCTCTATCCACACACCCCCTTCTCTCCACTGCCCCTCGTTGAGCCCTCCTTATTACTAAGCCTCCCCGCCTCCTCTGTCACCACTCCAATTCACCACCACCACCACCCCCCAGATGCCCAGGTTCAGGTCTGACTGTAACATCCCCTGCTCGGCACACTGCAGTGGCTCCTTGTTGCTTCCAAGATCAAACATAAAATCTTCACAACTGGTCCAGTTAGTCTGAAGAATGATAATGTTTAATTTAAAATTTTGGAACAATCTCTTTGTTCTCTCTGAAGCAAACTCAGAGAATGCCTCTTCCCATGTCAACGGGCTGACTTAACATTCCTTAAGAGACCTTTAACCTAAGACACTGTTTTGAATAATGGGATGTTTTCCATATCTTAATATTTGTAGACATATACTATGTTATGGCATGTTAATGGTAAAGAAAACACAGACATTTTAGGTCGTAATTTCATTTGGAAGAGCTATAAAACTGTAGATACCCTTTGACCTAGCAATACCACCACTAGGTCTGTATCACAGAGATATTTTTAAAGGGAAAAAGGGCCCACATGTACAAAAATATTTATAGCAGTTCTTTTTGTGGGTGACAGAATGAGAGATTGATGGGATGCCCATCCATTAGGGAATGGCCGAGCAGATCGCATTACCTAGTTGTGATGGAATACGATTGTGCTTTAAGAATTAGTGAGCAAGACTTACAAAACTGATGCAGAGTGAAGTGAGCGGGGCCAGAACATTATACAAAGTAACAGCAACATTGTAAATGACTTAGCGATGCAGTAATCCCAAGGCAGTTCCAAAGACCTCCTGATGGAAAATGCTAACCACATCCAGAGACTGATCGGAGTCTAAATGCGGATCGAAGCCATTTTTTGTCATTTTTTTCATGGTTTTTTTGTATGTATGTGTGTTTTCTTTCACAATATGACAAATATAAAAATGTTTTGCATTAGTGCACATATATAATCTACATCAAATTGCCAGGGAGAAGGGGAGGTAGGGAAAATTGGGAACTCAGAATTTCTAAAATGAATGTTAAAAATTGTTTTTACATGTAAATGGCAAAAAAAAATAAAATATTTTTTAAAAAAGAAAATTCTCATTGACTAACCCCAGAAGGGGCTGATGACTTCAATACCTTTGTTCCTCGTCTAGTAGTGAGTGCTTCTGAAGGTTCTAGCCTCACAGCACAGACCTGGGAGACTTCAAGAGGGCTAAGTGAGCCCTCAGGACCCACCCCTTCAGTGTCAGTCTGCAGTTACTCAGTTTATGCAAGCCTAGTTTCCTCCTCTGTAAAATGGCAAACTCCTCCGGTATCTTTGTCAAGATGTTGTCAAGAACACCACTCAAACACATGTAGCCAGGTCAGTGGGCGGGAAGGGGAGGAAGCAGCTGTGGGGGCAAGGTCCCTGCCTGAACGTGGTTTCAGAGCACACTGAGTTTTCCTGTGTTTCAGCACTTCCACTGTTCCTTCGTGCCGGGTCCTCTAATCAACAGCTGGAAAGACGGAGGCAAGAATGTCAGCAGACCAGTCTTAAAAGGAGCCTCCTACTTAGCAATAGGACAGAGTCTACTCTGGAATTTCCCAGAGGACCCTAACAAAACAAAAGGCCTTGGTGGGTTGGGATAAATGGAAAGGTCTGGAGGGAGCCTCCTTTGGAATTTGCTTCCATTCCAGCTGTCCTACTAGGACTTGCTCTGGCCTTCCCTGCTTGTAACAGATTTACTGTTACACATCCATGCAAAAAATCCCAGCAGCATTTCCCCCTGTTCAAGTTCCTGGCACGCGTTACCATGTCCCACGTAAGGTTCTCTCCCTGCCTAGCCAGGAGCCATGTGTCTCCCTCCAAGGAGGTCAGTCTCCATCAATGAGCACTGCCCATAAAAGGGTACATGGGGGGCTCAGGTCAGCTCATGCTCAACTTGCTCATGGCCAAGACTCGGGCAACTTCGTTGTGGTTTTAGCTATGTGTGCTTTCAGTATGCTTACCACAGTTTGATTGGTTAGTTCACTAAATCACTGGTAGTTCATAAACTACTGATAAAGTTGTACAAATGAACGTCTACACGTTTTTCAGCTGTTTATGCACCTACATGTGGTTCATGACATCATACCATAGTGCTTATGTTATTGAAAAACAAGTCACTCAAAACAGTCCATCACAAAATAGAGTCAGTCACATAAGAAACATGGTCACTCTAAAGAGGACTACACTCTTTATGAAGCCAGGGAAGGTTCTATTCATTTTTACATTCATTCCCCTGAATAAATGTGTGGTTCCTAATGGACTATATTTGCTTCACACAAATGCCAGGATTATATGCCCTGCTTTCAATTCAAATTTCCAGCCTACCTCCCATTGGCTAGGCATTTCGGGGTTCATGGCCTATCTGAAAAACACCTACTCTCCACTCCCTTGTGGGTCTATCCTCTCTCTTCCATTTTTTTCTTTTCTTCTTGCTTGACTTAGTAAAAGAACAAGTCATAAATTCCTTTAAAGGAATCCCCTGAATTGATAGACCAGCAAGTTCCTTTCACCATTAACACAAGAAGAGAAATGAAATTCTCTTTTAACTTTTGAAGTTGTGGATTTTATCGAAAGTACAAGGAAAGAGTTGTTGGCCTTTAGATATTGGTAACATTTAGTATCATTTTTGAACTTTTAATAAGGGCCAAAGCCTGAATGAATGCTTTGGTTGGCTCTAAAAATAGCTTTTCCTGTGTCCACAAACACAGTTCAAAGACCTGTTTAGAAAAGGATGTCTACAACCAGAATGGTGAGATTTTTCTTATCCTGCTAAGCAGACATCCTGGGATCTTAATTTCCAATTGACTCTACCTTGTCCGTTGTCTTGTCTCACTGTGTTTACAACTTATACAACTGAGAAAATTCCTTTCTCCTTAAAGTGTTTTTAAGCCTGGTCATTGCACCAGTCAGTCAGAGGTTTCCTTCTGGCTCCATGATCATGTAACAGCTAGCTTTAAGGGGATAAACAATATGAATTAGCCTGTTTGCCTCTTTTAACCAAACTTTCAGGTTGACAGTATGCTAATAAGCAGGCACCCACATTCTTGTTGAGTGAGTGAGTGAAGTGTAATCAATTCCAATCCATTTGTTTCCCTGCCTTCCCCAAATACAAGACTTCTGGCATATTACGTGTTTCCTTGTGGAAACAGAAGTTTGGTCCGTTTCAACACAGTCATCTATGTAGATAATCATCAATTTATCCTAATTCCTCCTGCCCCACCTCATCCCAAACCTGGATTCGGGGCAGGCTCAGGCGGATTTGGAAGAATCCCAGAATAAGAGCTAAGAGGAAACTGGGCAGCCATTGAGGCCAATACACATCTGACTGCATTACTTTGACCCTCCTTAGTGCCTCCTAGTGAGGCTCCTGCTCCACCTGGGGACAAAACTGACTCCCTGTCCCCACCCACATCACAACCCCTGGATTTTCCTCTGGGATAAACCAGGCCAAGTCTGAACCCTCTTTCCCCAAAGAGTTTCCAGTACATAAAGGCAGCCATAATGTTCCCCTGAGTCATCCAGGCCAAGCTGCCAACTTCCTTCAGCTGGTCCTCAAATATCATGGACTCAAGATCCTTCACGAATAAAGCAGGAGATTTTGAGTCAAAGATCTGGATTTAAGTCCTGCTGCTGGCTTTGTGGCTGTGACTCTCAGTGCCCTTCCCTGTGAAGGGAGAAGGTGAAGGTCCTTTCTAACCCTTGGCCCAGGCTTAGCAATGTCTTCTCTGTGTATGTGTTTGATCCCCTCTCCTCCCACTTTCGGCAACAGATTGCAGCCTCACCCGTCACCAACCTCAGTCTTCAATCCCTCACAAGCTGCCAGTTCCTTCCCTATGGCTTTCAAGCATGCCCATACCCCATATCCCCATCCTTGACAAACCTTCTCTACACCTGCCATCCCTTCTAGCTGTTTTCCCAGAGCTCTCTTCCCTTTCTCAGCCAAACTCCCAGAATGAGCTGTATATACTTGCTGCCTGTAAGTCTTCACCTCTCATTCATTAGAACCCTTTGGATCTGTCTTCTGGCCCATCCCTCAGCTGAAATTGTTCTCTCCTATGTTGCCAGAGATCTCTTAACTGCCAAATCGAGGGATGCTTTCTTCATTCTCACCCTTCTGTTCCTCTGCAGGGTTTATCCCTGGGGCCCACTCTCTCCTCTCCCACTTCTCATAACAGTACTGTCCTGATTGTCCAGTCTGACCATTCCTTCCAAATCTGCTTTGCTGGTTGACCATCTGTATTGACAGATGTTGATATAATGACAGATGTTAATATAATGACAGAAATTGTTCATACCAAATGTAATATGAACTGCTACTCTCTTAATGATCCTAGAAATGTCTTATATTCCTACTCTTAAGATGCTAATTCTCCATTAGGTCCAGCTGAATTGCACCCTAAGTCCCCTGCCCACCTCCCCCCATTCCCACCCCCCACCCCACCACACACACATCTAGAGATTTTTACCTTATAAAGGAACCTAGCTTCAGCTGAAGTCAGCTCCTAATGTCCTTGCCCCCTTCCAGTGGGATTCATGGCAGAACTAACAGTGGTTTTTCTTGCCTGGATTGCCAAGGGCAGGTGACCAGGCCCTGCTCCCTTATACTGGCTCCTCCTCCTAAAGATAGAAAGGTCTCCCAGGAAGGAAATCTATTGTGCTCTGCACTCATGGGACATGCCCCAGGGTGGCAGCTTGGCTACTGTGTTACCTCAGTTAAAGCGCTTTGTCAGCTCATGACTTTGATTTATTTTGATTTGTTTCAGGACTTGCCAGCATCATAGCTCCCTAACTCTGGGTACCTGGCCTCTTCTCCTTTACTCTCTCCGCCCTTTTTCTTGACCTTATCTGCTGCAGTGGGTGTAACTATCTTTGAGATTCAGATGACTCCCAGCCAGAGACAGGTTCTTCAGAGCCCCAAATTTCTCCAAGGAACATGTCCAAACTCCACTTTCTCTTTCCCCCAAAATCCATCCCCTTTAAAGCTTCTTTATTGGTGCCTGAGGCCCATGCCTCTAGTTCATGCATGGACTCATCACCTGCCACCAGGTGCCATCTTTATCTCTCCTCTGGACCTTCATTCCACTCACAGTTGAGGCCACAGTGGCTTCCTAGCAGTCTCTGTTCATCTCCCTCAAGAAAATTGTTGTAGCCTACGGCCTTTGAGGCCTAGACCTTACCCAACCTGGCCTTGGGGCTCCCCTAGCAAATCAGCTTGTTACTTTCTCTTGCCTCCAGATTAAAATACGAACTTCTCTGGGTAGCCTCCTAAACCTTGCATGAGCTGGCCTCCCCACAAATTCATTAGCTCTCCTCATCCTGGTCAAACAGGGATCAAGCCAAGCTGACTTTCTCTCGGTTCCTTCCACCAACACTTCACCTCCTCTCTCTGTGCCCTTGGCCGCCCCCCTGGAACACTCCCCCCAAGCACCCCTTCCCTATACAGCTCAAGTGTGTCCCACAAGGCAGTTAGTTATTAAATACTGAACCATGTCCTAGGTGGATGGGAATTATCCCAGAACCCTACCCCAACAGACTTGGCTACCCTCCAGATTTCCAGTACAGTTAAATTGGCTTATGATGCCCAGAGGCCTCCTGAAATAAGAATCCCTAGTCTGAAGCAGAAAACTGGCAAAGCAGAGAAAGGTCGGGGCAGGGCCCGGGGGACTGGATGCTAAACTAAAACTAAACTGAACTAAATGCCAGCTCTGTCTGATGCAATCCGGTGCCGCAGTTAAACCATAGTACTTCCAGCCCTCTAGCACTGATCTAAGAGATCGCCTCGGCCCCTCCTTTCCTTCCTTTCCTTTCCCTTCCCCTCCTCCCCTTCTTTGCTTCTCAGAAGCCTCCTCTTCTCAAGAAGGAAGCTGCCATACCCAGCTTCTGAACTCTCAAGGGCCTGTACGTTCTACTGCATTGTGAGCTGCCCTAGGGTAAGGACTTCTGTCTTTTCACCTTTCTTTGTATCCCCAGCTGCGAACACAGCTCTGGCACACAGTAGGTGCCTCTAGACATCATTCCCTCCCCAGACTGCGATAATCCGATGCTTGCTCATCTTGGTCCTGTCTCTAACCCATCCTCCATTTAGGGTTCAGGTCTGACACATCACCTCACCCTCATTCCATCAACTCCAGTAGCTTAGATATAAAATTCTGCTGGGTTTATCCTGGTTCATCCCAGACCCCACTCTGGCCTTGCTGCCCAGCTGCAGCACAACTCCCCTTCATCATAGTCTACAGTATGTATTTTGCACATTGTGGTTTGCACACAGTCACCCCCATCAAGGCAGGAGCCCTACAATCACAGCATCTGGCCAACTAACTGGCTGGGGTTGTAGGGGCCCCCTCCCCAAACCATCCTGCTGCTAGGAAAGGTGTTGTGTTCATCCTTTGTTGCCCAAGAAGACCATGCCATCAGAGAAATGATGACATAACTTGCACTTGACTTTATGTTGAGTGAGGGAAGGCTGTGCAGGTCACCAGCCTCACTTCTCCTCCAGAGACATCTGAATCCAGTGACCAGATATTCATCAGAATGACTGGAGATGACCCAGGATTCACTGGGAGACTATGGGCCCTTTAGGGCTCTCACTTAGGGTGAGGCAACACTCATTCATTGAATAGGGCTGTTCTTTTTGTGTTTCAACCACATAGTGGGATTCCTCGCCTGCCGCGGTAATCAGGCCAGGGTTGGGTAAGCAGACAATGTTTAAGGCACCTTTTCTAGCTGCCTTCCTCACACCAGGAGATGAGCAGTGCGATCCTTAAAAGGCTGCTCAGATACCTAGGGGGCTGCTGAGTCCCACTGCTGCCTCCAGTGAGAAACGACCCTATGGCCTGCGCCACCTGTGTGCAGGGTTGTGACTACAGCTCCCAGTGTATCCACACCTGCTGCTTCATCACTTGCCTGTTGCCACAGGACTTTGAGGCATAATAACGAAATTGTATGGATGATGTCTTTTGATTCATGTGAAGTCAATTGGATTTAAGTGAGGCAGAGTTGCACAAAGTCATCAGCCTCACTCTCTCCTCCAGAGTCATCATAGTCCAGTGGCAGGACAGAGTCAAGATGGCTGGCAGTTGCTCAGGATGCAGTGGGTGACCTTGGCATCTTCAATGTCTATCCAGACTCTAAGTGCTTCACATCGTCTGCTTCATCTGTCTTCATGGCCATTGGAACAAATTGTTCTCATCCACCTGTTCCACCAGAGGAAGTCTTCACATGCTTGGGGTAGACACCCCCTAACTCACTAATGGGTTTGAGAGCCCTTGGTTACCCTCAACCTAGTTTGGCCCATCTGCCAAAATGGTTTACCGGGGTGTGGCCGCTGCACATGCTATAGCTTCTTGGAGCCACAGGTAGACACCAAAGGTGGAAAGAACCCCCAAAAAGGCTTAGCAACCACCACACCAAAAGTCCCTGAACACACCCTACACCCCTCTAGAGGTTTATAGTGTAACGAAAAGGAGGCATGTTAGACAAGACAGTTCTGGTACAAGAGGACCAAGGAGAGGCAGTCCCAAAGTGGAAGAAACTGGGGGGGAGGGGAGTTCAGAGGAGGCTCCTCTGAGAACACCATAACCACCCCCCACCCACGGGATGGAGGGGGAAGAGGGAAGGTAGGAAGATCTTGGCAAAGATCAAGGTGACAACAGCTGGTGGGATCCTGTTTTCCAGTAAGAGACCCAATCCAACAATAAACATTTATGAAGTATTTACTGTGTGCCAAGCACTGTGTTGAGTGGAAGAAGGTGGCTCTATCATGGGATGGGTGGTCTCAAGAGGTGCTATGCTCCCTCTCATTGGAAGTCCATCCTCAATCCCTGGGCAAACAAGCCTGGGCCGGTAGGTCCCCATGTGCAGGGCAGTGTTTTTTGGGTAGAAAACCCATCAGTAGTGTGAGAGACAGCAAAAGTTAAGTTTCTACAGAAGTCATTATTAGTTGATAGAGTCATTGAGAATAAGTCAGAATAAGAGGGTCAGTAGACTGCAGGTGGACTCAAAGAATCAGGAGACTAGATGGTGGCCTTTAGAAATTTCAGACTTTTTGATAAAGGAACCAAATCTACAGCTAGCTAGAACCAGCCAAGAAAAATGACCTAGAATAACCTGGAGAAGGCTTTTCTTCAGGCTTGCTTAATGAACCTCATGTATATAAGCAGACACACCCCGCATAAAATTATCCCTCCATTTTCTGATCATGGGTCCTATATTAAAGCATATTTGAGAAGAGGAATCACACCAAGGGTGGTTGTGTAATGGGTGACCTAATGGAGAATGGACCAATCCATCGCCTGATGGGAGGATCTGTCCTGAACTAACAGTACTTCTGTATCCACGCTCCCTCCTCCTGAAAAGAGGGTGGGGTTCTCTTTGGCCAAAGTATTCAATTCCTCTGAACACTGCTGTAGTAAGTTTTCCTTGATACCGATTAGTGTCAAGTGTCTCTCACAGTAGCATAAATGGCTATCAACATTTCCAAGCTGATACATGAGTCTCAGACCTCTTCACAGCTGTGCTCAATACTTATTGAATAACAAACTCCTAAATTATTTTTCACATGGTGTTCATGACTGGAGAAATCACCTCCCTCTTTAATCACTTCTACATCCTGTTTAAACCTTATCCCTTGTATCTGGGAGCAGCGTTGGCCAAGGGCTCATTTTCTGCCAGACAAAAGAGACAAAGAGGAACATCTCCCGCTGAGGTATTCTTCCTGGAGATCTTTGATCACCCTCAGCACAGCCCAGTCCAAAGAGAGCCATGGCAGCCATGCCTTCTGGCCCAAGGCTTCACCCTCAAGCTTCCTCTAGTCTAGGAAAGTGACTCTTCACAGCCCTTATGCCTTGCCATGGCCAGCAAAGCAAGGGAGAGGTAGAAAATCAAGAACTCAGTCAAACAGAAAGTAAACAAATGGGTGCTGAACCAAATGTGTATTTATTAAAAAAAAAAAAATGTGATTATGTGCACAAGAGAACCAGAAGCAGCAGCACAGCCTGAGGCAACAGAACACTGAACTTGGAGGAGGAAGGAAAGGACTAGATTCAAATCCTGCCTCCTTAGGACTCAGCTCCGCAATCATGGGGAAATCACAGGACCTCCCTGGACCTCAGTTTCTTCATCTGTGAAATGGGTGACAATGGTAGTCCCCATGCTAAGGTTGTCATGAGGGGTAACAGGAGCCAGGCCATGGCACCCAGTCCCCAGGAGAGCAGCCAATAGAATTCCACCCCCCACCCCCATGGTAGGGGTGAGGGGAACTTGTTTCTGGGGTTATTAATTATGTGGTGAACAGTAACCTCTTTGACAGCCTACAGTTACCGAATGGAAATGAGAAATGCCTTCAAAAGGTCTTAGTCAGTCTCAGCTTTGTTTCTTAGTTTGCCTTTTTATCATTTGATGGAGGCTGAGAATTTAGTTTTTACAAGGTTTTGTAAGTCAGCTCGGTATTGACATAATGAGGAGCTACTTTTGGGGACAGTTGAGACAGGACTGATCCCACATTTAGACTTCAACTAGACAGGAGCCAATGCTACCTAGAAATGCATAGAGTCTGAGCCCACTGTCCCCAGGGTCTTGAGCAGGAGAAGGGAAATGTTGGAAGCCCCTCTCCTCCTCCCCCTTTCTGGAGGTCCTCCCCCACAGGCTACTTTTTTCCCATCACTTTGGATGAGGGTGCAGAAGTTCCTGGTAGACAGAGGCGGCACTGGAATCGGGTTTTCCAGTCTTCATCACCGTGCTCTCTCCTCACGCACATGTGGTGAACCCAACCCCGACAAGATTCACACTGCAGCTGGGAAATACAAACAAGGTGGAAGAGGGGGAGATGGAGAGGAAAACTGAGGCCACCTCAACCTGCTCAGGAGAAACAGCCACACTCTCTGGCCCCTTGCCTAGATTGAGTCCCTCCACGCAAGGGGAAGGCAAGACTTTTACCTTCCAGAAGGGGCCAAGCAATTTGGTTTTTCCACCTCGTCACAAAATAATGGTTAATGCACAAGTAACCTAATTCAACAAGCCTTTGCCTCCAGACCTCCAGTGACAGGGAGTTTACCACCTTTCCAGGTGGCCCATACCTTCTATTTTGGGGTAGCTCACTCCCCCACCCCCAACGTCCCATTACTCTGCCTTAATTCTTCTGCCTGACAGCAGATGGCTCTAACAGTACCTTCATCTTTTTTTTCTCAGTTCTGACAAGCCTCTCCATTTCCTTCCCGCATGTAGGAATTCCAACCTCTGGCTCACCCAGCACCCACTCCCCCTTAAGCCCTTAGAGCCACAGGAATCAGGCTGGGATGGGAGGCCGAAGGAGAAAGGCTTGGGAAACCACTATGGAAGGAACCAAAACAGACTCATAATCAAGGGCATTTCCTCACCATTGTAAACACATCACTGTTGCCTTCATCTGTGAGCCTATTACAGTAGGAGCATGTGTCATCCAAGCTGACTGTGACTGCTGGACCTTTGTCACATTCCTGGGTGTTGTCCAGGGCTTCGGGAAGGCTAACAAACGTTGGCCAGATGTCAGAGTCAGAATCTTCTGTGGAGGATTCCTCCAAGCTGTCCAGGTACTCCTCATCCTCCTCTTCCTCATCCTGGGTGTGGAGAAGAAGAGACACCAAGAGCCTCCCCAGGTCTTTCTAACATTTTATTCTGAACTTAAACACCAAAAAATAGCATTTCCATATAAAAGAATGACAAAAGATGACTTGATATTCAACCATAAAGTTTCTTTTTACACCCTTTGGTTTTTTAAAAACTTTCTAAGAAATTCCATCAAACCCTCCACACATTCTGGGTGGGGCACTGTACTAAGTGCTTTACAAACATCATCAAAGTGAATCATGACAGCTCCGTCCCCACCCCCATTAGACCTAGTCAGACAGCTGCCAGCTCAGCTCTGCTTAGGAAATTTTCTTTTTCTTACCCCCAGGCCAAATCTGTCTTCACAAAATGCCCCTATTGCCCCCTGGGCAAAGCCCTCCACAAGCAGGAAGGAAGAATTGCTCCTCCACTCTACCGGTCAATGTAGGTATGTGTACAGTGCTTCCTGTATGCCACACCCTTCTATGAAGAGGGAAAAGCATGCAGGGAGAAAGGACAGTCTCCTGTGTAATCTGAGGAGGGCTGGGCATCAGCCCAGTGCCAAGTAAGTAGCATGACAAAGTAGTCTGGACAGGACAAAGGATGATGCAGAGTCCCAGGAGTATTTGAGGGCAGACACCAAGATAAGGCAAGCACCCACATATCTCCTCTACCAAGGAGTCTTCCCAAAGTGTGACCCAACTGGGCAGGAATGGAACCCTGGACGGACAGGACAGGCAGGCATTCTAGAGCATAATACAGCATGTGGTGTGGAAGGAGCTGCTCCTCCCCCTGGCCCCCCAGCTCCTGGCTGAACTAGCTGTTTATCTCCCCAGAGTCTGTTCACATCTGCCAACAGAATTTGGCAAAGTTAGAAGTCAGTGAAAGGGAAAGCCCTTCCCCAAAAGAAGGGAGCCAGGCCAGGTCACTTACGTTGTAGGAGTCTCGGTTCTGCAGAAAGAGAATCTTCTGGAGCTGCTGGTCCCAGTCTACCTGGTTTAGATTCACCACCAAGGAGAGCAGGCTACAAGGGAAATAGGCTGCATGGGACCATTGGAGTATGCCTGGTGCACTGGTCTATGGAGCAGCACCAGACCAGGGCAGGGCAGGCAGCCCCAGGGTTAGCACTCCCAATTGATACTCTAGGGCATACAGCAAATCCCTGGAGGTAGAGCACCCCTCTTCCCCACCCCCCTCCTCCTCCCCATGGGAGGACTCCTGAAGAATACTGGGCTACCATCTTAATGCTTTTCAGACAGAATCTGAAGGCAAAGGAGCCAGACCTGGAGTCTGAAGAAACCTTATTGTGAATTGGGGCTTCAGCACTGACTGGGGAGCACATTCTCTGCCCATCCATTTCCTTACCTGTGAAATGGGGCAAAAATGACCTTCCCCCACCCCCCAACTATCCTTTCCTCACCTGATTGCTGAGAGAGAGGCCTGATAGACAGAGATTGCTGAGAGGCCTGATAAACCTTTGGTGTTCAAGGGAAACCCAAGACCCAGAAGTCAGGTCACCTGCCCGAAATCACAAAGCCAGTTAAGTTCGTCCCCAACTGGACTGAAAGTTCTTTGAAGACCACTGTGCTACTTGGTTCCAAGCACTGGACAGTGAGCATCCCTGAGCCCCCCATGGCCACACTGGCCCCTGATGGTGGGAGACTTAGCTTCCTAGAGAAAATGCCTGGCAAGGCTGACTGGATCCTGCCATGTCCTTGATTTCCCAGAGTCACCCAGGCACCAAGGCTGGAGGCTTTTCGGGCAGGACCGACCACAAGAAGAAGGAAGAGAAAACCCTCACACCAGATGACTTCTGTCCCCAGCCCATCCTCACCTCCTCACAAATGAGTTGGTTTTCTCGAGAAGCCCATGGGTTTGAGGGTGATAGACCACGATCAGGTCGCACTTGATTTTTGTCTCTGCTTTCAGAATTTCATTGAGCTGCAAAGGGGTTGGGGGGAAGAGAGAACTGAGTTGGAAGCCAGGGGCCAGTGGGGGCCATGAAAGTTAAAAAGGGAGGCAGCATTGTGGAGCACCTGAGGATCATCTTCTGTGAGGCAGTAGCCCTGACCTAAGGCAGAGGAACTGGGTTCTAATGTGGATTCTTGCTGCTTATTATGTAGGTAACCCTGTGCAAACATTTTCCCTTCTTGGGCCTGGCTGGCTTTGTTCTCTTGCAAATGGAGGGGAGATCAGACACAGCACAAGCTAGTCCTAGAAAATCCAACCTAATTTCCCTAAATACTGTCACTGTCTCCTTAGCATGGCTGGCATATACCCATCTCCAGGCCTTTGCTCACATCCTTCCTTTCTACCTAGAATGCTCTGCCTGGCTGACTGCCATTTTTAAAGGCCCAATTGAAGTCCTGTGAAGTCCTATCCTGACAGGGAAGCCCATGCTGCCTTCCATCCCCCCCCCCAGGCCACTCAGAACACTCTCTCTTATAGCAAAGCAAGGCCTCATCTCCCATCTCTTCCTCTCACACCTAATATAATTAGCATGTGACACGGTTCTTGCTTAATGTGTAGCCTCCACAATTCAATGTTCTTACTCATTCAGCCCTGTATCCACGCCCCCATACACACACACACACCCCCTACACACACACACACACACACACACTCTCTCTCAGCCTGGGCACTGGGAAAAGTACTCAGGTGCTCAGGCAGTCAGTGTCAATAGGTGACTCCCTACCTGTTGGACAAACCCACTGCACTGGGTGCTGATGATCCTTTCTGGGAAGCCAAACCGATGCACCAGCTTGAGGAGCTGCTCAGCTGTCTCCTCAGGGGAGCAGGTCTTCATGGGGGCAGCCTCGACCCAGCGGGTGAAGTGGTCTACAACCACGAAGATAAAGCGGGCACCTCTGGGTGTCTGCTTCATGGGCCCCACAAGCTGAAGGCCAATGAGGTGAAACAAACCCTTAGCCTGGGGAGGCACAAAGGGCAAGGTGAGAGGGGCTCAGAGAGAAGCAGAAGCCAGCAGTGCAACCAGAGGTGGTCTCAGAAGGGGACACAGTGGGCCCAGGGACACCCAGGGGAAGGTGTGTGGGATCTGGCAGCCAGGAAGCCAGAGTCCAGTCTCCTGAGCTGCCCTCCCTCAGTTTCCTGATCTGAACATCCCACCAGGTACTGCAGAATGGTAGTACTGGCAGGGACCTTAGGGAACAGCCCATGACTTGAAAGGAAGGTGACTTTGACCAGCTGTGTGATCCTGAGCAAGGTGGCTTCTGACTGGCAGCACGCAGTTCTTACATTCCCAATATCACAGAAGCCTTAAGAGCCCCAACGGCCCACCCCAACGGCTGCTTTGTTCCAGCCTTCCTCTCCAAGCTTAGTGCACAAGTCAGTTGCCTTTACCAGCCAGCATGGTCTTACTGATCCTTTACATAGCATCCCATCTCCCAGCCTTTGCACAGACAGGAACAGACTCCTTTCTCACATGTCCACCTAATAATTCCCATCTTTCCCACAAGCTAAAGCCAGCTCTTCCGAAAGGCCTGCCCTTATCTAGTCTGTGGAATGAGGTAGGTTGTGTCATAGAAAAATGCCTTTGAGCATCTTTAAAGCAGTGGCTGGAGTGATTTCCATTTCCTCTAGAGTGTTTAATTGTTAAAACACACCCCTTAGGGATTTTGAGGCCGGGCTTTTTGAGGGGTCTATTATGGGAATTTAGACAAGGTTTCAGCTTTTCATTCAGTTCAGTCAGCATTATGAAGACTGGATGCTATGGAATGGTTTGCATTGTTTACTTGAAGACAGGTGGATTTGAAACAACTTGAAGGCCTTGTCCTACTGAGCTGCTAGACCTAATGTGAGACCCAAAGAATCCAGCTTTTACATGGAAAGCTTTGGGTGAATGAAGTTGGAGTCTTCTGTTACCAACGGCCAAAGCTGTTCCAGAACTCCTGTCTTCGAGTTTTGTCAATACAACAACATCTCTAAAGGTGAAGGAGGGCTTGCTTCAATTCCTCTCCTTTATCTTCAGGTAGATTCTTTCAGCAAGCCCTTTGAACTCCACAATTTTGAGGGCAAGTGCTATGTTCATTATTCACTCTTTGGCTTTATTGGAGCCAAAACAGCTTTGGCTGCAGGGTTTTTATTCAATGATAAATAAAATATTGACAGGAAAAAAAGCTTGTCTTGTGTCAGGTACACAGGCTGCCCCATGCCCACCCCCACTGGATCAACATCTCACTGAAGGGGGTCCTGTGTGCTTTGGTTTCATACCCCAGCCCTGACTGTGGTGAAGGCCCATAGTAAATGGTTGTTGAAGTCTAAAAGTTTCCTTTTCATCCACATACCTGTAGGTGGGGACAGGCAAAGGAACTCAATGGAGGGGGTGGGGGAAAGGGAACTTGGAGGTAACTCCCCCCCAATCTCTTCTAGTTCCAGAAGGTTCTTAGTTTACCTTGTCCTGAGGGATACCCCCAAACTCATCCTAATAATTAACAAGGCAAAGTACCTGGGCCGCAGGGAGCTCCCTTTGGGATTTGGGGGGCTCCTTCTTGGCCTTTAGAGGCAAGGGTGGGTCTGCCTTCAGTGCTGTTGTACCCTCTTTCTTAGGAGCACGAGTTGTCTTGGCTTTCCTGAAGGACTCAGTTTCCCCTATCTGTAAGGACAAAGCACAAAGCTGGGGCTCCATCCTGGCCAGGACAGGGCCCCCATTCTGCTCCCCACTCAAGGGGTAAAGAATGCCATGCCATGCCATTCTTGAGGAGAGAATGCAAGTTTTTAGCATCTTCCTTTCCTATTGGGCCCTTGGAGGGACAGATGTGGGAAGGGCAGCAGGATGGAGCTTCCAGAGCTGCAGGACACCTGCTTACCGTAGTAGTTCGGGTCTCCTTGTCTGCTAGCTTGTCCTTCTGGCATTTCTTACATTCCTTGACCTGGAAAAGAGGAATGTGGAGCTTTCAGGCCAGGCAGGAGCTGGGAGGCTCCTCCCGGCTCCTGCCCTCCTTTTTACATTTAATTAGGCATTTTTATTAAAGTGATTAGTAAAACAGTAAGGAAATCACATTTGGAGAGGCTTCCGAGGGTATAAACAAAAGGCTGGCCAGACCCACAACTAGCATTCCTAACATAGGCATTAGCATTCTGATTTTATAGCTGAGAAAAACTGAGATTAAGGGAGTTGCTCAACACCCCTCCATCAGCAAGTCAGAATCAAACCTTGGTTCCCAGTCCATGTTGCCCATCATACACCCAGCATCAGGGTCCATAAGGGTACAGCCCCAGTCTGTATCCCCAGACCCCAACCCAGAGACTCACTGGACTCTACCTATGACAGTGTTTGAGCCTCAGCCAGTCAGCATCTTTGCTGGAGGAGTTAAGCTGGCTCAGATGTGCAGAGAAGAGAGGTTCAGAATACAAATGTTCTTAGAAGCTGAGGAGCTCATGTACTTGGACACAGAAGGCCAAGCTCTGCCACCCAGTCAGCTGGGTGCCCTCAGGCAGCTCATGACTCACACTCCAGACCTCAAAAATCCCTCTAAAGATGCAAGAGTTACCCCCGGACAGAGAGCCACAAGGAAAATGAGTTTGTAGCAGCTAAAAGGAAAGAAAGCATTCTTACCTGGAGTGAACAGTTGTTATTAAAACTCCTTCTAGAATTCAGGTGGGGGGAACTCTATAGGCCAATTTAAATTTCTAATAGGAACCACAGGCTAATTTGGGGTTAAAATGAAACAAAGGGAGGTCTGGCCACTCCAGGGAAGGAAAGAACAGTTAGGATTTCTTGGAAAGAAAATCCTCATCACTAATCCTTGTTTAAAGAAGCAAAAGAGAAAACTTTGCCCTCCCTCAAGCCCCCCCTCCCATCACCCTTTTTAAAACTGGTGGAAAGATTTGAACATGTCTAATGACACAGTATTGGTCATCCTGGTGCCAGACACAAGGGAGAGGGGAGAGGGCGAGAAAGAACATGTTTCCCCCCACCCCCAGTCTCTGTAACTAAACAATCAGGTCCCTCTCTTTACCAAAAAGAGTCCCAAGCAAAATCTCAGGAGAAAACAATTCTTTCCTATGACCTGGCAGTAAGGAGGGGTGTAAGTAATGGGGGTAGTGAATACCCTTAAGGGTCTGGGTCCATGCCAACAAAGTGAGCTGTAGCCAAAGCCAATGGCAGCACTTGACCACCAACCCCCTTCAGCTATGTCTCCTCTTTTCAGAGGAGTAAAAAGGGGGCAAACTCCCACAAAGGAGGGAGGGCCAAGAATGGCTGACAAGAGGAGGTCCTTCACTGTTCTGGGGTTCCCTCCATGGGCGTCAGTCTGGGGAAACCTAGGGACCTCTTCTCAGAAGATTTTAAAAGGTCCCCAAAATAGAAAATTCCAAAATAAGTCCATGAATTTACAAAGGTCACATTAAAACACACGCAAGTTTACTTTGCCAAGATAAGAAATCTTGCTGGGGTTGGCTGGATAGAGGGGAGAATTTATGCCTCTGCTGAGTCAAAGATGGAATTTGGGTGTCACAGGCACTGAACTGGGGAGCCAGTCTCTACCAGGAAATGGCAGCCCACCCACAGAAACAAAAGAAGGGGGAGAATTCTTTGTATCCTAAAAGTGTTCTTTTGAAGATTTTAGGATGGGATTTGATTTATAAAAAAGTTGGCCTCTGGGCTTCCCCTAACTGGCGATCCCTTCCTTACATTTGTAAAATAAGAATGGGGGTGGAGATGGAGGGCAAGAGGGGAGGGAGGGGGTTGTCCCAAAGACTCTTTTGGAGAAGGGGAGGCTTCTACCAGTTCCAAAGCTAGACCTTAAATTGGCATTTGAGAAAGCCAGATCCATCCATCTAGAAAGCAGCCCAATACCATGGTCCTGGAGTCAGTCCCTGCGGCTGGTCAGGACTCCCTCCTTCCTACCACCACTCCTACCACAAAAAAAAAAAAAAAAAGAATTCCTGGCTTCTCTTTGAATGGAGTCTAGCTCTAAATCTGAAGTCGTTACCCATTTCCGGGAGTCATAAACCACTCCAGGCCAATAGTAGGACTTGGTGACATTGCCCCCAGTCTTCCGGATCCCCAGGTGGCCCTCCTTAGAGATGTGGGCTTCTAGGAAGGCTTGTCTCTTCTCCTCCAAGGTAAAAAGAATCTTCTGCTTTTTACCTCTGCCTTTGTAGTAAAGGTGATTACCTTGCAAAGGAAACAAAACGAAAGCAAAAACCAGATGCGTTACCTGGGACCCAGAAGTTCCTCTGTCCTCCCTCCTTTCGCCCTCCCAGTGGAGCCAAGGTTGTGACCTCGGCCCTCTGGGCTTCTCATTCTCAGACATAGCCACTCAGCATGGCCTGCTACAAGCAAAGGAATCCTAAATCAGGCTCAGGGATGAGTGCCTGCCTAGTAACCTTCTCCTCCCCAACCCTTCTGAAGCATCTAACAGCCTAGTGATAATTGAGTCAAAATAGATAAGTGAGGGATTTTGGGAGGTGGAGCTGAGGTAAGAAGGGGTGTGGAGGCAAGAAGGATGTAGTTCTGGATGGAGCAGCCCATCCTCCCACACCTCAGCTTGAGTGAGGGATAGAAAATCAGGAGAAATCAGTGCAGAGAATGCCAGTGTTCAGTGTCTCATATATTCTCTATCTCGGGAGCCACCTTTTCCATAAACTCATTCCCGTTTTTCCCATAGATTCTCCTCTCAAATTCCTCATTTCTGGAAGAGGAGGCACCAGCATCCCAGACACCCAAGTTTGGACCCTCCCAGTCCTTGCTTGACCACACTCAGTCCCCATTCAGTCAAGTATCCCATCTACAATATCCTCTCCAGGGCAGTCTAACCACCTCCCTTTCTAGAGGCCCCTTTATCTACACTGCCAGGCCCACTAGACTGGGGGTAGCCTTTATCACTTCTCATCTGGATTATTTAATGGCCTTCTCATTGGTTCCCCCTTCCTCAATCCCCCTCCCCACATCCATCCTCCAGTCGGGGCCAAAGTGATTTCATTAAAGGACCAGTTTGTCACGTGCTGCCCCATTCAATAAACTCCTCCTGTATCTAGGACCAGAAGCAAACCGCACAGTCTGGACCACATGGCTCCTTCATCCCTCCCCCCACCCCCACAGAAGGGTCCAGCCAAGTTGGCTTTTGAATAGCATCTCAACTCCTCTCAGCCACTCCCTTCGTCTTAGAATTCTCAACATTCACAAGGACTTTTCCATGTCTCTCCACTAAGATCACAGCAATTCCCCCCACCCCCATTACATCCTTTTCTATCTTATGGATTCCCGTAGAGATGGTCCCATCAGCCCTTCACTGTCCTCTCCCCTGCAGGCTCCAGTTCACCCTTTCCCACCAAAAGAAGTCCAGCTCTGTCTGCCACTTCCTGGTTCTATTTCGAGGGCTTTCTTTAGGATCAAATAGGAACACTTCTGGTGGGCACTTAAGCCCCTTTCAACCTTCCTTTCTGGGCTTATTAGACATGGATCCCCTTCAAGGACCCTGTGGTTCTATTAGACAGGCTTTGATGGTCCCTGCATATAAGCTTGCATCATGCACCTCCAAACCTTTGCACAGGCTGTACCACCTCATGCCGCCCCCAGCTCTCCCTTCCTCATGCCTGACTCGCAAAACCTCTACTTTCTCTCAGAGTTTATACCAAGTGCCACCTCCTTCATGAAGTCTGTCCAGATTACTCCACTCCCATCCCCCAAAGTGGCTAGCGCCTCTCAACGAAAGTACCGGGCATTTATTCTGTTTGTCAGATTATTATAAAATGTCCCCAAACAAAATGAGCTTCTTGAGGGCAAGGACCTTTTCACTTGTCTTTGAACCACTCCCCATGCCAGGCACAGTGCCTGGCACCGAGTAGGTGCTAGCCCATCACTCTCCTTTCTCAGCATGCTCTGGGGAAACAGATGCTAATTTTTAGCATCTTACACCAGCCTTTGTACGTCCTAGATCCTGGAAGGCAGCAGGTCTGGAGTACAACAAAGGTTAGGGACTGGGAGGGAAGGAGGTCAGATAGGATCTTCTCCCCTAGCCACTGACTCCAGTTTCTTCCAACCTTGTGCAAGTTAACAGAAGAATCGTGCTAAGTGAGTAGGAGGTACAGAACAGGAAGGAGATGCCCGGGCTCCAGCATCCGATAACCCTTGACCTTAGTCACTCTTGGAGGAGGGGTCTGAGTTCAGGGCCAGCCATCCTCTACCCATTCAAAGTCAAGGTCAAAGGCCCTTAGTGAAGGGAGGAAGGAGGCCGAGGAGGGGCCAGACTTAGGGCCCTCCACAGCTCTGAGCACTATTGTTCCCCTTGGCCAAAAGACATCGGGGTCAAGAAAGAAATACTGACCTTCCTGAAAGAAATTCGCTTTCTGAAGAAGCTGTCTTCTCAGTGCCTCTGGGGACGATCCCTCCTTCAAAAGCTGCAGTGCCGAGGCCTGGCAAAAGAAAAGAGAAACCAGGCTTTGAGGGGGTGGATGGGGTTTCAGGACCTACAAAGGGGTCAGCCAGCCAGCCAGCCAGCCAGCCAGCTCACCTGCCGCTCCCTCGGAAGGGACTCCATCCTTGGGCAGCCTGCCTCCTCTGCAAACGAGGCAAGTGCTTAAGAGGGCAGGCCGGCCCCAGGCTCTATTTAAGCCAAGGGTCTGCCTCCTCACCCTTCCTAGCCCCGCCTCTACAGAACCTCCCCATCCCCACATTCCTGCTGCTTGAGGGCTAGCTCTGCAGCAGGGAAGTCCAGACCCTCTCGCCATACAATTGAGGCTTTGTGTTTGAACCCAGCAGACAAAAAGCCGGAGGCCCCAAGGGAGCATAATCTCCAAGGGACCCATCCCCGAGAGGCTACTGGTGAACTTGTAACCCCTGTAAAATGGGCAGATGAGAACAACTCATTCCAGCAGCTCCAGAGGTGACTGAAGCAGGCACCGCAGCGTGGAGTGATGAGAAGACACAAGGCTGTCCCCTACAGCCCAGACCGTGATCAGATGTCCTGACTCTTGTTCTGCCGCTGGACTTGAAGAGAGAGCAAGGCTGACATTTGGTGCAACTTTACCTCAATTCAATTCAGTTCATTGAAAGCCAGGACCTGACGCTGAAAAGGAAGAGCTAAGGGGGCTGGGCATTTGGCAGCATCCTCAGGAGAGAATTCTCTAAAGCCAGAGAACAGGGAGCAGGAATGGGGGAAACCTATGCTCAAAATCTCAGTGATCCCACTGGCCAAGCTTGGAATTACCATTTGCATCAGCTTCTGGATCCCCACAGCCCTGAAGGAGGGGACAAGGCCAGGGCCTTCCACAGCCTCTGCCCATTTTGAAGGTGGGGTGCCTGGGTTCAGAGAAGATGTGAGGAGGTCATGCTGGGGAAGTGCAGGAGGCTGCAGACACAGGGCATCCCTTCCACCTCCCACTCTAGCTGTTGAGGGGAGAACTTTCTGCTTTTCCTATCACCCCAGAGTGGGGGCCTCAACATCTAATAAATCCGAAATGGTCTGGCAGTGGAAGTGGGGCAGGGAGGTGTGTGACTGCATCTCGGTCTCTTTGCTAGAGCTGCACCCAAGTCACCCCCACTAACACTGGATGTCCCCTCAGAACTCAGTCCTAGACCCTCTTCTCCCTCATTCAGGGCTCTCCTCAGCCTCCACGGATTAGTCTTATCTCTGTGCTGATAATGCTGAGATCTACTTCCTCACCCTAGCCAGGGCTGCTGACCTCTGTCTCCCAGTGGCTGTTAGACTCATCCAACTGGCTGCTGTCTAGTAGACATCTGACACTCCAAGTGTCCAAATCCTCCCCTCCTTCTAACTCGCCAGTTAGTGTGGTTGAGTTCTCTTTTGTTTTCCCATTTGGAAATTCTCTCCCTCACCCTATTCATTGAGATATTAAGAAAAACAAAGCCTTTTTACATGGAAAATAGATGCCCTCATGACACATGCCCAAAAATACAAAGAAAAAGTGGAAAGCATTTGTTTCAATCTGCCTTCTTTCCAAAGCCTGGCACATAGTAGGTGCTGTATACATGGTACCTATTATGACTGTTGTTTTTATTAGCATCTCCAGCTTATCCTGTATACGACTTGTCAGGTCGTGGGTATTTTCATGTTGTCTCCCCTCACTGGACGGTTTATTAGAACAGTATCTTCCTGGCACATAGTAGGTGCTTAATCAATGTGGTCATGAACCCCCTAGGTTGTGCTTTCTCCACATCCTTCCTGCATGTAAACCCTAGGACCTAGTCTCCTTTTCCACTGGGGTAGGAAGAAGGTCCTACATAAGTTCTGGCAGAAGGGGCTAGCTAGCCAGGCTCAGTGGTCCTGGAGTCAGAGTCAGGAAAACCTGAGTTCATATCTAGCCTCACACACATACCAGCCGTGTGACCCTAGGCAAGTCAAGTAAACTCTGCCTCAGTTTCCTCATCCATCAAATGGAGATAACAGTTACCACCACACAGCGTTGTTGTAAGGATCAAATGAGACAACATTTGTAAAGTACTTACAGTACAATCCCCAGCACACAGTAGATACTATACAAATGTTGGCTGCTCTTGTTTGTGACCTCTGTCCCTGCAGGGTTGCTCCACTCAGTACCCACCCCTGGAGCCCAGAGCTCTCTAGCTTCTATGGGATGGCTTCAGGTGGCACAGCAGAGAAGTTCAAGTAGATACATGGGCACTAAGATCCAGACCAAGGAGGCTGACGTAAAGGACGGAGGGGATGGAGTACTTCATCTATGCGGAGCAAGAGTGAAAAGCAGAGTCGGGGGGGCAGGACGCAGGGAAGGTCGGGTTTTGACTAAAGGGAAAACTTTCTTTAAAGGAGAGCTCCTCAGTCAGTGGAACAGGCTGCTTCAGGAGTGGAAGCCTTGCTCAGATAGCGGTTGGCAGAGATTCCTATCCTTCTGCCCACCCCATCTCCACACACATCTTTACACATTTTATTCTCCTTTCTCCTCCCAAAGTACCTGGCTTGCTTCATTCTGCATCCTTGGTCCAGTCTCTGAGCCTTGAATCCATCCCATCCTGCTTCTACCACTCAGAATCTGCACTGGGTTCTGATGCCTTGACCTTGGCTGTTGGGTGCTGAATGGACCCCTCTCCCCTCCCTACAAGGTTCCTGTGCTGAGGTTTAACAAGTGCTGGAGCCAATCAGAGGATCACAGACTCTTGAGTGTAGAAGGGACCTCAGGCTCCTCTCATCTGACTCCTGGGACAAGTTGTGGTCAGGCCCCTTCCAGAGGCCTTACTATGGGACCAACTCTCATCGTGTCCCCAGAATCCATTCAAGACAGCCTCGTGGCAACTTCCCTGAACTTCAGACCCTCTTTGGGGGTCAGCAAACTTCTGTAAAAGACCAGAGTCAAAATCTGAGGTTTTGTGGGTAAAAAGGCAAAGCTAAGGCTCTTATGCTGGTACTCAGAGGAGAGAGAACACATTTCCACCAAATTTTAATTGATGAAATTAAAAATGTATAATAACTGAGTATAACCACTTTTGTGTGTGACAAGGGTCTACTAATGAAAAGAGTGGAATTATTTTGGAGGATAACTTTTTGTTTAATTGAGATTCAAAGCAGTTGTTCCCTACCATCAATTGAGGGCAAATGTTCCTGTTGATGCCGTTGAGGAATGAGTTTGCCTGTGTCATGTTGAAAATGTCTCCTCAAAAAGCCAGGTCCAGATGTCTTGTCCTGTGCCATCTGCCCGAGCCATCCCTGAAGGGTCCTATCCAGTGTAAATCCTGCATGTGGCCTCATGAAGGGGACTGATTGCCCAGAATCACCTGAGACTGAGCCTCAGTCAGATCAATGGGATCAGGCTGGATGTTCTTCACACAGGTGGCTCAGTGTTGTCCAGAGTATAAAAAAGGAAACTTTCAGTCAGTCAGCTACGGTCTCCCAAGAGCCGAAATCCCTAGGTTCCTCAACAGTTTTTGAAAGCTGCAACTTTGCTTTTAATTTTTTTTTTAAGCCACTTAAAAATCCTTAAGGATCTCTGTCCTGATAATGTCCTCTACTAAGATTAAGCCCTTTTCTCAGGGCAGCAACAGGGGTGGAGAATTTCTAGTGTGGGAGGAAAATACAATAGTCTCCTGAGTCAGAGAATATTCCATCCAAGATTTGCCAATGGGATTCACCATTAAGCAAGTACAAGTTACTGTGTGGCCAGCTCTCTGGCCATTCAACAGTCCAGTGGATAGGGCACAACAGTAGAGAGTTTGTTTTGTGCTTTGAACTGGAAGGACCAGTCATTATTCTGTCCCATTTTCCTTGGATAAAGATAAGAAAAACAATTCAATGATGGGAAGGTAGATACAGCTGGGAGATACTTTGCTAGTTCCATGGCCAAGGAGATTGTCTCTACTGTGCAGTAGAGGCACCAAGGTCCCTGTATGTTCTCTCTCCCAGCAACACTCTAAATGAGTCCTTTGATCCTATGGATATCTCTAATGGCTTGGTCTATGGATCACAAAATCTATTACATAGCCTGTCTTACTCCATGGATGTCTTTGATTATGACTTTGGGACAGGAAACATTGCCAGGCACAGAAGGGTGTAAGTTAAGAAAAGAAGAATCCATTCCAGATGTAATATGCATTATGCTGCAACTCTGTGTTTACAACAGAGGGAGAGTGATCATGTTAGAACCACAGACAAGAAAAAGACATTAAATAGCAAAGCACCGGTGTAAATAATAACGCTGCTGATTGGGAGGACAGGATTATTCTGAATTATACTGACCTCTGCCTGGATGGCCTGGATTTGGACAAACTTTCAAGACAACCTGAGACAGGAAGGATTTTCAAGATAACTGGACTGGGTGTAAAAGGAATAGTCCATATGGCTTTGCTGGATAAATTCTGGACCCACAGTGGAGTAATTTGTCCTGCCCTCTCCTTTTGCTGGAGTCCTTTGACATAATTTGAATTCTGGGTTAGACCAAGGAGGAAACACCCCAAACTGACGTTTTCCTGAAGACTAAGACTAGTCTGGGCTTCATTTGGGACAACATCTAAGGGTTTCATTGAAGTTCCTTTGGGGCTGGTTATTTTGCCCTGCCAAATGCAGAGGCCCAAGAGCACCTCATGATATGAATGCTTCATACCTCTTCATGAGCAATCACAAGAGACTTAGTCACTTCTGTCAGATCCTCAGTAGAGTGCCAAGAAATTGCCCAGGATAATTCTCCACCCATCAGTCTGCTTGGAAGCCCTACTTGGAGAGGAATCACCGGTGTTCTGTTTTGTCATAAAAAGATCTAGAACATCATCTGTACCCAATAAATATCAACTTGGAGGAAAAAAAACTCCACACAGACTGACAAACACTGGTCTTAGTCCTGAAGGGTCTAATGTTAATGGAGCCCTGGGTGTTAAATCAAACCCTATTTTTGTAACTTAGCAATCCTTGTTTGGCTCACCAGTGAGCTACTGAAAACAGACATACTAGGGCTGCTGCCTCACCTTCATTTTTAATTTCTGCCAAAAAATTCTGCCTTGGAGATAATCTGTTGTGCATTTTTATTTTTCCATGAATTAGTCACTTGGATAATGAGGGCTTAGTCTGGGAATGTTGCTGGCATTTTTCTTTCCCGTAGCACAGCTGTAGGGTCCTCGCACACTAAGCACAGTGCAGCTAATGCCACAGCAAAGAAATCAACACGTCACCAAACCCTACAAACATTAACCTCAAAGTCAGTTTCTGGTTTTGACACTATGGGTAATTAGGAAAAAAAAAGCAAGCTGTCCATAACAGATTAACTGCTTCAATGCCCACTGGAAATATTTTATTTGGTGTTTAAAAGTCATAATTTAAAAAACAAAAAAGTCAAAAGAAGCCCCTATGGGTGAGGGAGAAAGGCATTCTAGGTTTGGGGAACCAGGTCCTGTAGGGTGTTGACAAAGGACAATGGGCTTGGGTGTCTCCACTGGCACAGTGCCAAGCATACCAGGCTTCTAAGAGCATGTGATGACTCATGCCCCAAGGTCAGTGCAAGTGCCACAACTACTATTTGGAAGACCTATGAGTCATTCAGCCTCTACACCATTTCTCACATGCATTCCCTCCCTTCCCTCCCCCATCCTCCAATGGGGAGAGCCTCCTCATTGGTCTACCCATCATATGACTCCTTGTCACACTCAGTTCCCACCCAACAGTACCCCTTATTCTCCATAGAAGTTGGCAATCTGCCACCTCCTGTGCCTTTGCACCTAGGCTGCCCCTACACCTGGAATGCCTTTCCCTCCCTCCTCATCTTCCAGCTTCACATCCTTTGCTTCCTTAAGGCCTCAGCTCAGGAGTCACTAGTTAGGAGAAGCCCCTTGTTAGTCTTCCTTCCTCAAATCTTTTTAAAGGTTGTGTCTCCCTGTCTCTCTCCCACTCCCAGTAGAATGTCAGTAGAGATCAAGGACTGTCTGCTTTTTGTCTTTAAACTTAGGAAACAGTGGGTACTAACTAAGTGCTTGTTTATTCAGACTAGTACTTTTTAAGGTAGCCAAGAGTGAAACAGACACCCAAGCCCAAGTAAATGATTTAGAAAAACTTCAGAAGGCCTTGGTGATGTTCTCAGTGTTAAAGTCTCCTCAGAAAATCGGCCACCCTGCGTGCTGCAGAGGAAGGGCCAGAGGTGCAAAGTGACGCCATGTTTTCCTTCAGGCTAATCCATTCAGTCTTGGGTGAATGGACTTGCTTGGAACAAGGGAGAGGAAAGGGAACATTTTAAAGAAGGAGTATCAGTGTAACATAAAACACACACAAAGAGATTCCGAAGGGGCCACAGAACCACAGCAATTCCAGTCCTGCTTTGTTAAAATCAATGCACAATTTAAAAAACTGTTTCTAATCCAAGTTTGCAGTTTCACCTACAATCAAACCTTTTGAAGTTTGAAGGTGCGTGTGTCTGTTAAGTTAGAAAATGGGGGATGGGGGCAAGGGGACAGACCTGCTGCAGCCACCAAGGCAGGGGACAGTGAGGGAGTGCCTTTCCTGTAGATTTGGAGTTTGGAATTCCACCAGACAGCACCATGTCCTGGCCTGTCCTTTTAACAGGGAGTTGAGGCCTTTCTATCCTCTGTGGGTCACTGGAGAAAAGCCAGAGACAAAAGGATGGACCCAGGCACCAATAGAGGAGGCCATTATTTCTATGTTACTCTGAGAGTTTAGGCTTACTGTGATGATGCCAGCATCCAGAGCCCCCCAGCCAGAGAGAAGCTTCTGGAGGGCACAAAGCATGAGGGAGGAGGGGAAGAGGAGAGCAGAAAGTCAGGTCACCCCTTTGGTGTTCACTGATCTGCCCAATAGCATGGCCCCCATGGCCGGCCAGTATGGAGGCTCAGGGCCCTCAGGCCAGGACCAGTGGGGCATAAAAGTCGCCAGTTTCGAGCTCACCACCCGACTGCAGTCACTCCATCACTCTGGCATGGAGCAGGGCTCCTGTCCGGGGAAGCAGGCATCACACAGGAATCTGTTTTTCCCATCTTCCTTTCTGCGCCACTGGTTCGCACATGTCTGATGGGCCCAGACTTGACATTTGTCACACTGCCGCTGGGAAACCACCAAATCCTCCTTATACTGTGAGCTCCTTTGGGCAGGGATGATCTGCTTAACACAGTGCCTGGCATACAGTTGGCACTTAATAAATCCCATTTACTCCTACCCAGAAAGTTCTCACCTGCCCCTCCCCCCAATGCATTTTGACCTAATGTCAGGGAGTCTTCACCTTGATGGGGTCACAGACCCTTCATGGGGTAAAGAAGCCCTCTTCTAATATATCTAGAAAAATGCTACTATCCTGTCTCCCCCAAGAAAAATCTGGAGTACCATGAGAGTCGAGTAAGCTAAGTCACCTCACAGGCCCCAGGTGAACCTCACCACATGCCATAAGGAATCTCCCAGTGCCATCCTAGCCTGAAGCAAGGGAGACCAGGGCCCTGCCACTGGCAGGTAGCCCAGCCAATCTTGGAACAGTCCCTGGGTAAGGCTTCCAGATTTGCCACCAAGTTTGTCCCCTGGCAATTTCCCTCTCACTGTTCCAAGGCCTGGGCTCAAGGTCAGTGAGACAAGATTAATCAAAGTCTCAATCACTGACCTAGAGACTGGTAGCTATCAAAGTTATTGTACCAGCTGGGTAAGCATGAAGCAGTTAGGGATGGGAGGTGAAGAAAGACCCTCGGGGCAGAAGGGCCAGTACTGACTCACCATTGTGAAAACTTCACTGTTTCCCTTGTCAATGAGCTGGTTACAGTATAGACACAAGTCCTCCATGATGAGGATGGCCACCGTGACTGTCTCCAACTCCTCATCTGAGGACGACAGCTCTGAGGACGATGTGGGGAAGAGAGCTGGGTTCCAACTTTCATCACTGTCTAAATCTCCTTCTAACTCATCCTCCGAGCTAAGGTCCTCCTCTTCAGATGTATTCTCCACCTAGAAGTGCAAGCCCCCAAGTCCCAGGAATCAGTGTTGCCCATGACTCCTCCAGACCCCTCCAAGTCCCCAAGGAGATCTCCCTTCCTTTTCTTTCTTCCACCCAGCCCTGGCCCATCCATCCTCTTGCTGCTACTGCTCCATGCCTGGGAACACGCTAGCCCCTGACCATCCTCCAGCCCAGCCTGCACCTTCATGCATCTCCCTTCTGTCCATGTGTCCTCAGTCAGGCTCCCCATTATCCATAAGACCAGGGCAGAATTGCTCAGCTCAGCATTCCAAGCTCTCCACTATCTGTTGCTCCTTCAACCTCACCTCCAGCTGCTCAGAATCAGTGTCAGAGGCCATTTTTTCCTTGCCTGTGAGGGTGTGGGACTCGATGTCCCCTAAGGTCCCTTCTAACGCTAGGGTCCTATAAGTACAACGGTGACAAGTGGAGTTCACAGAGCCACAAGTTCAACAGCAATTTTACAAATATTGTCAAACCTCAGCATTCCAACGTCTCACTTGCCCTACTTGGAGAATTCGCCTGATTTTATTGTCGGCACTGGCACAAGCTTCCTCGGTAGGCAGGAGAGAGGCATGAGGCTCAGGGCCCACACAAGTGTCCGAGGCTCGTCCACCCACCTACTGCCAAGCGCTCCCCGTGTGTTCATGGCCAGTTTTCGTTGCTTGCCCCCAAAGCATCATGGGAATTCTTGGGCTCTAAAGTCAAACGTCTATAGCTGCCGTCGGCTGTGAACTTGGCTTTGTTAGATCCCCACAAAGGAGAAAAGACACTTCCCTTCACAGTCTCCAAAACAAGCTGCCACCAGAAAGGACAGGTCAGAGGCAGTCTAGACCACGCCACCCCATCTTCCAGCGACTAGAGTGCCAAAGGCCTCACTCTTAGCTTTCAGGGGGAGGTCGAGGCAGAGGGGACTGCCACAGCAGTGTACACAGTACAGACACCCTCACACCACCACCTTACACAGTGGAAAGCTTGGTGTATTTTGGGACAAGTCCCAAAATGTCTTAGTTTTAAGACTTTTATTTTCCATACAGTGTTTATGGTACTCTAGATTTCATTTGCTATGAAAAGTGAATATTGCCTGAAATCAGTTTTGATCAAGATGTTGGCACAAAAGTTCTCAGAATTCAAGAGAATTAAAAGCAAGAAAAAAATATTTTGCACGTTATTGATTTTATTTTGTGTATTGCATTGTGTGGGCCATTTTGTGGGTACTGTTAAAAAATGGTGCCTATTAATGTTTTGTTATAATAAAAATGTATGCATGTGCAAAAAACATTGTCAACAATCTCTGGAGAAAGATGATTCTTTAGTGGTTCCAGGCAGCTCACTCCCTCTTGTCCACAGGTTCTGTGTATACACACTCGTTTTTTACTTTCATCCGTTTTCTAGGAATCCCCACCAGAAAGGTGAAGATTGTGTCTCATTCTAGCTTCCCAACAAAGTTGTGAAGTGGTTGCTATTTTCCCCATTTGACAAATGAAGAAACTGAGGCAGAGAGGTGAAATGGCTTGCCCCAGACCACACAACTTAACCAAGTTTGAGGCAGGGGCTTTGAGATTAAGTCTTTCTGATCCCAAGTCCTGAGCTCCATCCACTGTAGTACATAGTCACCCCAAGACAGACATCTCTGTAGCACTGAAAATGACTGTCAGAGTCCCCTGAGTCTCCTAGGCTTGGCATTTTCAGGTCTCTTAAATCTCATATGACTGACACTAGATAGTAGATCACAATCTTTCCCCAGGGAGATGGCTTTTCAGCGCCCTTCCTAATAGAACCCCAAGGACTATATGAGTCCCTAGGCCCATCACTGACTTGTCTCAACTCTGGGCAAACTGACCTTCCTCTCAGCCAGTGGGCCCAAGTGCTCCAAGGACATCCAAAAAGGCCTGATGCCAATCTCTCTCTAGTCTCCTGGGAAGCCTCCCCTTCCCAAGCCATGTCAGGCCATGCTGTGCGCAAGAAGAACATGGAGCTTAGCATAGGCAGGAGCATGTCACTGGCAGGAAGCTTCTCCATTACTGGCTGAGTTCATCCAGCTCTCAGCTTGAGGACCCTCACCCCACAGAAGGAGCACAGCATGCCTGTGGTCCAAGTGAGCACCCAGCAGCCAAGAGATAGGTGGGCAGAAGGTGGACAGAGGAAGAAGGGATGATGGGCAGACAGACAGATGGCAGATGGGCAGTCTGATGACTGGAGAGGCAGGAGGACCCCCTTACCTGCTTTTGCAGGAAGAGGAGTTTTGGTAGCTGCAGGTCCCAATTAATGCTTCTTCTTACCACCAGCTGGAGCAGCCTGAAAACCAAAAAAGTTTGTTGGGGGGGAGGGGAGCAGTTCGGTGATCCACCCTCCCTGCTGCCCAGCTTCTCTCTCCTCCAGGCCTGAGGGAGTCCCCAGAGGCCCCAGGGCACATGCACAGAGCTTTTTTCTGGAGTAAAGGTGGGTCTCAACACCCTACTAATGAGCCAAGATTTAAAGATTATGAGGGATCCCCCAAGTCACTTCTGTAAAGTGGGGAGGAGCTGAGAGGAGAGTGGAGAACTAGGAGTCTAGAGAGAAACCTGACTGGGGCATGCACTCCCTCTGTGACTGTGCCTCAGTGTCCATCTGTAAAATGGGGCTTCACGAACCACAAAGCAGCAGCTGCCCAGGGAGCAAATCACCTCATACTTAAATCCCAGAACTGGAGTGGGAGGGGACCTGCAAGACCCTCTGATCCAAGCCCCTCATTTTACAAGATAAACTGAGGCCCGAAGGAGGTGTATGCATGTATGTGCGAGTGTATGTTTATGTGGGTATGTATGGGTATGTAACATGTGTGTCTAGAGGCAACTAGCCAAGACCATACTCATACACTTTGGCCTACCTTAGGGTCCCTGGCACACAGCTCCACATTCCTCAACTAGCCTGTGGAATCTCTTAGAGGGCAGGGATCAAGTCATCCAAGGATTTTTTTCCCCTCCTCTTCCCTGCATAGCCACACTGGCCCCTTCTGATCCGGTGCAAGACTCACCCCCTGGAGTCTAGGTTAATCCTCTCTTTTTTTGGAAGGGGGAGAGAAATCAGGGTTAAGTGACTTGCCCAAGGCCACATAGCTAGTAAGTGTCTGAGGCTAGATTTGAACTGAGATCCTCCTAATTCTAGGGCTTGTCCTCTCTCCACTGCACCACCTAACTGCCCCCAGGTAAATCTCTTAAACCAAAGACAGAGCCTGGAGGTAGAAGAGACAGATGTGTCCCCAAGATCACATGGGGCCAACTGGACCAAGGCCAAAGACACAAGGAGGCCAATATTTGGGAGAAGGGAGCACTCCGACTCCCGGAAATGCTCTGCCATACACCCCATGGACAGGTGCTCACCTTTTCACAAAAGCGTTGGTCTCTTCCAGGAGCCCGTGGAGCTGGGGGTGATATTTAATTACAAGGTCACACTGGAGATTTGTCTGCGTTCTCAAAATCTGATTTAGCTGCAAGAAATGGGGGGGAGGAGAAATGGGACATTGGGAAGGTAGAGACACAAATGGCATCCCCTGGAGGCAGCCTCAGGTGCAGTGTGAGGTCTTATCCTGACTGCCTTATGACAAGTAAAGGGATTGCTGAGCACGCATCTTCTCCCTTGTGCCCTGCAAGGTGAGATTTAGCTGGACTAAAGCACCTCTAAGTTCTCTTCCAGATCTAGAACCCAGAAAATTCTAGCATGGTTCCCCAAGTTGTATTGAATCCCTAAACATATTTGTCTCCAAGCCTTTCCTCACATCCTTCCCTTCCACCTGGAATGCCATCCTCCTCCTTCTCTGCCTATCCAAACTCAACCTATGTTTTGAGGCTTGCCTGAATTCCAGTCTTTCCTTTCCCTGAAGCCAGCTCTGGCTTGTCAGGCTCCCCACAGAAAATCTCATCTTCCGCTCAACTGAGGACCTCCACAAGAACAGATACCTCCTTTTGGTCCTCCTTATATCTGGGCACCTAGAATGCCTAGACACCGTGCTTGGGGATAGGTTCAGGTAGTCAGTACCAGTGGGTGACTCCCTACCTCATGGATAAACCCACTGCCCTGGGTGCTGATGATCCTTTCTGGGAAGCCAAACCGATACACCAGCTTGAGAAGCTGCTCAGCTGTCTCCCCAGGGGAGCAGGTCTTCATAGGGGCAGCCTCTACCCAGCGGGTGAAGTAGTCTACAACCACGAAGATGAAGTGGGCCCCTCTGGGTGTCTGCTCCATGTGCCCCACGATCCGAAGGCCAATGAGGTGAAACAGGCCCCTGGCCTGGGGGGCGCACAAAGGGCAAGGTGAACAGGGCTGGGAGAGAAGCCAAAGCCAACAGTGCAGTCAGAGGTGGGCTCAGAATGAAACAAAGCAGGCCCAGGGACACTCAAGGGAAGGTGTGTGGGTGCTGGGAGCCTGGAAGCCAGAGTCCAGTCTCCTGAGCTGCCCTCCCTAGGACTCTGAATGAGTAGCTGCCCCACAATGCCTCAGCCTCCTCATCTGAACATCCCACTGGATACCACAGAATGGTAGTCCTGGCAAGGAACTTAGGGAACAGTCCATGACTTAGAACAAGGCTCAAGAAACCTGGTCCTGCTGACCTCTCAAATCTCCATTTTATGCCAGTGCCATCTGCTTGGGGATGAGTGTGGCACCTAGAAGGGTTCTCTGGCTGGTTGGCATGAAGGAAAACCCTCATCACAACCTGGCAAAGGGTTATGGGAGAACTGCCCAAGAAAAAAATCAGATAATGGGGACTTTTAAAAGCAAATTTTGTCTTGTGTTGCCCCCCGTTTTGTACCCTGTTATCCAGACTGACTCATTTCTGGGACAGAGGGGAAAAAAGTGAAAACTTCTGCTGTGTCCCTGAATGTGCCCTGTAGGTTTGAGCTCTCCCTATCGGCAATGGGAGACACTATGGCCCCTCAGCCCTCCCATGACTTTCTCTAGAGCCCAGAGGTCACCAGCTAAGTCTGAGTCCTCTTCTCCCCTGGTGAGTATTTAATGGATGACTAAATGACCCAGCAAACAAAGTACCTGGACTGTTGGTGCCACTTTCTTGGGCACTGGCAAAGCTGGGGGCGGGAACTCCATCTTGGGGGACAGGGAGGGCTCCCTCTTGCCCCGAGGAGCCAGAGGCTGGTCTTCCCAAGGCTCCAGGAGCCTTTCCCTCTTAGGTTCTGAGGGTGAGTCTGTCTCAGGTACCGAGGACTCCTTCCTTTTATGCTTCTTAGATTTAACCTCTGGAGCTTTAACCTGTGACTAAATGAAAAGTGTCTGATTCTAACAAAGACTAAGCAAGACTGTTCTCTCTCTGTCACTACTAGGTCACGGTAGTGGAGGCAATATGTGAAGCCCTGGTGCTTTCTTTGATATTGAAGCAGGTCTAACTTCCAAGCTCTGCCTCCCAAATTGTCCCACAAGCCCTCCCTTACCTTGGCATTCCTTACAGTCCTTCACCTGGGATAGAAAAGCCAAGCTGAGTTGGATGGAGAGAAGGAGGTAGGCTTGCTCCCAACAGCTCATTACCTGCCCTCTCCCTTGTGCCCATATCCAGCCACCACTGGGCTTATAGCTCTTATCTCATGGACCCCTTTGGCCATCTTGGGAAGCCCATGGGCCCCTTCTCACTTCTCCCACCAGTCTTTTTAATGACGAAAACAAAACCAGATGAAGAGATGTTCTGAAGCGTATGACTCACAAGGCCCAACCCCAGGCCTACAAAAGGACTGCAGCCAAAGGAGGTCTGAACAGTAGCATACATAGGTCCTTGCTGACCAGCCTCTTTAGGGAGCCCCACTCACCAAGGCAAAAGAGGGCTTGTGGGATGGAAAATTTAGGGCTTATAAGCCTGCAGAACACAGGACCCCAACCCCTCATATCCCAAATGAGAAAACCACCCAGGCCTAATCAATCAAGTCATATTAAGTGCCTACTGTGTGCATAGGCTGGGATCGAACTGTCAGTTAATGTCAATCTTCCCTCAAGGGCCAACACTCTCAGAAAGCTACCTGGGTGGCATGAGCTGGGGCAGGGAAGCCACTGTGGTGGAGCAGCAGCTAAACTTTCCTCCTGCCAATGTTCAGATGCGGCCCTGAAAAGAACCGGGCTTTGGGAAGGTAGAGGTGACCAGGGAACACATTCCAGGCACAGCAGGAAAAGGTGAAGAAAGTTGTGCTCCAGGAGCAGCCAACAAGGTATTGGGGCAGGAAAAGAAGCCTGCACAGGTAGGTTAGGACCAGGACATGGCAGCTAAAGATAGGCTGGTCCCACAGCTATTCATCATGCAAGATCTGGGACTGTATCCATCCCTCACTTCAGTCTCTTTCCTGGAGATTCCCCTTTCTCTCTGAATCAGTGTCTTTGGATGGGACCTTGTGTACCTCAGTTTCCTCATCTATAAAATGGGCATCCTGCAGGCATTATGTCCCAGAGCGGTGAGAGGATCAAATGAGGCTATGTTTGTAAAAAATACCCTAGAAATGCCTGCTCTAAGTGGACCAAGGGGTCTGCTACCCTCCACCCACCAGCCCAGCCCTACTTACCCACTGCCTGGCATGGAGTGTGATTCCTGGCCAGTAGTAACATTTGGTGATGTTGACTCCTGTCGCCCTGATCCCATGGTGCCTGTCCTCAGAGACAATGTGAGCCTCCTCAAACGCTTTCCTCTTCTTCTCCAGGGTGAAGAGAACTTTCTGAAACTTACCTCTGCCATTATAGTAAAGCACATCATCTTGGAGGAAACAGAGGTGTGTTCAGTTCCACCAATACAGTACTACAGTTCCATGACCCCATTGCCACCTGAACACCTCCTTCTGGTCTCACCAAGATTCCACTCTCTGTCTCTGCCCTCCCCCTCCCAACCCGGGGTCAATCTACACCAACTGTTGATCTAGAGCCCAAGAGCCATCTCTTGATGCCTGTCCTTTGGGGTAGTTCCAAAATGAAACTCTCCTTGCCTCCCCCCTCTTCAGTCATATCTGACCCTCTGTAACCCCTTTGGAGGTCTTCTTGGCAGAGATGCTGGAGCAGTTTTCCATTTCCTTCTTTGGCTCCTTTTACAGATGAGGAAACTGAGGCAAATGGGGTTAAGTGACTTGCCCAGGGTCACCCAGCTAGGAAGTGTCTGAGCCTGAATTTGAACTCAGAAAGACAAGTCTTCCAGACTCCAAGCCAGGCACTCTCTCCACAGCCCTACCAGCTATTGCCAGTCCAATCAAAAAGGCCCCAAGTCTTTGTACTTTTGACTCCACAGAATTTCTTTTGCCTAGAGAATGACTTCCACACATGTGGCAGAACAGCCCTCCCATCCCTCCTTCCCTGGAATATCCTGCATCTAAGGTTCTAACCCTTTACGTAGGTATTTCTTTTTCCCTCCCCAAGGGTAGGGGCTGGAAAGGATCAGATACCAGCTCTGTGTGGACAACCATGAAACAACCAAACCCATAAAGATTTGGGGATGGGGATGAGATCTGGACCTGTAATGTCATTGGCATACTGAAGCAGGGAGCTCTCTAACGTGGAGACCCACAACTGCTGGGCAACTGGTCACAGAGGTCAAAGCCACACAGTGAGAGGCCTACAACAAGTCTGGTACATTCCAGAACTTGGGCTATGGCGGGGGCAGATACCAGTCATGGGAACCGAAGTCCCCTCCTGAAGGGTACATGGGAGGCCAGAGGCTGCTCTAGGGTTAGCCAGGCCAGGCTAGGTCAATGCTGGGCAGAATACCTGAACCCCAAGTCCAAGTCAAGAAAGACATACTGACCTTTTAAGACAAAATTGGAGGTTAGACAAAGTTCCTTTTTGACTGCCTGTGTCGGCGAAGAAGTCATCTTCAAAAGCTCCATAATACTGAGCTGCCCAAGAAAATGCCCAGTCATTTTGGCCTGAGCTATGCAGGCTGAAACCAGCCCTCCCCCCACCCAACCCAGCCCACCTTGCCCACCTTTCCAGGAATGGAGGCCATCAGCTGCTGGTCTATCCATCCATTGGACAGGAGCATTCAAAGGAGGTGAAAAGAGCTGTCCACTCTATGCCCTTTCAGACCCATCTCTTTCCCTCTCAGTCTATCTCTCCTAGAATCCCACCAGGGGTTTTCTTCTCCAGTTCTCCCCAGAGAGCTCCAGACCAGAACATAGGTATATGTAAAGCTGGATTCGAATTCAAAAACAAATCCCAAACTGTGTGGAGGAAAGGGACTGGATTATAAAGTGCCTATCCCCACCTAGAGCTCAAATCCAGTCAGCCGGGGACCAATCAGAGCCAGGCTCTAGTCCAGGCCTTGGGATGGGAAGGTTGAAGGCCCCAGGCTCTAGAGTATCCTGGAAGGTGGCTATTGAGGCAGAAATCGGAAAGTACCAGAACTTGGGAAGAAGGAATAAGAAAGAAGATCTGGGCATCTGAGCTAGGCTGGAGGGGGAAATTTAAGAGATTACCGGGCCCAACCCCTTCTTTTGAAAGAAGGAACTCTAGCCCACACCTACCCCTACCCCTGAGGGCAGGAATGGGCTTCGGTCTATTCCTCCAGGGTGCCGGGGCGACGGCCTCACAGCTAGCAAATGACTGCCCCAGAACTTGAATTCACAATTCCCTATCAGGCATTTACTAAGCCTCGGGCACATTTCCTGTCCTCCCTAGCCATGGGCTGACAATTTGCAAACAACTCTAGACAAAGCCTTGCAGCTGGGGTGAAAGGGCTAGGTTTAAACTGAGTCGGAAGGTGCCTAGAAGGTGGAAGAGGCAGGTTGGGAGGTGGGAGATTCTGGTTGGAGGGCTCAGAGGGGAGGAAAGACCCCCCAGGGAAGGCAGAATTCCCAGCGAAGGGCCTCTCCTTCTCTGGAAAGTGGGTGCTCTTGTGGGTCCTCTGTGTGTGGAGCCAGGGGGTCCAAAGAAGGGAGGATGGAATCTGGGGAGATTTCCTTGGTGAGGAAGAAGAGGCTGGGGACTCTGAACCAGAGCCAGCCTCGGCCCCCCTCCAGCATCTGCCTGATCCATATCGCAGGCTGGGCAGCGGGGGTTGGGGAGACAACTTGGGGAGTTGGAGCCTAGCATTGGAAGCTTGGAGACTTTGAGGAAAAGGCTTGGAAGGGAGGGTCAGAGACCCAGGAAGCTGGGAAGGGGCCCAGGGCGCGTGGAGGGGGGGCCAAAGAGCTTCATTACCATCCCGTGGTTTCCTTCCAGACCCAACTAAAATCCACCCCCTACTTGAAGGGCCCCTCTAAATTCCACTGCCGTCTCTCTATCAATTATTTTCTGTTTATCCTGTCTAGAGCATGTTTCTCTGTGTGTGTTTTGGGGCAGCTATGTGGTGCTGTGGAGAGGAAGCAGGGCTGGGAGTCAGGAACCTCAGAGTTCAAATGCAGCTTCACACACTCTGGGCAAGTCACTTAACCCTGTTTGCCTCAGTTTCCTCATCTGTAAAAAAAATTCTGGGAAGGAAAATGGCAAATCATTCCGGTATCTTTGCCAAGAAAACCCCAAATGGGGCCAGGCAGAGCCAGACATGACCCAATCAACTGAATCACTACGTATATCTGCTTGCATCCTGTCTCTCCCACTCAGGTTGTCACCTCTTGGGAAAAAAGGATTGGTTTTGGCCTCTTTTTATTTATATTTTTAGCACAATGTCTTAGAGGGTGCTTAATAAATGTTTATTAACTGAATAAATCAGTACTACCTCAGTGATCCTGGGTCTAATAACTTTAACCTCTCTGCCTCAATTTCCTTGACTGCAAAGTGGGGATGATAGTATCTCCTACCGGTCAGGATGGTTGAGGATCAAATCAGGTCCTATTTGTAAAAGGTTGATTCCGTACACAGCACGTGCTTAATAAATGTTCACTGACTGACTAGCGGCTATCAAATATGGAAGGCCAGGTTCAGAGTTCGAGGTCCCCCAGCTGGAAGGGCTAAGGGGTACAGTGGGCAGGCATTCCATTCCCACACATACACTGCCTCTCCTAAGGAAGCAAGCTTTGAGTTTCACCCAGCCGACCATGGGGAGCCACAGAAGACTCTGGGGCAGGACAACCTCACCTGGGCCATGACCACACCCCGTCCCCTCCCCGCCAGGTCCCACCCTCTATAGGCTCCTCCCCCGATTGGGACCTGTGGTTTGGGTCAGTGGTTGATAAGCCGATCGGAAAGGGTTAAGGAATCCTGCGGAAGGTCGAAGCCTGGACGCTGGGGTGGAGTGCGCTGGCGGGGAGTTTTAGGTGGGTCTCGATCGGTCGGTGGGGTGAGAGACCGAGAGGGTCGAGGGCGGTGAGCGGTGGGGAAGAGAGCCAGGAGCGGAGACCTTGGTCTCGTCCCCTCCCCTCCTCCGATGGATCTTCAGGTGAGCAGCGCACCTCTAGCTCCTCGGTCCTGTAGTGCTGGAGGGGCCAGCTTCCTCCCGATCACCCAGAGGTGAGTGAGCCCCATTCGGGGAGTGCCCCCGACCCGTAGTCTGGGGGTGACCCCGCTCCACGCCGGGGTGTAGACACAGCAGTCTACCCTTCCTGGCTTGCACGGGTGGTCAGAGACTGCCTTGGATTTTGTCCCCTTTTGTCCTCTGCTCTGAGTCTTAGCCCCCGGATCTTTGGGGCTCCTAAGCAACAGCGGAACAAGGGGTGGGGGAACGTGGAAGGGAAGGCAATTTTAGCTGGAGGACGACGGTGTTCTCTGTCCCCAGGCAGGAGTCCTGGGGTCCTTCCTGAATGCCCCATATTTGCTTTGGGGACAGCTGAGCTAGTAAGCTGGGAGATGGGGGAGATTTCACTCAGGCTAGTCCCTCCTCTGGAATACACCTGGTACACAGTGGGCACTCAATACGTGCTGACTACTTGATAGAATCCACTCCCCCTTTTCCATGCCTTCATTGCCGCAATCTTCCTGTTGGTTTGGCCTAATAAGCCTTTTGCAGGTCTGAAATGCACCCCCTCCTCTCCCTCCCAGGCCTCTGGAATCTCTACCTTTCTTCAAGGCCCTCCTCCCACTCTCTTTTTCCTTTTTGGAGGCAATCCAGATTAAGTGACTTGCCCAGTCAGTGTCTGAGGTCACATTTGAACTCAGGCCCTCCTGTCTCCAGGGCCAGAAGTCTATCTCTACCCTTCCCTCCATCTTCCCCTGGGAAAGGTATCTAAACCAACCTATCCATCCACTGGCATTTATTAATTGCGAGGTGGTTGGCACCAGGGCCTCAAAGAAATAGCCCCTACCCTCCCTCAGTACCTACATCGAGGATGGTCTGACTAGGGCTCCCCTCCTCCATCTCTGGGAGTGACCAGACCAAAGGACCCTTGCTTGGTCCCTCCCACCCAGTCCTTTCTGTAGTATCCCAGTCAAGGTCTCTGGCTGTGTGTGTGTGTGTCTGGCCCCGTAGATTAGCAGGTGCTTTATGAAGGCTTGTTGACCATAAAGACCCAGAGGTGGGGGGTGTGTGTGGGGGGGGGGTGTGGGTGTGGGTGGCTGTGGGTGTGGGTGTGGGTGGCTGTGGGTGTGGGTGTGGGTGGCTGTGGGTGTGTGTGAGAAGACCACATCAGAGAAATAATGACGTGATTTACACTTGATTTTGTTTTGAGTGAGGGAGGGCTGTGCAGGTCACCAGCCTCACTTCTCCTCCAGAGCCATCTGAATCCAGTGATATTCATCAGGATGACTGGAGATGACCCAGAATGAGGCAGTTGGGGTTAAGTGACTTGCCCAAGGTCACACAGCTAGTGAGTGTCAAGGGTCTGAGGTGAGATTTGAACTCAGGTCCTTCTGACTCTTGCACTGGTGCTGTATCCACTGCACCACTGAGTTGCCCCAACTGTTATGAATGATAAGTGACTAAAGCAGTATTCCTACGGATGTCCCTCCGAGGGTCTAAACATAGATGTCGTTTATGGGTACAGGGAGCCCAGAACTCTCGAGCTACAAGGCAAGAATCATCCGGAAAGAATTCTCAGAATCAAGCAATCTTCCAGTCAAGTGGCAAGAAGTTTATTGTAACTCTAACCTTGCAGGCTGGGCACCTTAGGGAGTTCACCAACTAATGGGGGAATTTCTAGAAAAAGTTCACTGAGTAGTGTGTCAAGTATGCTAAGTGTGTGGTGACGTGTAGCTTCTCTGCCTTGGGCACAGGTGCCATTCACTGCTGGCACGGCCTGAGGTGGCGGGGCTTAGAAGGGTCGGTAACAAGATACCCTTGGGAGTTCACATCTATAGCTTGACCTCTGGAGTGTATACAGTAACTGTGACAGTCAGTGCAGGATAGTCCTATTCATACAAGGGACATTCTATAGAAGTCAGCTTGTTCTTGTAACAAGGAGAGATAGTTTTCCTCACTAGGGCCTGCTTATGAGTTCTTGCCAGAGATAGGGCCTTTGGGCTGGGGAGAGGTATGACCCTAGGGCTGGGGTCCAAGTACCCATCACCACCCCCACACACACTAGGGTATGAGAGGACAGGTCAACTCAGGGCAATGACCGGCGCTGCCCTCTGACTTTCCTATGCTCCGGTCGTTGGGTATATAGGCACGGGTTTGTATACAGATCTCTTATAAAGGTTCTATACTGTATGTATACGTGTATGTAGATATATATGCATACACACACATGTGGTTGATTCTGGTCTGAAGGTTTGAAGGAAGGAAGGACGGACAGGCAGGAACTCATAAGCACATTGCCTCAGAAGAGTAGCCAAACATGGAGGAAGGGGGGATGTGGCGCTTGGTGGACATGGACATGAGTGACCGACCCTTACTGAACCAAGAGAGGCCTCAAACTCCAGCCCACTGTTCTGAGCTGAGACCCAGGCACTAGGTTTGGAGGTTTACACCCAGGGGAGTGACCTGCCCTGCCTGAGGTTGCAGAGGTAATGTCTGAGGCAGGCCCAAAAGGCATTTCTCACCAGGTTGAGAGGGGGTCACCTTGGCACAGTGGAGAAAGCTGGTCTCAGCCAGATTTTTGGTCCAGCTTGTCCTACAGAAATTTTCTGGGGGCTTCTGGATAAGCCATTTACTGGATCAGTGCTCTAGACAACTGAGACAAATGTGGCACCAACCTACATTATACTTCTCTATTTTAATGGCAAGCTAGTGCCTCAATGCAGAGCCCTAGGCCTGGAGTCAGGAAGACCAAAGTTCAGATCCAGCCTCAGATACTTAACCACTGTTATGACATTGGGCAAGTCACTAAACCAGTGTTTTCCTCAGTTTCCCCATCTGTAAAATGGGGATGATAAATAATAACACCTGCCTCCCAGATTTGTTGTTAGGCTCAAAGGAGACATTTGTACAAAAGCGGTTAGCACAGTGCCTGGCACATAGTAGGTCATTAATCGGTGTTTATTCCCTTTCCCCAATAAAATCAGGGATCTTTTCCTGTCGGATGCCTCCCAAGGGTACCTCTGGTGGGTTCCTGCCAGGAGCTGCCATACCCAGGATCCCAAGGCCTAGACAAGCTCCTCTCAGTCTACTAGCCCCCTCTACACTGGCTTCCTCGCCCTCTAGTCCCCTGGGGTCATGCCTTCCATTTCCTTCATTTGAATATAAAGGGCAGGGATTCGCTTGTTTTCTTTCTTTTCATCTTTGGTACTTAACACAATGCCTTTCTGATGGCAGGATAGGCCTGAAGTCAGGTGATTGCAGTTCAGATTTGGCCTCAGACACTTATTAGCATGCCACCCTGGGCAAGACCCTTAACCCTATTTACCTCAGTTTCCTCATCTGCAAAATGATCCAGAGAAGAAAATGGCAAACCATTTCAGTATCTATGCCAAGGAAACTCCAAACGGGATCACGGAGAGCTGGACGCGACTGAACACACAAAACATCTGTCTCTCTGTCCTCTTTCTTTGTATCTGTCTGTCTGCCCGCCCGAGTGACCTGACAGTGAGAGATCAATCAATCAGACTTTCTGAATAAATTTAAAAAGAGCAAAACCCCATCTCACATCCTGGAGATCCAAATGCTAAAGTGAAACTCGGCCCAGCCTTCCCAGCTCCCCCTCCCCCAAATGCATTGGGTCAGGAGGGGCTCCTAGAGAGCCTAGGGGGACTCACTGTGCTCTGGAACAAAGATCTAGTGGTTTTGTTCTAGATTCCCGATTTCAGGATTGGATGGGGAAAAGCCCAGGGGACAAAGGCCAAGGGCAGGCTGTGGGGGAGGAAGAATGCCTAATAGTAGACCTCTGCTTAATTCTGTTCAGGGAAACAGGTATAGGTAATGTGTGTAAGTACACTGTTATCCACCTGGGAAATGCTGGGGGGAGGGGGCTTCAGAAAAGGCTCTTGTTGCTCTAGAAGGTGGCCCTGGAGCTGAGCTTGGAAGGAAACCTGAAAACTTGGAGGAATTCCTGGAATGTGAATTGCCACCCTGGGCAAGTCAGGTTTTTCCAGTGAAAAACCTGAAACTGCTTGGGGCAAGGGCTGGGCCAAGGACTAGGCCCAGATATCTGTCCGTCCTAGTCAAAGGCCATGGCATCAGAGAAATGATGACAGGATTTGCACTTGACTTTGTTTTTGAGTGAGGGAGGGCTGTGCAGGTCATCAGCCTCATTATTCATCAGGATGACTGGAGATGACCCAGGATGAGGCAATCAGGGTTAAGTGACTTGCCCAAGGTCACACATCTAGTGAGTGTCAAGTGTCTGAGGTGAGAAAGGATTTAGGTAAAAGATAAGTAAAAAGAATGAAGGGTTGCCAAGGGAGGCTGTGCACAGCCTACTTCCCAGAAATTCCTGAACCATTTCTCCTGGTTTTATTAGGAACAGTCCTGCTAAGGGCAAAGGTAGAGACCAGGCATTTCTTCTGGTCTTGTTCTATGTAATTTTATCTATTGGGGAAATTATGGCTCGTTTTATTAAAAGAAATACATTAAGACTTAAGAAACTAAAAATAGGGAAGTTAAGAGCATTCGCTTGAACACTTAGTGTCAGAAGGTCAGTACCTGAGAACAAAAATATGAATTTCACAATATTTGGTCCTATCCAAATACAGACATTTCACGTAATCTTTTATTAGGAATGCCCTTTTGAAAAAAAACTTCCGCATGAATACTTAAGCCAAAAATATTAACACAACATTGGGATATTGTACAAAAATAAGTTTATAAACTCCTTGAAGGGAGAGACATTATCTACTACTACTTTGGTCTCCCTAGTGCCTCAAACAATGCCAAGCACACATGTTTGCTGATTTTTTGATTCCTTTAAGTTCTGAATCTTTACTAAAAGCTGTCTTGTCAAATTTTTTAAAAAATTCCTACTTTCTATAACTTTCTTAAAATAGCAGATGAATAGGGAAAAAATTAAAAGACTGTGATTTATATTAATTTGCTTTGGTCATTACAAAAGTAAAGTTTCTAAGTATAAGAAACTGTTTTGTTGAAATGTATGCTACTGTGTAATTTAGTTTTAGCCAAATTTAGTTTTAAAAGTCATTTGTGAAAAATCCCACCATCTTCTTTTGGAGGAGAGAATGAGAGGATCACTGTTACGTTTTTAAAAATTAGTAAGGAGAGACTAATTTGTCATTTTTTAAAGTCCAGCTGCTTCTTTAACTAAACATGAAAATCGTTATTTCAATAAAACAACTGAGCTTTTTCCCTCATCTCTTAAAACATCAATATGTTTATTACATAATTAATTTGAACTAAAATCTAGAATAATTCCAGTAGGAACTAGAGTAAAGTTTACTTTAGTACTGCAGGAAAAGAAAATTCCTTGTTAACAAATTGCGGGGAAACTGTGTTGTATAGTAGTAGTTTATGCAAAAATTACCTTATCAGATGGAAATTACAATCTGAACCCACTGAGTCTAGATATGAAAGAGCTTGTCTTTGGAATGAGCAAGTCAGAGCAAATTTCATAGAGGATGGAAGGAGATATATATATATATATACTCCTTGTGTCTCATGCCCCACATATATCCTGTCTTTATCCTGGCTTCTGAATTTTCTTCTGACATTTTTGTGAGTGATTTAGAAGTTGAGGTGAGTTTGTTTTGAGGTCTTGAAGAAGTAGAAGTATAGTTCCTACTTTACAGAACAAAAATAATTATAAAGAGGTCACATAATTCTTGCCACTCATTTTCCCTAGTCTAATCAACAGAGGCACTTGTAAGAGTATATATATTAGGATTATAACCTCTTTGACCAACCAGACACAGATAGAACTTTTACAGAAGAGACATAAATAAACCTCAGTTTATATATACATATATATATGAGAAACCTGAGATCCAGAAGGGCAAAGTGCCTTGGCTGGTGCTTCAAGGTCAATTCTCTATGCACTGAGCTGCCACCCCCATTTCTCATACTGCTGGCACTTTTACAACAGGCTGTTGTTATTTCTCATTTCACCTAAACAGCCATCCCTATAGAGTAATTTTAAATGAGTTATACACTGTGTAGTTACCCTGGCTTTTAGGGAACCTCCAAACTTTACTCCTCCCTTTTAAATTTATGGTGAGGTTTTTAAAAGATTATTTTGAAAATAATAAAGAAGAAACATGAAATTTATTTTCTTGCTCCTTTAACAATCCCCTCCATTAAGTAAGAGGGACTCGGGGTACCCTGGGAACCCTATGCTAAAAATTTAGGTTCAATTCAACTCAATAAAAGATTAAGGTTGTCTACTAAATGGAAAGCACTTGTGCTAGGTACTGAGATACAAAAGGAAGCTGAAAACCATATCCCTCATCTCCAGAGGTTTACAACCTACTAGTAAAGAGATAAGTCATGTACAAAAATAGGATGTAGTAGGGACAAAAAAGTGACCTAAATAAAAGGAGTAAGAAAATTTAAGACAATATTTAGGAGAAATCGGGGAAAGCTTCATGGAGCTAGCTCCTGACCTAAGAAGATGAAGATGTTCTCTTGATTATTACCAATGACAGAAATAACGCATGAAAACAGCAAATCGGTGGAAAACACTGACACTGAGCAATTCTTACTTGACTGCACTTAATACAAGACTCATTTAAACCTCATATTTGTGACAGGAAGTCAGGGTATACAATGCCCAAAGTAGTTGCTAAGGTAAGACAACAGAAAAGGATTTTTAGGCAGTTAGATGGCACAGTTGACAACACTGGGCCTGGAAATAGAAAGACCTGAGTCTTCCTGCATAGCCCTAGGAAAGGCACTTAACTTGTTTGTCTCAGTTTCTTCAACTGTAAAGTGGTTGTTAGCACAGTGTCTGTCTGGCACATGGTAGAAGCTTCATAAAGGTTTGTTCCCTTTACCCTCGCTCTGCCATTGCTCAAAAGATAGTCTAACATTTCAGTTTAGTTTAATAATAAAAAAAACTAGGCCTAGGACTCTTAAGAATAGAACTCTCAGAAAGGCAAAATTTCCCGTTGCCTTGGACTAGCCGGCCTCGTGTGCATGTGGGAGCTAAGGATTCCAAGGGAAGAGTTCTAGGTGGACAGTTGGGGCCTTCTCACAGGAAATGGCTCCTCCAGCTCCATTTCCTGTGGCCTTTGTCCTCCCCCTAATCTCTCTCCTTGTGGCCTAGGGACTCTCCCGGTCCTTTATTATGTGAGGAGCCCCTAGACACTCCCTCTGACTCATCACTACTCCTCAACAGTTATTTAAATCACTTACTAGTTGGTATCTGTCCCTCCTCCCCCCTGCCCTTTGTTAGGGGTGGGGGTGGGGGTGTGTGAGCCCAGATAAGCAAATTCTCCTAGGAACAGAGCCTGAAAGTGTGGTTAGCAACAGGAAAGGCCCTCCAAATCCCCTTTGGGGAAATAGCCTCTACCAGAACTTTCGTTTAGGAAGACTTCAGAAGTGGCCAGCCAGCCTTCTGGGAGGGCCAAGGTCACTTTGGATACAGCCCCTGGACATCCCCGACACCTCTGGGTTGGGTCAGGAGGCCATCTCTGACGTTCCCAGTTGGTCTGGAGTCTGCCCGGGCATGCCAGGGCCCTCTCCCTGTGCTCCTGGTACCCTAATAGGCGGAAACCCAAACTAGGAGTCGTTGCTCACACCCTCCCTGGAGGATGTCGTCTGGGATGGACAGTTTCTTGTCTCTTGTTTTGTTCTCTCCACATTTCCATTTTGGTGTAAGATTTTGATGCCAGCCATTTCCCCTTTCTTGAACCTCATTTTAATAATGAAACAATACCCATACCCTTCCTCGATCCCTGTCCCTAGTAATAAAGTCCAGTGAAAAAATAGTTTGTGAAAATCTTTGGGGTACCCTGTGCCCTGAAGAAATGGGAAGGTGATGACTGACAGGACTTGGAGTAGCCCTGGAGACCCCTGCCCCTCCTCCAGACCCCAGCAGCCAGCTGGCTTACAACCAAGTTTGTCCTGGGGTTGGGGAGGGGCGTCCCCAATGCCAATACTGCCCGGTCTGTGCTGGGAATAGAACACGAAGGGTCTAGGTAGTCTCCCTTGTGCCCAGCCCTGTGCTGGACCCACCTGCCTTTTTGCTTGAAAACCATGCCACATTTTATGCATTCGAATAAGATAGCTTAAAAGAGCAAACCAGACCATCTTCAAAATTTGCAGTTGTTTACAAATAGAATATACATGACGTAAACTAGGTGTAAACACACTTTAAAATGCCAGCAATTTATTATCACCAGGTTCTGACAAAATATTGGCCATTTCTCAGCTGAATAGCTTAAAAGGAGAACTCTGCTTAGCCGCCAGCTGGGAGCATTCCGTCCAGTTCAAGAACAGGGGCAGGCCTGAGAGTTCACTGGGCCCCCCTCCCTCCCGCAAGTAGCTGGATCAGTACGTGTCAGAGGCTGGACTTGAATTGGACTCCCCCAGCATCCTGTCCATCTCCTTTTGAATGACTCATTTTTTCACCTCAAACTAAACAAATTGCTTAATATCTTAATTGTCTTAATTGTCTGTTACTGTGGAGGGCACCACCCTCCTCCCAGTTAATCCAAGTTTATATCCTTTGAGACTCCCTTTCTCTGGAAACCTTTCTTCTCTTTCCCTGCCCCTTCCCCTTCCCCGGGGGTACTCCACCTCCATCTGCCAGGTGTGGGAGATCTGACCTAGTAGCTTCCTCTGTATCTTCCCAGCTTGGGGATAGGGAGTGGCTTTCAGTTTGTCTTTCTTTGTATTCCCAGCTTATCCCTGCTGCCAGCACACAGTAGGCACTTATTAAATATCTGCCGATTCATTGCCAAACCGAGAATTCAGGTCTGGGTATCTACAGACAAATCATTTACTAGATGCACAGACAGACCGTGGAATGGAGGGATGCCCTTCCCAAGGATACCTCTGCCCTTACTACTCCATACATAAAGATGGACATGGAACCCTCACTTTAAATTCTACCCAAAACACTTAGTAGTTGTTGGGACCACAGACAAGTCCCTTCCCTTCTGAGCCTCAGTTTTCTCTTCCTTAAACGGGGTTACTCACTGCTGCCCTCTTCCTGGGGTTCTTCCAGGTACCAGATATGATGCGGCCATTCCTATTCATGGTGGGGTGGACTTGGTTCAGGTGTTTTGGGGAATCTTAGACTGGGGTGTTTGTTCAGTGAAAACAAAAAGACCTGAGAGTGGGAGGAGGGAGGGGAAAGGAGTGCGGGTAGGGGCTGGGGGCAAGGCAGGGCCAGACCCTAGGAAGCTTGTTTTGTCTGCCTCACCCAGAGAGGGCCAATTGCTGGCCATGGCTGGCACAGGAAATGCTGTTGAGCAGGTGAGTCCAGCAACTGAAAGCCCTACCCAGGTCCCAGCTGCACAGTGTCTGGATTCCCAGGGACCAGTCTATCGGGACAACTTCCTGGAGGGAACATCTTCCCTGGAAACACTAACGAGACAGTACCTCCAAAAGTCTGCTAATTATTTCCTGACAGGTCAGTATCTACTGAGGAACCAAAAGACTTTTGCAGACAAGATCACTGAAACTTGGCTGAGGGGTGGCAGAACTGAACTAGACCCTTGGTGCTGAATTCAGTTTACCAAATATCCATTAAGTCTCTGCTTGTGATTTTTTTATTATTATTATTTTTTTCAGTTTTCTACCATATATCCTAGATTTTTTTCCCCTCCCTCCCTCCTCCCTCCTAGAGACAATGTACAATCTTATACAGGTTCTACACATGCATTCTCGCTGTATACATTTTCACCTTAGTCTGCACCAAGTTCTCCTGGTTCTGCTCCTTCCACTCAGCATCAGTTCGTATAAGTCCTCCCAGGCCTCTCTGAAGTCTTCCCATTCATTTCTTAGAGCACAATAGTATTCCATTACATTCATATACCACAGTTTTTTCAGCCATTCCCCATTGATGGGCATCCCTTCAATTTCCAGTTCTTGGCCACCACAAAGAGAGCTGCTATAAATATTTTTGTACATGTGGGACCCTTTCCCCATTTTTTGTGATCTCTTTGGGATATAGTCCTAGGAGTGATATTGCTGGGTCAAAGGGTACGCACAATTTTGTAGCCCTTTGGACATAGTTCCAAATTGCTCTCCAGAATGGTTGGATCAGCTCACAGCTCCACCAACAATGAATTAGTGTTCCAGCTCTTCAACATTTATCATCTTCCTGTTTGTCATGTTTGCCAATCTGGTAGGTGTGATGTGGTACCTCAGAGTTGTTTTGATTTGCATCTCTCTAATCAAAAGTGATTTAGAGCATTTTTTCATATGACTATAGATAGCTTTAATTTCTTCCTTTGAAAACTGCCTGTTCACATCCTTTGGCCATTTAGCTATTGGGGAACCTGCTTGTGATTTAGCAGAGTCTCCACTGAAGAGGTGGCCTCCCCTCCACAAGGGCCATGTACCTCATTTTGAACACTACCCCTACCCCCTTGCTTATCCACCTATCCCTTTTCTTATTGCCAGGCTCATCAGTCTCAGTCTCCCCAGACCCCACATCTCAGTCTTCAATGTCGACCAAACTTCCCCAGAAAGCTTGCCTTCTGGACCCCTGACCTCTGACCTCTTTACCTCCTCATGGTGTACCACCCCCCAGACTGCCTTTCTGTCTCCAGTTTAGGGAGCACTTCATAGTAATTGCTTTTTAGCTGACTGGAGCTGTGCTCTCCAAGCCCCCAGCAAGTCTCTTCTCAGTCTTGCCTCCTGCGTGGATCTTCTGCCTCAGACTCTGTGGACAGATAACTCCCTCCTCACCCCTTGGGTTTCCCTGACTATTCTTTCACAGTCCAGCTGTCCACATCCCTCAGAGATCTGGCCTGTGCTCTCCTCTCTCTGTTGTATCCTTGTTTTTTTGTTTGATTTCATTCACTTTTTTAAATGAAGTTTTATTTTCTAGCCAAAATCTATTTTCTCACCATCCTACCTCCGTCTGAAAAAGCATGAAAGACAAAACTTCTGAGTATAATTCTCATCTCGATGTAGCTGGTCACGATTCGATCCATCTAGGCTCCTTCACACAGGAGCCAAAGTGCTTTTCATAAACTGTGGGTTGAACCCTATTCAGTCAACTCTATCAACTTCCTCTTATTTCCAGGGTAAAATGCCAGTTCTTCTTTGGCCTTGCAAACCTTCCCCAGCCTTCCAGCCTTGTTAAGAAGTCATCCCCTCGAACAATCCACAGCCTCTCCAGTCTTCTTGTTATCCATCCAGGAGGATGTCTCATTTAGGGCATTGTGTCTTTGGCTGAGCTCTGTACCCAGAATGCATCCCCCTTGCTACCACCTTGTGAAATGTCTGGTTTCCTTCAACACTTGGCTCAAGGGGGAGGGAGGGGAAAAAAATCTAAGATATATGGAAGTGATTGTAGAACACTGAAAACAAAGTAATTTTTAAGAAAAGATAAGAAAAAAAAGACTTGGCTCAAGGGACCATCTTTTGCAGGGAGCATTTCTTGTCCTGTTGGTGATCCTGGCTCAAGGAGGAGCCCCTTGAGGGCAGGGACTTTCTGTCCCGCACAGTACTTAGAGAATGTTTTGATTGAATAGGGGTGATGCTCGACCCCATAGGAGTTGATAAGTGACACCAGAAGGGGACCAAGGACAGAGCCTGAAAACGGGGGGGAGGGGGGGGGCAGGGAGGGGTGGTGGTCTAAGAGCCCAGGGGGAGGGAAAGGAGAAAGGGAGGGAAGATAGAACACTGCCACGTGACATTCAAACCCTGTTTCTTTTTCTCTTTTAAGAGGGTATCCTTTACCGTCAGGGCAAAACTCAAAACCAGAAATTTCTCTTCAGTGATATAGAGAAGATAAAGGCCTTCTGGGAGGCCCATGTTGTTGAAGACAGGCACTATGGCATGAGATACACCTGCGCCAACCTCAGCAAGAAATACTACTGGCCGGGGGTGTCTGTTGATGCCCGAAAATGGGTAGGAGTAGTTAATGAGAGAATAGCCTTCAAGTTGTATGCAGGGAAGGTCAGGGTCTGCACTCATGTTGGGCAGCTGGGTGGCACAGTAGATAGAGCTCTGGATATGGCATCACAATTCAGAACCCCCCCTGACTGGGTCATTGGCCATGTCTCTCAGCCACAGTTGCCTAGATAATGAGTGAGTTTGGATTCAGTGGCCTCTTAGGTCCGTATCAGCTCTAAATAGGATCCTCTGATTTTAACTGGCCTGGCCAACATCACACCTTTCTGACTTCTGCTCACAAGTCATGGTTTGTGCCTTGGGTGACCAAATGGAAGGTTGACTAGCTTGATTCTGAAAGGTCATAGAAACTTAGATTATAGAACCAGAGAGAAAGCCTAAGGTCCAGAGATGGGAGGTGGCTCAAGGGCACTTGGGTAATTGGGAGACTAAAGTTGGGAGGGCCACAAGCTCATGGGTACTCAAAAAGGCTCACCTTTGAAGCAGCTCCCCTCCTCTTTTGGGGGTTTCATCCAGCTTCATTTTCCCCAGGAATAAAACTGGCCAGAGAGACTTAGCCAACCCAAGCTGCTGTGTGCAGAGAGCCTGACCAGATTGTACCCTCATCAGGATGTGAAGGGGTGGGGGTGGGAAGGTCATTGGCTGAAGACAGTAGTCCCATTTCTTTTCCTACCCTGACTCAGAAACTTTGTGCTCTCTTCACTCAAAGATCAAGAGGTGTAAGACTTGCCAAGATAAAAGAGTGAGGATGGCAGCCCAGGCTGCCCTGGTGAGTACCCTCTTGGCAGGGTGAGCATGAGGAAACTCAAGACTTCCCAAGGTCCCCCTGGAGAGCCCAAAATGGGAAAAATGGGGGGAGGGTCCCCTCCCCTGGGTCTGGGATCAGTCATGTCATGTCGGGAGCTTTTTTCCCCTACCTGGAAGTTGAGGGCAAGGGCTGGGCTGAAGGCACTCACCACTTGGTACTCTGTTTGCAGGAAGCTGAATCAGTTGGAGACCTTCAGAAACAAAGCAGGGCTAATCTTCATTCCTTAGTCCCCCAGGTACTGTTGGATGTCCAGGAGCTATGGATGCCTCAGGGGGAGGCTGGGGAATGATTTCTGTTTTGACTGAGACTCTTAGGACAGCTAACAGTCCCTAGAGCTGGGTTTCTTCATCTTTTTATTTTATTTTTTCAGTCAACCTCTCTCTTCATCTCTTCCCTTTCCCCTAAATGACAGAGAAGTAAAACAGAGTCCCCGTTACGTGTCAAATGACAAATGCCCAGGAGTCTGAACTGGCACCTCTAGGCCATCAGCACTGGGCAGAGCTGGGTTGTTTGTTTCATCATGAGTCTTTTGGCACATCTTTAGTTAAAAGTGGGTTTTGTTCAGGACTAGTCCCTCCTTTTATCTCCCCCTCCTTCACCCCTTCCTTGTGGTTTCCCTGCTGAGTGACATGTATTTCTGTACCCAGCTGGGTGGAGGTGCTTTCTTCTCTCCTTTTGATCAGTTCAGTGAGTGAGGGTACAGAGTTGACACTCCCCCAACCCCTTTCTCCTTGTCTGTATAGACTTCCACATTCGTTCCCCAGTTGTACCCAGTACCCAGGCTTCCTACCTCCCTTCCCCATGTGGCTCCCCCTGGGCATCCATCTCTATGCCTGCCCAGGTGACTTCTGAACATTTTCTTCATCCTCATGGAGACCCGTCTTGAGAGCATGACCTGGACTCTGCCTTCCCTCCTGCTCCTCATCCATTCTCTCCCTCCCATAGGAAAAGGGACTCTTCAGCTTTGTCTGCCTACAACTGTTTGGGCCCCTGCAGCAGACAGCCAGGGGAGCACGCTTTGCCTTTGTGGCTACCGACTACTTTACAAAGTCGGTACATGCTGCACCTCTGCAAACCTGCTCCCCCGAGGAGACCTGCAGGCCCATCCTCGAGCTGGTGAGGAGGTTTGGCTTACCTGAAGGGATCTTCAGTACTCAGCAGGGCAGCTTCATCCTGAAGGTAGGAAGGTGCCCCACCCCACAGACAACAGCACCTGTCAGGGCAAAGCTTGAGCCTGGGTCAGGGCAGCAGTGACAAGTAAAAAAAGGAGCATTTGTTCAAAGGTGATCAGAGAAATGGGGAATGAGGCCCTGGACTCAGCGCGGTCAATTCAATAAGTCTACTCCAGGACCCTTTGCAGGGGATGCCCAGACAATCCTGCTTGCCCTCAAGCATCTGGATGTCATCCTGGGGGCAACCAGCAGTCCTGGGGGGAATGCGACCGCTGAACCACCAGAGGTAGCTTCCAGGATGGGAAGCAGAACTGGGGAGGGGGATCAGGACAGCCCCTTGGAAGGAAGGAGATGACTCTGCCAAGGGAGGTCCAGGAGGGAGAGGATTCTAGGCATGGAGGCAGGAGATGTCATGGGCAAGGAAGGAGACGCTGGCTGGGATCAAGGAGTATGTGGTTCCAGGGAGTGAGAAATGTGAAATAATCACAGCTACCAATTATGTAGCTCCTGCTGGCTGCTGGACACTGTGCTAAGAGCTTTACAGATACTGTCTCATTGGATCCTTGCAACAGTCCTGAGAGGGAGGGGATGTTGTTGTCTCCATTTTACAGATAAGGAAACTGAGGCAAACTGACTTGCAAGTGGTTCCACAACCAGTGCCTGGGACTGGATTAGAACTCTGATCTTCCTGATTCCAGGCCCAGCGCTCTGCACTGTGTCACCCCCTAGCTGCAGGGAAAGATTGATAGTGAAGGGTTTAGTAGAGCTCCATGAGCAGGGTAGGGCCATGGTTGGTCAGCGTTGTGCCTGAGGAGGGTGGCTGAGAGACCCAGTAGCAGGCTTTGTCAGGCAGATGCCTCTTGGGTGGTCAGGGCTGGCCTCACAGAAAGGGTGGCATACAGCCTGCTGGCTCCAAAGGATGTGCAGGCTTTAGATAAGCCAAGAATAGGAATGGTGTCTGGGTAAAGGGAAGTACATAAGCAAAGGCTCAAAAGCCAGAATCTCTTAGATTCTGGAGTCAGTAGTGATGTCCTGGGCTCCAGAGTTGGAAAGGGACCACAGAGCTCCTCCCTATCACCTAACCCAATCATTTTACAGAGAAAGAAACTGAGGCAGACATCACAGTGGGGAGAGAGAAGAGCCAGGCTCAAATCCTGCCTCTGACACTGACCTCCAATCTGCCTTGCACAGCCCAGGGCCTCATGTTCCTCATCTGTTAAATGAGGGAAGTGGTTTGGATGACCTCGGAGCTTTAATCTAAAGTCCTAAGACTGGGGCTTCAGGTAGTAGCAGAGCTCTGACTTGAACCCAGGTCGGGTAACTCAACAAAGCAAAATCAAGGGAGCCTCGGTTGTTTTGTTACATTATGTAGGATGCCCTCCATCTACCCCACTTATCTTCCTCCTCGAGACAAAAGCAGCTAAATCCAAGCAGCCTCTGTGACTGCATCCTGTCAGGTGTGGGTATACGGTATCTCATAGCTGTGGGCCCCCACCTCTTGGCTGAGTCAGCAAAGGCTTTGTCCTCCTCTGTCCTGACAGGGATGCACTTGGCATTCGTGGCACTTGCCACAGCACTTAACCTGAGGTCAGCTGCCACATTGGCATTTTCATTATTGGACTCCCTGAAGACAATTCTTGTTCTGGTGCCATTTTAATTCTCACCTCCTTCAAGTCTTCCCAGGTTTCTCTGAAATGATCCCTTTTTTATTTCGTGAAATACCATCCCAATGGCATGAGGTGTTCAACCACTCCCCAAGGGATGGACATCCCCTTGTGTTTCCAGTTATTGACCACCATGAAAAGAGGTCCTTTAAATACTTGGTACACATAGGTCCTCTCCCTTTTTCTTTGCTGTCTTTGGAGGTTCAGACCTAGTGTGGGTGATACCACTGGATCAACAGGATGCACAGTTGAGTGACAGAGGGCATAGTTAGTTCCAAATTGCTTTCCAGAATGGTTGTATCACACACATAGCTCCACCAACCATGTACCAGTGTACCTGATGGCTCTTCCCATAGTTTCTGTTTTCCACTTTTGTCATCTTGGGCTATCTGATTGGAATCTTCGAACTGTTTTTTATTCTTGCAGTTCTCCAATTAGTGCTTTGGAGTGTTGTTGGGGTTGGCTTGAATGTGACTTTTTACATTATTTTCCTTCCAAAAGCCTCCTTCCAGAGCTGACAACAAGAAATAAAGGGGCTGGAATGGCTCCCTGCCTTTGTGGAGCCCCAGAACTCCCAGGGCACTGACAGAAGAGGTGGATATATTAACTCTGCTAACAGAGATAACTAACACTGGCAGATATCCTCACAGTCCACAGGGTTCCTTTGTGTGTAAGGTAATGGGTTCCCCATCATCCAAGGTATCCACGAAGAGATTAGATTTTCTTTTGGGTCTAGGGTCAATTCCTTGAAACTCAGAACTTCTCCCTGGGGGAGTCTCCATCCCCACCCCTGGCCCCTGCCGGCATGGCCAATGTCTCTCAGTGGCTGAAGTGTATGCCTGAAATTCCAGTGTGTCTGTAAGGTCTATTGCTTCTCACATGTGATTTATTTATTTATTCGATCTTATCCTTTCAGCTAAATAAAATTTTGAAAATTGCCTTGAAAATACCACGTAACCTGGTTGTTGAATACAATCCTCAAACAGAAGGGTTCCTAGAGGTCTCCAAGGCTTTTGTGAGGAGGTGAGCCAGGGTTGAGGAGTGAGGAGGGTATCATCTTCCATTGCCTTCTCCTTGGATCCCTATAGGTCCCAGGAAGGGTGTCTGGTCCCAGGAGGGGTGAGTGGTCCTGAAAAGGGTGACTGTCTGCCTAAATGTGCATGTCCAAAGGAAATTGACTGCGCTCCCACCTTCCCTGGGAGGGCTTGGAGTAATGAGGTCCTGTATGCAGAAAGCCTGGTTGTAGCCAAAACTTTGCCTGCTCTTTGTGTGTGTCTATCCATCCATCCAACCATGCATCCATATCAAACCCGCCTGCCCCCCCTTTCATTCCAGGCTTCTTTCCCTGGTGCTGACAGCAAACCCAACAGACTGGGACCAACACTTAGATGAAGTTTTCTTCCTTCAGAACAGACCCTCAGACTATGTAAGGGACTTGTGGAGGTTTTGGTTGGCCCCTCTAGGCTGTGTAGATGGGCACATTCTGTGAACAGAGGCCAGCTCAACTGGTCAGTGAGTGATGAGCATGAGAAGGAGGGAGGAGGGGCTCACAGCTTGTGAGGGGGGTGCTTGGGGACAGGGTCCCTTCATGAATGTTCCTGGGCCACTCTGGGTCTGCTCTGGGCCCTGTCACCTCTGCCCTGGATCTCCTACTAACACATTCGTCATCTTACTATGTGACCCTCGGCAAGTCACTTCCCCCTGTTTGCCTCAGTTTCCTCATCAGTAAAATGAACTGGAGAAGGAAATGGCAAACCACTCTAGTGTCTCTGCCAAGAAAACCTCAAATGGGGTCATTCAGAGTTAGACACAACTGAAAAACTATTGAACAAGTGGGGAAAGAACCAGCTGGTTAGCTATGGTCATAGCTCCACCTTTGTCAGGAGGACCACATGGGCCAAGCACAGAGGAGTGGGCTGTTAATAGAGAAAACTGTCCTGATCCCCAGATTTCTTCCCCTCTGCACTCTAGGAGGAGGAGGAAGAGGAGGAGGATGTGAGTAGCCAGGAGGTTGAGTTGCAAGAGACCTCCTCTGCCCCTGGTGAAAATTGGCCCCCCTCCCCATGTGCCCCAGAGGCCCCAAAGGGTCCCCCGGACAGCAAGAGGGACTCCCCGGTGAAAGCCCTAAGAGGCAAGGACACGTGCTTGTATTGTAATAGGCTTTCCGCTGAGGAGGATGATGATGTGTTTGCTGTGGTGAGTAGATCCTGCCTCCTGTCACTGACATGAGTGTGGCCCTTGGCTTTCATACCCTTCTGGAGGCATCTCCAAGGTCCCAAACAAGAAACTGGTCCGGGCCATGGGGGTGGAGGGGTTCTGGAGTCCCAGAAGGCAGGGCAAGGCACAGGAGCTCAACTAACTCAGTGGCTACCAGCCCTCTGTGCCTACTGCTGCTGGACTCAGTCAATGTGTGTTTGTGCCCCTCAGCTACAGTGTGACCGATGCCAGGTATGGGCTCATGACTTGTGTGTAAGGAGGAAGCATGGACAAGCTTATCGGGAAACCAATGTCCGCTGCCAAACCTGCCTCCTGGCAGAAGAAGGAGCAGGGCCAGGGCCCAGCCCCTTCTCCAGAGCTCTGGAAGCAGAGGAAAGCAGGGCAAGTAGCATGGAACCAACATAGCCGACCAGAACTGGCCCCATCGCAGCCAGGGACAGACAGATGCTACAAAGTGAGGACCATGTAAAAACCCTCTAAAAAAAGCACATCTGCTCCCTGTTCTTACCCCTCACCTCAACAGTTACTTGCAAGAGCTCTGTGGCCAACTTCCACTCCTCCTCCAAGGAGTCGTGATGGTCAGACAGCAGCACCCACCTCTTGGACATTTGCCTGTCATGGGACTATCACTGTGCCCATGCACTGGGATACAGAGGCAGAAATAAAACCCTCCTACCTCACAGTGCATCTCTGACTCTGGACCCCTAGCCTGCTACTTCTCGACAGAGACAGGATGTTATTTCGTTAGAAGTTAATATTTATTATTTGGGGATTTGTTGGGAAGTCTTGCTGTGACAAAGTTGAGTATGAGAATAAATTTTAAAGACTTGATTTTTCTGTAAGTTCTACCCCCCCAAAAAAAATTAAATTCTTTTAAGATATGCAAATTGCAAATGATTTATAGGTCCTGATTTTCTGTGGCATATCTTTGTAGCTAATTTTGAAATTTTTAAAATTCGGTAATACTTTCAAATTGTCAATTATTTTGTCTATTTTATTAAACATTCATATTTAAAACAAAATATTTAAGCATATTTAATACAGATTTGTGCCTTGCACCTTGTGGCTCTGAGATCTCTGAGGAAGCAGGTAGAGGGTTCCCTCAGTCCTCTGAACTTAGCTGATGGGGTCAAGTGAATTAGAAGAATTGCCTTTAAATTAACATTTAAAAGCAGAAAGTGTCAGCTGGCCCAACTGGCCTCTAACTCTTGGGTGTCCGGAGCTGAACAGAGCAGGGTGGACACAGGACAGTGAGAAATCCAACAGCAGGTTAATGTCAGAGGGAGAGAAACAGTTTGGAAGCAAGGACAGCTGAGCTAGGGCTTTGCCCTTCATGGTGGGGACCTGCTTTAGGGTTGCTGAACCTTGATTTATATACTTGTAGCTAAACAAAGACTCAAACAGTGTAGTGTTGTAACATAAGTGAGACCCAACAGCATCAGTGAGGCAAGGTTGTCCAGTGACAGAGTCCTTTCATGCAGGTTTTAGTGTCTGGGCCCGATGGTGCCTGCCCAAGCTCAGGGATCGCTCCAAAAGCAAGGGGCAGTTAGGTGGCAAAGAGGATAGAGCACTGGGCCTGTAATCAGGATAACCTAAGTTTAAATCCATATTCAGACAGATTGGGTGATCCTGGACAAGTCATTTAACCCCAGTTGCCTTGAAAAATAAATAAATAGCAGCCTTCTCTACAGGGTTCAGGGCGAGAGCAAGGAGGATGATGTTCCAGCTGAGAGGTGAGGAGATCAGAGATAGGATGAGGAGGGATTCTGTGAGGAAAGAGAAGGGGAATCATTTGGAGAAAACAAGATTTGCCAACAGATTGGAGGTGTGGGATGATTGCAACAGTGGACGTGGTGGCTGAGAATCCCTGACCAGGCATCAGGATGGCCATTGGATTTTGGGGTAGGGGAGGTTCAAGACTGTGAAAAAGCCACCCCCTAGCCTTGGACCAGTACTGTGGCCTCCGCATGCCCAGATATAGCAAGACTGACTGAGGGCTCCTACCACGACTAACAGCTCAGCCTAACTGCTCACTGCATGCCAACTGTGACAGCTGCTAAAGGCCAGATAGGGCAGGTAGAACTGCATGGGCAGATTGTATCTGGATTCCCACTCAGGACTCCACCCTACAGGGGTGTGTGGGTGGGGTGGGTTACTAGGAGAAGAGGGGTGAAGGGATGTCACCATTTCAAGGCTCTGGCTCCTTGACTCTGGGCTTGTGGAGACTGCTGCCTGCGTCTTCAATTAGGACGCATCCACGGACTGAAACAATACCATGGCTGTAATTACTGGAATGGCTGCTCCTGGGAAAGCTGTACAAGTCATTTCAAAGCCAGTTTCAGAGAAAAGACACCAGGGTGAACAGGAAGCTTGGGCAGGGGAGAGGACCCTTGTCCACGAATGATTCTGGCCCAGACCAATGGAGGGAATGCCTTGGAGTGGTCCAGTAGCCCCCTGTCAGGGTCTTGGGCAGGAGGAACTGCTCTTGGGAAGGCAGTTGCATGTCTGAGCTGACCCTGGTAGTGAAGGAGGAAATCCCAGGCCTAGGCACTGGCCTGAGCAGAGGCTTGGAGGCTAGGGAGGGGAGGCATCTGGCCTAGCAGAGGCTGAGCAGTGGGCCTGTGGGGAGCCTGGAATGCCAGGATAGCAAGAGTAGACTTCTTTAGTGGCACTGGGGAGTGCCAGCTTTGTGTACAGTACAGTGACCCCATCACAAATGGGCTTCAGGACAAATGAGCTAGAGATTTCTTTCTTTCAAAAGAAACACAACCATTCTCATGAGCTTATGATCACCACCTCTCCTGAAAATGAACCTGGCCCAGTGACTAACAGCCACCCAGGCTGATGCCAGGAGGCCACTCCAAAGCCAGCTGCCATTTGGGACAGATCTTTCCTCTTTTGGCATCATGAGCTAAGGGCCCCCAGAACCAGCCTGGCTAAAGCCAGAGGCCTAGGGTGAAGAGTCAGCAGAGGAAAAATGACCTCTGGTCTGACAGCCAGGCCCCAACCCAAATCAGACCTGGCCCCTTGCTGCCACCCACAAGAAAAGTCCTCTCCTACCCCACTGAGACTTGTCCTACCCCCAGAAGGGGGCCAGAGAAGAATGTGACCTGGAGGTGGGGGGGCAGGGGAGAAGGCAGGAATGTTGGACAAGGACATAGACAGGTGCCCAAGTCATCAAGGGCCTCCTCTCAGCAGGCGCTAAGACAACCTAGCTCCAGTTAGATTTCCCTTGACCACAGCTGCACAGATTAGAGACCCTAACTTACCCTTCTGTCATCCATGCCAAGTGAGCTACAAAGAAAGGGGAGAAAAGGACCATGAGTCTCCCCCCTCAGCAAGAGAGTTAGTGCCACTAAGATACTGGGATCCAAAGTAAAATACATCTGGGACAGTGAGGAGGATACTGTCCTTGGATGGACTGGGTCACCTTAAGGAAACACCCAGAGAGCCTGGATGGGATGCCCAGGGCCAGAAAGCACCTCATCTTGACCGGGGCATTCATGGAGCTTAGCATACAGGTTGCCCTGGGATCAACCACCATTGGGGTCCCTTTCCAGCCACAATGCCCTCCCACTCTTCTGACAAACCAGAATTCCCTTTGTGTCTCTCCATAGGGGTCATTCTGTTCCCAACCCTAGTGAGCCTCCTGGCCATCACCCTAAAACCAGGTGCCATGTTGAATGCTCAGCCAGTGGGAGGTGCCCATGGAACATCCTTGGATGGTCCTGTCCACCAGGACCCTCCAGAGACAAACAGGAGCTCCAAGGAAAACTCTCCATTTCACCTTCCAAACCTTCAACTCCAGCTCTGACTCTCCTCCCTTCCCTCCACTTCTTAAAGAGCAGAAATGAGACCTACCCCATCCCCAGCAAGGAGTGGGACTACATTAATTTTTACAAACTTCATTTCTGCTTGCTCCCACCCCCAGACCCAAAATCAAACAAAGAGGGGGAAGTCACAAGCACCCTGAGCCCTCACAGACAAAGGCCTGTCATTTACCATTTCTGTTTCTTCTTGAAGCATCTATAAATGCAGAAAATCACAACGCAGAGAATGGAAATGGAAATGAAAGACACCAGCATCACAGTCCAATACTGTGGGTCTCCTACCAAGGGAAAAGCAGAGAATGAGCTCCTGAAGGAAAGGATAAAGGTCACATGTCCGGAGTCAATCTCTTCCTTCCCTCCTACCTCTGACAGTGGTTGAGTCTCCTTTGGAGGTGATACCTGGAAGGAGGAGAATGAACATGTCACTGTGGCCAAATGGAAAGAGTCTTGAACTCTAGTCTAGAGACCTGAGTTCAAATCATGGTTCTGCTTTCAGTGGGTCATGAGCCCTTGGGTTGTGGGAGTGAGGTGGAAGAGATGACTGCCAAGGCTCCAGGCCTTACTGGGTCCTGTCTAAACATGACCCAGACACACAAGTATAGGGAGGAGAAGGCCTGGCCACAACCACTGGGCCTGGAACAGCTCCTTTACAGGGGAGCTCCCAACAGTTCCCCAGGCTGCTCCTGGAACCATTTCCTCTGGAAGAAGGCTAAGAGCTTCATTTTCCAGGATTATTACAGCAGACTGACAGCCAAAATCCACCTCCCTGAAGGAGCAAAGTAACCTGGAAACGGCCTCCACTTGGAGGCTGGGGACCTCAGTTCAAATCCTGCCTCAAACATCAGGAACCTTGGGCAAGTCAGGTCATCTCTTTCCTCAGCAGTCATGAAACCTCTGACCTGGTCAGCCCATGAGGCTTCCTCCAGCTCTCTGGCTTTCTAGGGACAGGAGGTGGGGACTGATGGGAGGTGGGGCTTCCATCTCATTCAGGTAGCTTTCTCTGAGGACCCTCTTGCTCTGAGATTGGGGTTCTAGGACACAGGTAGGCAGACAGTGTAGCCTGTGGCTCTGGGCCCTGCACAGCTAATGGGCAGCAGTGAGGTGAGGAGTGCTCTGGCCCTCCTCCTGACTGACTGCAGGCCTCCAGGGGACACTCAGGTGCACTTTGACAGGGAAGAGACCTACTGCCTCACCATACCTGTGCCAGGTACCTCACACTGCATGTCAGCTGTCTTGGTACATCCTTGAAGAATCTCCATACCTTCTGGGCACCTGAGACCAGAGAAGAGTGAAGACTGGTGCACCCCACCCTCCCTGGCCCCCAGGTTCTGGGATTATTATGGCAAGGTGAGACTGAGGTAGCTCCACTGAGGCCCTCCCCCACCCCAGGGTCCAAGCAGCCTGAAGTCAATTGCTTTCCTTGAACTCAGGGGCAAAAAGATATCTCTCTCCTTATGGCTGGAAAACCTTCACTTGTTCCAATCCTGTGTACTCATGGTGAGCCAGGGTGGTCAATATGGTGGGACCCTTCAAGAGTCCCCAAAGCCAAGCCATTGTGCAGATCCCACTCTCATAGCCCTGACTCAGTCATCTCCCACTCACTCCAAGTTCAACTACCAAGGCTTCTGTTTGGCTTTGATGACCCTTCACAGCCTGGCCCCTTGGTAGCTGGTCAGCCTTTTCATACCTCACCCCTCTCCACACTGTTGGAACCAGGCCTACCTGCCTATTCCCTGTCCCTCTCACAGATGACTCATCTGCCTTCTCTGCCTCAGCATTTCATGTCCCTCATGGTGGAAGTGCTGTCCTTAGCGTGGTGCTTGGGATAAAATCTGAACAAAAGCAATGCTCCCTCCCTTGTGCCTCTGAAGAGACCTTGGCTTCCCTCTGTAGCACTGTGCTTCCATAGTGAGTTCCTCCTAAACCCGGAACTTGAGGCAAACAGGTTTAAGAGACTTGCCCAAGGTCACACAGCTAATAAGAGTCTGAAGCTGGATTTGACTCAGATATTCCTGATTGCCAGCCCCGGTACTGTCTCCACTGAACCAGTTAGGTGCCCTCAATCAAGGAGACAATGTGCTAACAAATACATATATGTGTGTGTATATATATAGAAAGTATATGTATATATATAGTAAGCTATAGATGGGATAAATAAGAAATCATTGAGAGGAAGGCACTGGAATGGGGAGGGGTTGGGGAAGGCTTCCTGTAGGAGATGGGATTTTAGCTGAGACAGGAAGCCAGGGAGGTAAATGGTCAGAGACCCGGCTTCCTTCTCATGGAGAAGGAGACATTTCCAGGCATGGAGGACCACTCCGTGGTCGAGTCTCCACTCCTTCCACAAAAGGAGGAAAGATCCACTAAGTGTGACTGGGTGTGAGGGAGTGAGGAATAGCGTAGGATAACGCCCCAGTCCCTGACATGGCGGACAACCTCAGCAGCAAGGCATCTATGGGAAGTCTGGAGAAGGAAGCTAGGCAGACACCCCTGATGGGGGAGGGTGGGGAATTCAGGTCCCTCAGTCACATTCTCTGAGTCCACCCAAACTTCTGTGAATTTCTTCTGTGTGGACTTCCCCAGAGTTGGCTGAGCTCTCCCCTATGATGGGGAAAGGCTGAGAGGCAGGACCCGTCCCAGAAGAGCAGCCCTTGTCCTGTTCCCAGTGCATGCCCCTACCACCTGCCCTTCCTGGCGCTCAGGCTGCAATCAGAGGGACACCTTTCGTGCTGGAAGGACAATCCAAACCCTGCCCTCTTTCATCCCCCGTCCTGATTGGTTGTTCTCTGGAGGGAGCTGGTGGGCCAAGCCGGGGTGATGATCTGTGACATGTTCCTACCCTCCCAGGTCCTCCTGTCCATGGGGCTAACTCTTCCCCCTTCTCATTGGAGACTTGAGACTGGATGGGCGCGGTGGTGTTCAGCCAACAATGATTAACTCTGCCTCAGAGAAGAATGTCACTCACTCCTCCTGGCCTGGTGCCCAGGCCAGTTAGAGTTACAAAGAAAAATGCTGCCTGGTTACAGTTACAAAGGAGCTTACAGTGCATGCTCAGGAGTGAAGTAACCCAGCTGTTCCCATCCTCACTTGAGAGATCAGAGAAATGGCATATATTTATTTATTTGGTTATTTATTGGGGTGACTAAGAACTAGAAAGGTTGATTAGGGCTTGATGGTTAGAAATGCCAGCACAGGGTGGGGTGGCTCAGAGGGAATATAAATTATTAAACAGTGGAATGAGCCGCCTCTAACCTTTAGAATGAGAAACTACCGGGCCAGAGACAAAGTACAGTAATCAGGTAGTGCTTTAATTAGTTTCATTCTGAGGAAGAGAATTGATCACAATTTTGATCAGAATTCCACCCGGCTGAAATGAAGACGGAGATTACATACATAAATCACAAGTGGCAAGGGAGGGGATAGGTGGGCTACAACGGTCAGTCCCAGGGCCAGTGTGGTTTCCCAGGACAAACGCAGAAATGGAAAATAATACAACAATTCCAGAGTCCCGTGGGAGCAATATCACTCATGTCTTTGGGGGTCGGTACTTGGTGGGTCACAGGTCCAGTTCTGTGATGGGAAGTCTTCAGGTACAAAGGCAGAAAAGTATGCCTTGTCAAAGTTTGATCACTTTAAACTGCGTTGTAAGCTTCTGACTCACAAGAGGCAATTCTGAAAAATATAATCAATTAGTATTTTCACTACACATATCATATCAGTTATTATAAAAACCATAATTCCCTTCTGAGAGAATTGTACTGTAAATGGTGGATGTTTAATGCTTGTCCAACCATCAGCTATCTCTTTCTCCATGTCTCTCTCCCCTCTTCCCCTTCTCTCCCTTTCTTCTGTTTTCTCTCTGTCTCTCGGTCTGTCAGCCAACTGTCTCCCTCTTTCCCTCTCTTCCTCCACATTCTTCTCTCTCCTTTTCCCTTTCCTGACACTGGTGAAGATGAATTGCTCCTTGGAAGGAGGCTGAAACAACTTTGTCTACCCCAAGCAAGCCCCACTTGGACAGAATGGGAGGGTGAGAACAATTTGTAAGGTGGCTGAAGCAGTTTCTGTGAAGCTCACATGGAAGATGCCAAGGTTATCTACTGCATCCCAGACTATCACCAGATGTTCTGACTTTTTTCCTGCCACTGGGCTTTGGGGACCCAGGGAGAGAGTGAGGCTGATGACTTTGTGCAACTTTGTCTCACTTAAACCCAATTTATGCTGGACATCGCACTTGTCAGTGGTCCTCTTTGAAAGCCAAAGGAGGAATAACTGCTCTGGGGAACTCATCCTTTCTGTTTTCTGTCTCATGAACTCATTTTACAGTGTTGTTGCTGCTACCAACAACTGATATAAAATTTTATTTTGAGGGATTTAGTAAATTGGCTTTAGTGAATGAGTTTCAGTCACATTGGTTCTGTGAATCGGGTTTGAGTGATTCTGATTTCGTAGCAAACTTGGGTTCCAAAATCATTCTTCTTTTGGATCAGATTCTGGTTCAACTATTTCTGGTCAACTTTTTTTTTTTACTAGATCTGTACATTCAGTTTCTTCTGAAGATTCCCCTACGGTGTCTTTAGACTTGTCTCCTGACAAATGGGGAAGATTCCTTTCAATCTCAATTATTTAAAGCCCAGTTTAAAAATCTTTGTAAAAATGCTTGGGCAGGATTGTTGTCCTTCGTCCTTAAAGAGGACCATGACATCAGGAGACGATGCCATGACTTGGAGTGAATTGGATTTTTAAGTAAGGGAGGGCTGTGCAAGGTCACCAGCCTTACTTTTTCCTCCACAGCCATCTGTGTCCAGTGGCAAGATATAAATATGGATGACTGGAGATGGCCCTGTTAACTTCAGGGGAGAGATGTCCTTGGCCCTAAGAAGACTTTTGATTTAAACACCCTTTGTGGGTTTAGACTGGCTTAAAAAAAAGTCTATCCTTTTACCAGATGGCTTATTGGTACATTTGGGCAGACTCTGAGAATCAAAAATTCTGCCCGACAATTGGCTTTGACACCTGTTCCTACAGGCTTTGGTGATCAGAAAACTCTTTTTCTCCTACTGCAAATAAGGAGCCAGGCACTGGTCCCCACTCTGGGTGCAATGCACTCCCCTAACACTTCCCAAAAAGCAATGGGAGAGTTATAAGCGGATATGGAATTTTAGCCAAGGTGCAAATGAACATCCTATAGAATGTGAGACTGTATTCAGTAATTAAAGACCCACAAGATCCTGGATGGTCAAAATAATACTTAAACGGCAAAGCTGCAGATGAACTTTAGTCCCTGGGTGGGAAGCTAAACTACCTGATAGAACTGTGTTCCTTTTGACTTATAGGTTTTCTGTTGTTTAGTCACATCCAGCTCTTGGTGACCCCATTTGGCATTTTCTTGGCAAAGATACTGAAGTGGCTTGCCATTTTCTTCTTCAACTCATTTTACAAATGAAGAAACTGAGGCAAACAGGGTTAAGTGACTTGTCAAAGGTTAGAAAGCTAGTAAGTGTCTAAGACCAGATTTGAACTCAGGGAGACAATCTTCCTGACCCCAGACTCAGCACTTATCCACTGGGCTACCTTGCTGTCCTATGACCTATATCTATGACAGTAAAATAAAAGGAAAAAAAAGGGAAAATGATTGAGTAAGAATCTTAACAAATATAGCTGTTTATATCAAGCGGAGTACAGATGGCAATCATCCAGATCTCCGACTCCAGGGCAGCTGAGGAAATGAGTCAGGCTCCCAGAATCAGCCAGGAAGGCTTGTTGACTTTGTAGGTAGAAAGGAGTTTGGAAATGGGACTGTCTGCTTAGATCTACTAGCATGGGTTCAAGTCTTCAGAAGGAACTGATATTTGAAACCCCTTTATTGTAGAGTGGTTAGGAAACTGGGATGATTTAATAAAGTTTATACCTAAACCAGCTCTGCCCAAAATTTATTACCCTAATGTAGACAAGATGGGAAGAATATGTCTAGATATTTTGAAAGATAAATGGTCTCCAGCATTGTAGATCCGTGCGGTGCTGCTCTCAATCCAAGTTTTGATAAATGCTCCCAATTCAGACGATCCATCAGCAAATGATGTAGCTGAGCAGTAGAAGACCAGTGAAGCCAAAGCCACAGAAACAGCCAGACCATGAACCAGGCTATATGCCATGAATAATATTTAAATTCAACCTCAACATCAAGTGTGCATCACTTCTCCTGTTCTGCAAAGACCTCTTCCTTTTTTATTTGTGTGGGAAGTAAGCAAGTTCTATTGTCAACATTCCTAGCTGATAAGGGTTGTGACCTAGCAGGTTAGAGGTCAGAAGCTAATGCACAGGCCCAAGGATCTGTGTGAGGAAGGGCCTATCAGAGAGGAGAACATAAAGTCACGTGGCCAGGGGACAGTATCTCAGGAAATCCAAAGTTCAGACTTCTATAAGGGTCCTGCCTCATCCTGACCTGGTGGTAGTCCTTCCAGTGGCCATGCTCGAAGCTACCCTTTCCTTCAGGGGAAGGAACATAGCCTTTCTCTACTCTGAACTCCATTTTTAATAAATTTTTCTTGATACCTCTTTTGTGTGTCAAGTTCATCTCTGACAAACCTGGCACCCAACGTGGGACTCCCCTAAACAAGGGGCACTCGGCTCACTGCCTTGGAGGAAGCGAGATTAAATTTATGGGATGAGCGCTCCTGTAAGAACAGTTGTTTCTACAGTCCCTCTAAGTTACATCTCCAGTCCAAGCATGTGACGTCGGACCATGGACAGGAGTTCAGAGGAAGTAAGGAAGGGAGAAAACTTTGCCAGGGGACCACATAAGTCACAGATCAGGTCACCTGGAAACTTTCACTCTGGATCAGTCTTTTACTGAAGAAGGGGAGTTCAGAGTGGCCCCTTTTTTCCTGTCAGGAAGTTTTTTTATTGGCACTAAGCAAATAGAGAAAACTTGGACAGAATCCTGGGAATTTGAGCCATGGCAGGAAGGAGAGCCCCTGGGGATACTGGGAGGATTCAATCTGCTCCAAGGTCAAAAGAGCTACTATGATCACTAGGGCCCAGGGATGTTAGTCCCCAGAGTGACCAACCTGTATTTCCTTAAGTCATCCGGTGTCGAGACCTCTAGGTGTTTGTCCCAGAAGCTGGGTGGGCTTATTAGGGAAGAATTTAATCCTTAGACTTGGCTTGGAGTTACAGTAAATTGAGATGAATAGTTGAATTTTGATCAGTCTAATCTGAAATTCGTTCATTTCTTAAAAAGAGAGGATCTGTATTGCTCTACCTGTCCTGTGTTTGTCTGTGTGTCTGTGAAGTGTTTTGTTAAATTGTAAATGCAGCCAGTCAGAGTGGTTGGGGCTGTGGCTGATCTCCTCTCCCTGATTACAGGAGCATCAGGAGTGAGTGGGCTGGAGAGAGCAAGGGAGAGAAAAAAATGCTTTACTGTTTGGTTTGATAATGGTGTTAATAGAAGATTTGAAAACTTTTAAGAAGTTGCTTTAAAAAAAATCTTTCTTTCTGCATTCTAGCACCCTGGCCAGGTTGTGAAAGTGAAAAGAAAGATTTTGGCTCTTTGCAGAGTATTCAACTTAAAAATAAATGTGGCTTTATTAGTTAAATTGTTAGGTTCTACTCCTCTAAGATTTCTTTTTAAGGAACAAAGAAGCTGGAAGAGATGGTATTTGTTCTTTTGAAATATAAAAGGAGGGGAGGAATATGAGTGGGATGTGCTTGCACCTTGTACTCCCTTCCCCATCCCAATTCAGAAAAAGTTTAGCTTGATTGGGAAACCGATAGACAAAGTTATGGAAGGTTATTGCATTTAAAGATTTAAAAGTTGTTTTCTGTGATTTGTACTTATTACTATTAGTTATTAAGCTCCCAAGTTTCACTCTTGGAGGTCACACTTTGTCAGTATTAAATTATTTAGGCTTTTTTGCCTGGGCAAGGAGGCTCTTTAATTAATCTGATTCAAAAATTTTTTGGATCTGGGAAAGTCCTCCTCAGATAAGGGAATGGCAGGCCATTCCCAACCTTACCTAAAGGAAGATCTCTTTTGTAATGGAAATTAGCAGAGTAAAAGATGGGCAGTCTGGAGTGCAAAGTTGAGTTTTGATTTAATGAGATCTCAAAGCTAAAATTTGTACTTTAGGTTTGAATTGGGTCAATGTATCTGATACCAAAAGATGATGCATATAAAATTGAAAATTCATTTTAGAATTTCAGTGATTTCTCTTAGAAACCTTAAATCCATCCATGTGCTCAGACCACGTGAACAAGGGGAATGTTACCCGCTCCCCTCTACATGATTTAAAGGCTGGGATGAGTCTGGGAGACCTGGTCTGCTGGTTTTGGGAGCGGGGAGGGGAGCAAGCAGATGGTGTTTCAGCTCTTTAAGGAAGTAGAGTAAAAGGGAAAAGGCTATTCACTGCTGAAAATGGCCAAAGACATGATCCCTTCCTATTAGAATTAAGCAGAAAAATATTGTTATTTGGCATTTATGATTGTAAAGTACCTAACATAATGATGGGTATATGTTAGATGCAACATTAATCTAATGTAATTGTTGCACAATTTTTAAATTTAGAGTTTCTTATATATGGATTGAGGTTTTAAAAGGATGTGATAGAAATTTGATCATTTGAAACTTATATTTAGTTATAAATAAACAGTGAAAATACTGATGTTTGCTATATAATGGTAAATTTAAGTTAGAAAGGGGATTCCAGTGCAAACAATTATAGTTAAAATGTGGAGGAAGGCTGGAGAGTCTTGAGTAATGGGATTGAGAGTCTTGGAGAAATAAGGGTTTTGGGTTTTTTTTAAATTTATTTTTAACACAGTTTATAACAGATAAAGCAATTCAAACTTTTGGTCAGGTGATACATCTTTTTAAAGAATTTACAATATGGACCACAAAAGAATTTTTTTTTTTAAGCATAAGCCAACTGAGACACAGCACAGATAATATTTATGTTGCACCTTCACGGTCTCTTGATCTGATTGTCTCCACAGTATTACTAAGAATAAAAGGACCCTAACTTAATGTTGCTGGTCTAAAGTCCTATGCCTAATAACTTAATTTTAGACAACCTCGGATGTTCCCCTACCCATAATCTATAATTGATCTGGTATTAAGTTTACAAACCTTTTGACTATAGGAAATTGCCACCAAGAGTAGGGACATTTCAGGGAAACAATATCTCCCCAACTTCATGTCTATTCCAGGCAGGAGTAGATTGTCCACTTGCATTCAGTCAGGCTTAAAGTCTGCCAAGTGTCAGTGGGGAAACTGAGTCTGGAGAATCCCGCCTCAGCCCATGCTGAACAGCTGCTCTCCCACTCTTCCCTTGAGATCACCTATGCAGTTCATAACAGCATCTCATGAGCATACTGGCATCATGTATTGGAGGCTCAGATCGCCTTTCTTGCTTCCCATACCTGGAGTTGGATTCAGAAGAACAGTCACTTAGTAGTCCCATAGCATCTAAAAATGACAAGTTCCTATAACCAAGTTTGAAATATGATTACGGTTTCACTTTGGCTAAGGAACAACTTTTAAGCAAGTCTTCAGTAGCTTCCATGTCTCTCTGTACATGTTCTAGTTCCTGATTAAATGGCAATCATGAAATCAAATTTACCATTAAAACCTTGACTTTTCCATCAATGCCAAATTTTATCAGAGGTTACTTTCCTCTTGGAAAGTTAGACTGAAATTCTTTTCTCCAAACTAAAGATGTCATTGATTTATTCTCAGTAATTAATTCAGTCTATTGTTTTAATACTAATTGCTTTTACCTCACTTTGTAACATGACCAATTTTTCTCCCCATCACCCCCTCCCCCCACTTCCTAATACCTTGCATTCTGGTTGCTCCTTCCCTCAATGTACCCTCCCCTCCATCACACCCCACCCCTGTCCTATCCCCATCTTCTCTCTTTCCTTGCAGGGAAAGATAAATTTCCATACCCTTATCCCTGTAATTCTTATTTCCCGATTATATGCAGTAAAAATTCTCAACATTCGTTTCTACTACTTTGAATTCCAACTTCTCTCCCTCCCCAGCCCCACTAAGAAGGGAAGCAATTCAATACATGTGTTGTTTTGAAAAAGATTTCATGACAGTAATCATGTTGTGTAGTACTAATTATATTGCCCTCTGACCTACCCTATTCCCCCTTATTTTTTCCCCCTTACAATTGACCTTGTCCCTTCTTGAAAGTGTTTATTTCTAGTGACTTCCTTCTCTCATTTGCCCTCCCTTCTAATATTACCTTCACTCCACTTGTTGCCTCCTCTCCTACTTTCCTGTGGTGTGATATAAATTTTCATATCAAATTTAGTGAGCATGTTATTCCTTCCTTGAGCCACATATGGGGAGAGTAGCTTTATTCCCCCTCCCCTCTTCTCCCTTATCTCCTCTATTGAATAAGATTTTTCTTATCTCTTTTATGAGTTATAGCCTGCCCCATTTCATTACTCCCTTTCTCTTCCCGGTATTTTCCTCCTTCACCCCTTAATTTTTAGTTTATCTTATTTGTGTGTGTGTGTGTGTGTGTGTGTGGGTGGGTGGGTGGGTGGGTGGGTGTGGGTGTGGGTGTGTGGGTATGTGTGTGTGTATATCATCTCTTCTGATATAACACACCCTGTACTCTCTATCTATGTGTATGTGTGTGAGTGTGTGTGTGTGTATGATTGCATGTGTACAATCTCTCCAACTACCCAAATACTGAGAAAAGATTCAAGAGTTAAAAATATTTTCTTTCTATGTAGTAATGTAAACAGTTCAGCTTTAGAGTGTCTTTTATGATTTATCTTTTTTTCCCCCCTGTTTACCTTTTCATGCTTCTCTTGATTCTTGTCTTGGGAAGTCAAATTTTTAAATACAGATCTGGTCTTTTCCTCAACATGAAATCTTCAAATTTGTCTCTATCACTTTTTTCCCTTGAAGTATTATATTTAGATATGCTGGGTAGTGATTCTTGGCTACAATCCCAGTTCCTTTGACTTCTGAAATATCCTACTCCAAGCCCTTTGGTCATTTAATGTTGAAGCTGCCAGATCCTGTGTCATCCTGATTGTATTTCCACAGTACTCAAATTGTTTCTTTCTAGCTGCTTGCAGTATTTTCTCCTTGATCTGGAAACTCTGAAATTTGGCCACAATATTCCTAGGAGTTTCTGTGTTCAGGTTGTTTTCAGGGGGTGACTGATGAATTTTTTCAATATCCATTTTGCCCTCTGATTCCATAACATCAGGGCAGTTTTCCTTGATAATTTCATGGAAGATAGTGTCTAGGCTCTTTTTTTGATCATGGCTTTCAGGTAGTCCAATAATTTTTAAATGATTTCTCCTGGATCTATTTTCCAGGTCAGTTGTTTTTCCAATGAGTTCTTTCACATCATCTTTTATTTTTTTAAATTTTTGGTTTTGTTTACTAACTTCTTGGTTTAACTCATAGTCATTCTTTTCCCTGGACTCAATTCTCTCTTTCAATGAATTATTTTGTTCAGTGAGCTTTTGAACCTTCTCCTCCATTTGGCTAATTCTGCTTTTTAAAACCTCCTTCTCCTTGTTGGCTTTTTGGACCTCTTTTTCCAATTGAGTTAGCCTCTTTGTAAAGCTGCTATTTTCCTCAGTGTTTTTTTGGTTCTCCCTTAGTAGGCTGCTAACTTGTTTTTTAAGGTCTTCTATTTCCTGAGCCAAGTTTAAGTCCCCTTTGGAGGGAGCGCTGTTGACTTCCTCTGGCAATATGCCTTGTTCTTCCTTATCTGAAGGGATGGGAGGAGACACCTGTCCCCCAAGAAAGTAACCTTCTATGGTCTTATTTTTTCCCCCCTTTTCTGGGCATTTTCCCAGCTAGTTACTTGACTTCTGAGTTTCCTGTCCACACCCACCTTGCTTCCAGTTCCGCCCAGCCAGTGCTTGGGGGCTGGGATTCCAATACTGCTCCCCAGCCTCAGGGATTTTGGCAGGGGCGGGGCTGCTATTCAGTGTGAAATTAAGTTCAGGTGCTCAGGTCGGGGCAGGGCCACCACACAGGGCTCAGTTCCCTCAGCGGGTTTACTTGGAGACCTTCAACAATGGATCTGAGCTCCTGTCTGCTTTGGGAGCTCCTGTCTGCTGCTGCTTCCTGAGGGGGCCTGAGTCATGGGAACACCCTGCTCCCCTCTTGGCCAGCTGAAAAGATTCTCTCACTGACCTTTGTTGCCTGTGGGTTGAGGGACCTGTAGTGTCCTTGGAGATTCTGCCCCTGAAGCCTGCTGGGATCTACTCCCCTCAGTGCCACAGCCCAGGCAGGGCTGGGCTCTGCTCTGGGTCCAGTGCGTGACAGACCTTTGATGTCGGTTTTTCAGGTCTCTCTGGAACAGAAATCTCCTCTACTCCGTTGCTTCCACTGCTCCAGAATTTGTTGAGGAGTTCTTCTTTATAGGTATTTTATGGGATGTGGGTTAGGAGTTAGCATATGTGTGTCTTTCTACTCCCCCATCTTGGCTCTTCACTCCCCCCTCCCCCCCCCCCAAATAAGGGTTTTGACTGCAGATAGTAATCAAATTTGAGATGACTCTATCTGAAAGTGTATCAGGTGATAGATTGTGCCCACATGGTGGTAAGCTGAATGGGTTAATGGCTTATTTTAAATTTTCAGTAAACTTAAATAAGTTTAAAATTTTAGGTAATCCATCTAAATATTATGTTAGGAATTGCATTGTTAAATCAGTGATGAATTGGTTAAAAAAGAGCTGTTAAGAATTTTTTGTAAGCATTTCCTTGTTATAGGACTCTTATTGAGAAAATGAGAATCCTTTAAAAATATATACATATATTTATATGTAGGTGTGATTTTCAAGCTTGTTCCATCTAAGGATGTATCAAGTGTGTTAAAAGTTTGTTTCTGCTGTTAAGAAGGAAATTTTATGAATCAACTATTTACATTTGTAAAAGGAAGCTTATGGGCAAATGTGAAAAAGCTTTGGTTTTAGGTCTTTCCTTGTCAATTTTTGTCAATTAGGTTCAAGGGGGCTGTGATAAATTGTTAAACTGTTCTTAAGAGAGGAAAATATTTGTTGTATTAAGAAATGCTTTGTAAAATTTTTTGTATGGTTTTTGGAAGGCCTACCCAATTTGTATTTGTAAGTTAATTTGTTATATAAAGGTTTTATGGTTTTATGGGGACTGGAAAATAAGAGACAAGGAACTATATAGCTCCTCTTCAGTCAAGACTGGAAGATGTGGAAACCTCTCCCTTTCATTTTCTCCTTCTCTTTCTCCAAGCACCTTGGAAGTGGTTTTCAGACCTGACCTGTAAGTCAGGCAGCTAGAAGTCTGTCTTTTCAGTCCAGTAGCTGTGTTCCAGGCTGTGCACCTGGGCACACCTTCCAAAGCATAGACAAGGACAGACACCCTATTGGGAAATGTGTTTCCAACTCTCTAAATTCCCTAGGTGCCAGGGAATTAGGGTTATCTCTTTACCCTTGTATCTTTTTCCAAGGCTTACTCCCACATCCTCCTTTATGGAGGAAGGGTCTTTCAACCCAACGCCTGTAATGGGTCAATCCTCTTCAATCCCCAAAAATTTACCTTTGGGTTTGTCTTTTACAAAATTGGGAAAAATTTAGTTTCTCTAAAGAACTTAAAAGGAAAAAGCTGGTTCTTTTGCAACACTGTTGGCCTCAGTATTACCTAGAAGGTCACAAAGCATGGCCCATTTTGGGGACTTTAAAAATGAATACTCTCTTACAGTTAGAATTGTACTGTGTGCCTAGAAGGAAAATGGATAGAAGTTTTGTACATAATGGCCTCTGTCTAGCTCTCTCAGGACCTTGTTCTCAGGAAAGATTATGAGATGCCTGGAGCTAGAACTATCCCTCAAAAGGAACAATGGGGTTCAACCAGACATTTTTGATGATCCCCTTTCTTATGACCCTCAGGGTTTTGGCCTTCTCCCTCTCCCCCAGCCCGAGCAACCTATCTTGCTGAGTTGTGACCCTCTGCAGTCCCTCTCCCTGAGGCTACTTTGCTTAGGCCTCAGGTCTCACTCCCACAGCAGTCTCTGGGTACCTCCCCTGCTGATCCTTTCCTCTCCTCAGGTGTCAGCTGATCATTTGGCTAATGGTGACCCCACAATACCAAAGATGGGATTATCAGAAGAGTGAGGATAGGGAAAAGATCATATGATAATTTGCTTGTTAGAAGGCCTAACAACTGCACTTCAAAAGCAAGTAAATTAAAAAAAATTAGGGAAATTACTCAGGGAGAAAAGGAAAATTCTGCCCTTTTTCAAGTAGAAGCCATTATCCTGACTATTGAAGGGGCAGCAGCTACAACCTTGAAGTGTCTAGGGTCAGCACATAGCCACAGCCATGGGTGGAGGGTGAAGAGGGATGGGTCAGGATGGAGAAGCTAGCCAGTCTTTGTCTGCATTTGGGAAGACAGCCCATCCTTCTGTGAATAATTTTTATATGCTATGAAAATGCAATTGATGCTATCTGAAATTTATTGTTTGTGTTCACAGCTAAAACAATGTTATTATCACTTATGAAAATTGTAAGTTTGCCATTTATAGTTCTAATGCTAAAACCTAAAGCTGGTACACTGTGTGTATATGTGTGGAAAGGAGGAGCAGTCCTCAGGCTAGGAAAAAGTACAGCCCCAGCAGCTGAGGAGATTGTATAAAGAACTTGCTTTGGTGAGAATCTGAAAGTGTATAGAAATGATCTTCAGTGATTGGCTTTTTAGGACAAATTTAAGATCTAAGATGTAAGATAAAATCCCTGGGGACATTCTTTCTGGATGTAATGGGAATAATTAGATAAAGGAAAGGAAACCAAAGCATACAAATGATGTTGTATCATTGTTCCATAGATCAAGACTGGGATTTAAAGTTAACTGTAATTGTATCTTATCTACAGAGGGACTCAGGGGAAGGAGTCTCTTACTGAGAAAAGGTGGTCCCAGATGGTCTGGGGGCTCCAGGAATGGTCTTGATGGGAGTGGCCAGTAAACTGGAGATTTGGATTGATAGGATTGAGGGTGGGAAGTAGAACAGAGATTTGGGCAGAGACATCTTCATTTTGGGGAAAAGAATTTCACTCTAATTTTCTTAGAGGTAGGTAGCCTCTGGTAATATTTGGCATTGATGGAAAAATTAAATGTTTGTTTTGATTTGAATTCATTTCATGAACATAAGTTGAAGTTAGTGTTTGAACTTATCATATGTGTAGTTCATTCTTTTAGAATGAGCAGGATTAAAAAGTCACAGACTAGTCTGGGAAACAGATGTAAATCTATTAGAGCAATAACGATTGTTATTTAATCAGGAACCAGAACATGTATAGAAAGGCATGGAAGCTACTGAAGACTTGCTTCAAAAGATGTTCCTTAGCCAATGTGAAATTATAGTCATATCTGAAACTGATTATTGGAGCTTGCTATTTTAAGATTAACTGACTGTCCTTCTGAGTCTAACTCCAGGCGTGGATATCTAGAAAGGCGGTCTGAGCCACTGATCCACGATGCTAGTAAGTCTGTGAGACGCTGGTATGAACTGCAAGGGGGTGATCTCATGGGAAGGCTGGGAGAGCAGCTATTCAGCCTGGGCTGAGGTAGGCTTCTCCTGACTCAATTTCCTCACTGACACCTGGCAGACTTTAAGCCTGACTGAATGCCAGTTGATAATCCACTCCTACCTTAAATTGACATGAAGTTAGGGGGATGGTGTTTCCCTGAAATGTCCCTACTTCTTTATGGCAATTTCCTATATAACCAAAAGTTTTCTAAGCATAATACCAGATCTATTAAATAATAGGTTATTGGTAGGGGAACATCTGAGGTTAAGTCTAAAATTAAGCTATTAGGCTTAGGACTTTAGATCAAAAACAGTAACTTAGGGTCCTTTAATTCTTAGTAATAGTGTGGAGACAATCTGGTCAAGGGCTTGTGAGGTTAGCATACATAGTTATTATTTTGTCTCGGTTAATGTTGAAAGAAAAATAGTTTGTGGTCTATAGGCCACAATATATTACAATATATTGTAAATGCTTTAAAAGAAGCATCACATGACCAGAAGTTGGAATTGTTTTATGATCTGATAAGTACTGTGTTAAAAATGATTATTGTATTTATGTACGTACTGGAGCCTGTTATTGACTTTGGTGAAATCTCATCTTCCTGATGGGGGAAATGAATAGTGAATTAATGTAAATGTATAAGTCACGTTTTAATGTGAATTTCTTAAACATGACAATTGGCCAAAGTTCCAATTTCGATTTTGTAAGAGTGATAGGAACAGTCATCTGAAATTGTATGAAGTTCAGTTTTATAGGAGAGTAGACATCTGGATTTCTACAAGAAGATAAAGAGAAGAAGATTCTGAGATGCTGTGCTGAAGACAGCTTGAAGGAGCATCCAGACCAGAAAACTACAGATGATGTTCCTCCCCAGACTGCTGTATGAGATGGAACCTCTAAAAAACCTTTATTAAATTTACCTCTTCCTTTGAATCTCTGTAACTGTACTTATAACAAGGGGACTGCCCCCTGTAATTTGTCAATGTGTTGGTCAACTTTGCTTCCTTCCCATATTCATATAAAAGGGAGATAGCTGAAGGGAAGAATTCATAGGGGAAAGAATGTGAGGAGGGATTTGTTGATTGGATTGAGGTGTGGAAACAGAAATTTTATTGAAGAAAGAGGGGGGATTTTCTGGTAAGTAAGAAAGTTCTGTTGTCCACATTGCTAGGTGATAGGGGTTGTGCCCTAGCATGGACAGGTTAGGCGTCAGAAACCAATGCGCAGGCCCAAGGAGCCGTGTGAGGAAGGGCCTATCAGAGAGGAGAACATGGAGTCACATGGCCAGGGGACAGTATCTCAGGAAATCCAAAGTTCAGAATTCTGTAAGGGTCCTGCCTCTTCCTCACCTGGTCTTAGTCCTTCCAGTGGCCATGCTCGAAGCTACCCTTTCCTTCAGGGAAAGGAACGTAGGCCTTCCCTACTCTGAACTCCATTTTAAATAAATTTTTCTTCATACCTTTTTTGTGTGTCAAGTTGGTCTCTAACAGTTTGCATTTAATGGACACAGTCTTAGAAACATTACAGAATAAAAACCCAGACCATCTTCAGTCCTTTGGTGACGAAATGCACATTACCAAATCTCTGTCTTGTCCTGATTTACTGTTGTAATGCATGACCAGAGGTTAGAAGTATCATCCGGATTCTTGTGAAACTGTTTAAAAGCAGTGGCCCAGCTCTGTGGCCACTGTGAATGAAAGTAGTTGCTGGTTAGCTGCAGGGGTGTGTCTTTTTTTCTTCCGGTTTTGTGGGCTCCTTTTCCCTTTTTATGGTGAGGCCAATTGCATTGGTTAAAGCAGCTAACCAGTTGTACTTTAGAATATCCCCTCTCGTCAAGTCTAACTCCTTAGACACTGTAGATGGACAAGCTTGGTTGTTTGATCAAAAATGGGAACATTAAACATCACAGCCCTCTCTAAAATCGTGATTCTGCTGTCAAGTGTAGAAACCTTCCTTCAAGAAAAGCTTATGACCATTTTGTATGGCTTGTCTGGAAACTTCTGTAAATTTTATGTTTTAGGAAAATATATTTTTGTTATTCTACTTTGCCTTTGTACAGTTTATTTTGCTGTGTTTATTTCTTTTCCCTAATGTGACAACAGTATTTGAAGATTGAAACTAGTCTAGGACATTTTATGTTTTGGGTCTTCTCCATTTGACATTACACAGTAAGACGTGGACTTTGCCAGTTTCTTTTCGTTGATGCATATATGTGATAAAATGCTGCCAAATGAATACTCATAAATTGATCCTAAGAATACAGAAATCGCTAAAGTGACTGACATGTTAATTAAAATAAACCTAAAGTGTACAAAATTATCAATGTCTGATCAGTTAAATGACAATTGTATCTAGACCTAGAATGTTAGATAATTACTGTCCAGAGAAAGACTGACAGCAAGAAGCAGTTGTGATTGGCAAATGTGTAACTTTCCTTTTGTGCCACATCATGTCTGGCATTGATATGGACATTATAATTTTATTTCTTCCCAATTTGTCTGAATTGAATACATTACCTTTTGTATTTTCTAGGACAACAATGATAGATTTGCTAATTATTCAATATTTGCTAAGTCATTTATTACAATCTTGTCTACAGACCAGATAAACAAAATATTGACCAGCTAAATTGAAATATTAGAGTTTTTCTTAATTGAAAGTCTTTCAATTTTTAGTGTAATATAACCAATCTTTAAAGTTTCTGCATAATCATTTCCTGATCCCATAGATATTCTTCAAAGGAGCTCCCCTCAGCCCCTCTCCTCGACCTTTTTTCTTCTTTAGTTTGATTTCCCATGATTTTTTTTAGTGTTCTTATCTTTTTCTCTTTGCACTTTTCTCACTCTGCATATTTAATTTCTTTTTATTTTTAAGCCAATCATATGGCCAGTCAGTCTGAGTTTTGTTCCTGTTAATTTGCAGGTGGATCTTTTGTCTATTGCAGTTCAAGGTGATGGTTATGTAGCCCATCTGAAGTTTCCCCATTCTTATCTCATATCATCTGGAGTTGCTTCAGATGTGTGTGTATTTTATTGTGCTCCTATGTAAGATGAAGAATTATCTATTAAAATTACATTTTCAACATAAAAAAGACAAGTAGAAGGGTTTATCCCAATCTTTGTGCCTGGGATATACAGTCACAATTTCATGATGTCCTAATGTCCACACTTTAAAAGAGCCTGGGGGTCCCAAAAGAGGGAAATGGGGATGTGGAACTGCCACCATAATCTTTGGAGGTGAGTTAACTGAAGGCAGAAGTCCTTATAATTTGGGGTGCTGGCAGCTAATGGTCCTTGGGAAAATTGAAATTTGAACGTTACCATTTGTGACTGTAAAATCAGATTTAATTTGATGGGATTTGTCCTAAAACTAAATTATAATGTGGTCTCAATTGAAGTGAGATGTATTTTCCTATTTCAATAATTGTGATGGGGGGTGGAACCATGATACCAGAAGGCATAAACTAGCCTGAACTCTCCCAAATTCACCTCCCAGCAACTAGAAATCAATGCCTCAAAATGAATTCTGGAGCCACAAGACTAACAGACAGACAAGGTGAATCGATTTTTCAGCCCAAGACAACTGAGAAGGCCAGTAGGAAAGGTCTCTCTCACTCAGGTAAAAGAGAATCACAGACCAGTGCAGGAAGTATCCTGGCAAGCCAGTAGGCCAGCAGCAAGGTCTCTAGCTCCCAGCACAGCAAGCTAGTAGCCCAAGTATAGCAGGCCAAGGCCAGGTCCCATGACTCTGGCATAAGAAGCTTAGGGCAGTGCCCTTGCTACCCCAGGAACAGAGCTCAACTTTAAAAGCCACAAAATAGGCTGGGGAAATGAACAAAAAATAAAATAAAACTGAAAAAGGACTTGACCAAAGAAAGTCACTTTGATGACAGAGGTCAAAACACAAACTCAGAAGAGACCAATAGCGTCCAAACTCCTCAAAGGAAAATATGAATTGGTCTTGGGTCCAAAAAGAATTCCTGAAAGAACTCAAAAAGAGTTTTCAAAACCAAAGAAGAGAAGCAGGAGAAAAACTGGGAAAACAAATGAGAGTGCTGCAAGAAAATCCTGAAAAGAGTCAACAGCTTGGTAAAGGAAGCACAAAAATGAAAAATGGAAAAAGATATACAAAAATCCAAAAACAATTCCTTAAAATGTAAAATTGGCCAATTGAAAAAGAAGGTGTAAAAGCTGGATGAAGAAAATAATTTCTTAAAATTAGAACTGGGCAAGTGAAAGCTAATGACTCCATGAGACATCAAGAATCAGTCAAAACCAAAAGAATGAAAAAATAGAAAATGGATAATTGTGATGTCTGACACACTATAGCTACAAGTCACACTTTAATATAAGAGACACTCATTTGGCATTGTGTCTCCCTCATAAAAGAAGAATCAAGGGACCAGAAAGAAGCATTTGGGTGAAGGTCAGTGCAGGGAGAAATAGCCATGGTTCTGTTATCAAAGTATACTCCATGCATTGTGGACAGAAATAGATGGAAACACTTGAAGATTTGAGGAAACATACCTAGCCTAGCACAGTAGCATTGTCTGGCAGTTTCAGGGGGATTGGATTATCCAAGTATTTGTTGGCATTTTGTCTCTCTCTTCCAAAAGCGGAACAACCGACAGTACTGGACCGATCTTCGTGATAATCCGGGCTTCAGGAGCAAGTCTATTCTGCATCTGAGCCTTGCTGATGTGGGGACACTAGCTGCTGGGGGCTGGATAGTAAGGTGGAGCTGACGGCAGGCAGATGAGTGCTTCTGCTCATAACCCCTCCTCCTTCCTTCCCCCCACCCCACCCCACCCCCCAGGACTCCCGAGTCCCAGCCGGAGGACCATTTGGTGGTGGGTTCTGGGAAGATCTCTGTGTCCCAGGCGGGTTGGTTCGGGGCCTCTCCCGGTTCTGTCCAGCCCATGTCCACGGTTCTGAGGCCCGACGCAGCCAAGGGCTCTGGATCTGCTGGCAGCCTTCGGGCAAGTGTCCGGCCTGGACCTCCCCGGCCAGCCTGGCTTTTTCTCGGCTCTTTTCGCAGCTTTTTCTGGGGCGACGTCAGAGGGTTGAGGGCCTCTGAGTGACGTGACGTCGCGAGGCGCTGCAGGACCTGGGCAAGCTCCTTCCTCTGCTCTCAGGGCGCGGGCGCGCGGGTGGAGGGGAGCGGGTGGGGGGGGCGGGGAGAAGAACGAGGGCGGGGCTCTACCGGGGAAACTCCTGCGAAAGCGAAGTGGGACCAACTGGCAATCACAGCACTGGGGGCGGGGCCTGTGCGGGCTCCGCCTCCCTCAATAAATAGCCGCTGGCCCGCAGGCGTTCCCAGCTTTGCCGCTTGTACCCGGTGCCAGTTAGCCAGTGTCCGCTCCGGTACCCGAGCCCTGGGCTCGGCCCCGGGTTTGATCGTCGATCTTGCCTCTGCCCGGGCACCGGTGAGTCCGTCCCGTCCGGCTGATGTGCTCTGTCCTTCGGGGTACAGTCAGTCCTCCCCCAGCTCCGTGGGGATGCTTAAGTGCATGCTGGCAGGCTCCTTCCCTCTCCTCGTGTGTGCGTGTGTGTGTGTGTGTGTGTGTATGTGTGTGTGTGTGTCTGTGTGTCTGTGTGTCTGTGTGTGTGTGTCTGTGTGTGTCTGTGTGTGTGTGTGTGTGTGTGTCTGTGTGTGTCTGTGTGTGTGTGTGTGTGAGCATGGGCGTGTGTGTGTGTGTGTGTGTGTCTGTGTGTGTGTGTCTGTGTGTGTGTCTGTCTGTCTGTCTGCTTCGCCTAGGCTCCCACTGCCCCCTTCTTCGGACTGGCGGCAGCGCGCTTTGGGCGAACATTGTTCAGGGGGGCTCATTTCCCTCACTGCATTTTTAATCCTGACCTCACTGCCTTCTCGAGCTCACCCCTCTCTAAAACTCCCCCATCTACCACCTGCTCAGGACTCCAGCGGCGCCCTCTCCCCCTCAAATCCTCCAACCCCCAGCGATCTTCCCTTCTCACACCCCCCACTCCGTCCCCCTAGCCATCCCCCTCCCCCACCTCTCCCGCCCGCAAGCCGATTGCGACACCTGGGACTATGACGGTGGTGAGATGCTGGAGGGATCTCCCGAGCTCCTAAGGTTAGAGTTCGAAAACTGCAAACCCGCAGCAGAGCCCCGATAAAGGGACTCGCGGTGCTTGGTAGACCTTGGAGCTCCGAGCCTGTGGCGGAAATATCGTAGCGAGAGCGTCGCAGTGTGCAGCGGCCATGGTTAGGACCAGAGTAGGGGGATTTTTAGAGAGTGCGGCAAAACTCACCTGTGGCCAGCTGGGCTCAGAAATGTGATAAACCGCCCGAGAGGCTGCGGGCCAGGCCGGCCTGGGCTCACTTACGGTGTCACAAGACACTGTAAACCAGGCTTAGGAACAAACCATGCCAAGTCGATGAGAAATGCTAATAATAATAAAATGCTAATAATAGCTATTAGAGAATATGTATTCATGTATTAAATATTATGATAATGGTATCTAGTCATTGAAATTGAAGCAGGAAGTTGAGAGGAAAATCTTCGCAGCAAATTTCTGTGATAGAAATCTAATTTCTAAGATAATAGGGTCTAGTTAATAAGAATAAGGAGGATTGATAAAATGGTTAAAAGCCATATATTGGTAACTTTGAGAGGGAGAAATTCAAACTAGCAACAGGCACAGGATATTAATACCTAATGCTCGGAGTCCCGGGTTAGTGAAATGCACATTAAAATCACTGAGTTGTTGCATCACACCCATTAGAAGATCAAAAACGACAGATGGTGGTGCTGTGGTGCTGTGAGAAAACAGGTCCTGAAATGAACTATTGATGGAAAAGGGTGGTTCAACCATTCTTTTTATTTTTTGATGATCTTTTTTTTTCTTTATTTTTACTTTTCAACATTCACTTTTATAAGATTGAGTTCTAAATTTTTCCCCCTCACCAAGACATCATGCAATCTGATATAGGCTAAAACATGTACAATCGTATTAAACCTGAGACATTTTTTTTATTATTAAATTTATTTATTTAACTTTTCAACATTCATTTCCAAAAAATTTTGGGTTCCAAATTTTCTCCCCATTTCTCCCCTCCCCCACGCCAAAACTCTGAGCATTCTAATTGCCCCTATCATCAATCTGCCCTCTTTTCTAACATCCCTCCCTTCCCTTATCCCCATCTTCTCTTTTGTCCTGTAGGGCAAGATAACTTTCTATACCCCATTATCTGTATTTCTATTTCCTAGGTGCAATACAATTTCCTAGGAACAATACTCAACAGTTGTTCCTAAAACTTTGAGTTCCAACTTCTCCCCATCCCTCCCTCCCCACCCATTCCCTTTGAGAAGGTAGGCAATTCAATACAGGCCATATCTGTGTAGTTTTGCAAATGACTTCCATAATAGTCATGTTGTGTAAGACTAACTGTATTTCCCTCCATCCTATCCTGCCCCTCATTGTTTCTCTTCTGTCTTTTGATCCTGTCCCTCCCCAAGAGTGTTGACTTCAAATTGCTCCCTCCTCCCACTGCCTCCCTTCCATCATCCCCCCCACCCTGCTTATCCCCTTTTCCCCCACTTTCCTGGATTGTAAAATAGGTTTTCATACCAAAATGAGTGTGCATTTTATTCCTTCCTTTAGTCGAATGGGATGAAAGTAAGCTTATGTTTTTTCTGTCACCTCCCCTCTTTTTCCCTCCACTGAAAAGTCTTTTATTTGCCTCTTTTATGAGAGATAACCTGTCCCATTCCATTTCTCCCTTTCTCCTCCCAATATATTTCTCTCTCACCACTTCCTGGTATAAAGACAACTTGATCCAAGTGAGTGATTTCTTAAATGAATTACTCTAGTTGACCTGACAGAATTTTACTTTAAAGTTTTTTAATCACTCAGTATCCATTCATGATATTAACCTATGAAAAACACAAAAGACAAGAAGAGTGACAGCTCAGCAGCTCCAGTCAATATTAAGAGTATTTGAGACTGTGACTGGTCAAGGCAGATTATGAAGGAGAAGCCAAGAAGCTGCTAGAATGAATGGAAAATTCTTTTTTAAAAAAATTTATTTTTATTTTTTGTTTTTTCATTTTAAATTATTTTATTTGTTTCAGTTTGCTACAATCACTTCCATATATCTTGGATATTTTTCCCCTCCTTCCCCCTCTTTACCCTCTTCTTTCCCACTCCATCCCAAAGACAGAGTACAGTCTTATATAGGTTCTACATTCCTATTAAATACATTTTCACCTTAGTCATGTTGCATAGAAGAATTAAAATGAATGGGAGAAATCATAAAACAAAACAAAACATCACACAAGAGAAAATGGTCTGCTTCATTCTGCGATCCAATTCCATAGTTCTTTCTCTGGATGTGGAAGGTGTTTTATTGGGAATTTTTTAGGTCGTCCTTGCATTGCTGTAAAGGACTAAGTCTGCCAGAAAAATTTCTCACACACTGTGGTTGTTGCTGTGAACAAAGTTCTCCTTGTTCTGCTCTTTTCACTCAGCATCAGTTCATATAAGTCCTTTCAGGCCTCTCTGACGTCTTCCTATTCACCATTTCTTATAACACAATAGTATTCCATTACATTCATATACCACAACATGTTCAGCCATTCCCCAACGGATGGGCATCCTCTTGATTTCCAGTTTTTGGCCGCCACAAAGAAAACTGCTATAAATATTTTTGTACATGTGGGACCCTTTTCCATTTTTATGATCTCTTTGGGATACATCCTAAGAGCAATATTATTTTTTTTACTTTATTTTAATGTTCTACAATCACTCCCATAAAACTTAGATTTTTACTCCCCCACACCTCCCCCTCACACCACCCCCCTCTCTCCCCAAGACAGCATACAAATCTATATAGGATCTACATATACTTTTCTATTGAATACATTTTCACTATAGTCATGCTGTGTAGATGGACTAAAATAAATGGAAGAAATCATATCACAAATCAAAACATAATACACATAGACACACACACACTAACATGATCTGCTACATTATGTGAATGAATTTCATAGTTCTTTCTCTGAGTGTGGAAGGCATTTTGCCTTAGAAAACCATTGGGATTTTTTTTTTTAAGTTCTTGCATTATTACAAAGTTCCAAGTCTACCAGAAAAGACTCTTGCACACTGTGGTCGTTGCTGTGCACAAAGTTCTCCTGGTTCTGCTCCTAGGAGTGATATTGCTGGGTCAAAGGATATGCATATTTTTGTAGCCCTTTGGGCATAGTTCCAAATTGCTCTCCAGAATGGTTGGATCAGCTCACAGCTCCACCAACAATGAATTAGGGTTCCAACTCTCCCACATCTTCTCCAACATTTATCATCTTCCTCTTTGGATGGAAAAATCTTAAGCTACTGAAGATTAAAGTTGTGTTGAGACTTTGAAGATACTCTTTATGTACCGTTCCACATCCGTAGTTTCCCATCTCTGAAAGACCAGGAAGCAATGCCTTCCCATCTATCCTCCATGTCAGGCTTGCTCATTGTTCCTTCCATTTCTGTATCTATCTTATTTCCTGATTCATTCAGTATTTCATTCCTATAGGTCTTCTGAAGCTGCTCTGAATTCTTCATATTCATCCTTTCTTATAGTTCAGTAGACATTCATGCTCTACACTGTTTACCCATTCCCCCATTGATGGACATCTCGTTTGCTATGTATCATCTGAGTCATACCCATTAACTGGATTTATCTTTGAGGCTTTTTCCTGGGCCAACTTCTCTTTTCCCTCTAGATCAGCGCTTCTTAACCTTTTTCCACTTTGACCTCATCAGCTTCTTAAACTGTGGCTCATGACCCCATATGGGCATCAGGATGACTGCCCTTGGGGATCTCATCAGCTCATAGGTTCAGTGATCATGTCTGTGCTAATCATTCTCAGATCTATTTGTCCAACTCCAACTAATATGTTCACCTCTAGTGCTAAGGTCTGTCTTAGGGGAACAAAGTCGATCCTATAATTCTTGTGTATGTAAAGTATTAGTGTCTCCTGAGAGACTGTAGTATATGCCAGAATTTCTACACTGGTTCTTTTGTTTAAATGGCCCATGAGGAACTGATAAATGTCTTAGGTAACTGGACTCCAGCTAAGCCTTGTGAAATTAGTTCCATTTGTTTATAAATCCAAGATCCTAATATTTCCTTACACAAGTTTGCAGTTTTTCTCTTAGAATTATTTGTTCTGTGACAGCTAGGGGGGACTGTAGTACACAGAAGACCTGAGTTCAAATTCGGTCTTAGTCATTTACTAGCTGTGGGACTCTGGGCAAGTCATTTAACCTCTTCCTCACTTTCTTTATCTGTAAAATAGGGATAATAATAGCGCCATCTTGCCCTGAAAAAGACAAAATATTAAGAGTTGGGGCAAGGGTGGGAATAGACTTCTCATGCCCAGTTTTGCAGCAGAGCAGGAGGGGCAGAACACAAGTTGACACAAAAGTTAGCCATTCAACCAACATTTATCAAGTGACTACTGTATGCCAACCACTATGCTAAGTGTTGGAGATACCAAAAAGGGCAAAAGACAAACTCTGTCCCCAAGGTGCGCCCTGGCTAATGGGTTACACAGCATACAGGTTTATATAGTCTGCCTGTCAAAAAGATGATCTTGATGGATTGTGCGTATGTGTGTGTGTTCGTCCTTCGTTGCCAAAGAAGAGCATGCCATCAGGGAAATAATGACATGACTTGCACTTGACTTTGTTTTGAGGGAGGGAGGGCTGTGCAGGTCACCAGCCTCCCTTCTCCTCCAGAGCCAACTGAATCCAGTGACCAGACATTCATCAGGATGACTGGAGATGACCAAGGATGAGGTGACTAGGATTATGTAACTTGCCCAAGGTAACACAGCTAGTGAGTGTCAAGTGTCTGAGGAGGTGAGATTAGAACTCAGGTCCTCTTGACTCTGCACTGGTGCTCTATCTACTGCACCACTGAGCTGTCTTGGTGGATTATCAGAACCAGGGAAAGAAGAAAGCTCAATTAGGGCAGAAAGGCAAGCATGGATGGCAGAGGGGGACTTGAGGATAATCAGGCTGGGGAGATGGATAGGTCAACAAATCCCTTGATATGTCTTGGAGCAAAACTCTGAAACCACCCTTTAATAACTGCTCCCCCAAATCCCCTCCCTGTGCCTCTTTCTAACAGGGGACTTTAATGCAATTTTTCCATGCTTTTCATTTATGTGAGATGGAGATCTCTGGCAGACTAAGATGTCTTCCAGGAGAGTTGCTGTGGGTCACAGGGGCCCAAGGAGACCTGAGTCAGTTTCCTCTCATTGTTTTCAGTCAGACTGTGGGGTTATTTTACATTCTGACCTGATAGAATAAAGAAATGATGTCCTGAGAAGCAGGAAAGCACCTTCTGGTCCTTCATTTTGGGTATGACTTGGTAGGACCAGTGCCATAGAGGAATTGAACTGCCTCCTGAGTTCAGTCCTAGTGGAATAGGAGAGACTGTGGCCAGAAAGCCTTGGGTTTCCTCTGCTGCGTCCATATAATAATAATGCCTTTGTAAAAGCTCCTCAGTGTCGAATAGGTCATTGAAACATGGGTGCTGGTTACTGGTTCCCCTCACAAATAGAGAGAATGTGGCCAGTAGGGGCTGAAGTCAATGGCAGAGAGAGGAGATCCCCAAAACCCGTCAGGGAATCCTGGAGTTTGAGGGAGAGATTTGACTTATATAGGCCTAAGAGAGTATGGCCATAGTGTACCAGGTTGTGTCAGCTGCATCTTTTTCTTGATTTTTGCTTTATGTAAAGATACGTGAATCCATGACCATGAATGCTTGTATTTAGTGCCTGTGTTGTGTTCTGCAGTTGAAGCCTCTAGTACCTGTCTGGGGTATACCAAAGTACTCTCATCAGGGGGGCTCGCTCAGAAGCTCTGTTTTTGTTTTTTATCGAGATGTATCTTTAAATCCAGATCTAAAATAGCAGAAAAAGAAATCAATTTGGAGAGAAGGGCATCTTGCCCATAGGCTAGAAAGCAAGTTCTTGGTTATTGCCATGCTGGATCCCAGAGGAGGCAGTTCGACCTTAATTCCTAAGAGGCAGCAAAACAGCAAACCTTGTTCTGTATCCTTGTGGTAACCTCCCACCTCTTGAACTATCTCAGATCAGCACTGCCCCCCCATTCTTTTGCCTCTCTCTGGCTGTTCCCCCACTTTTGGAATGCTCTCTCTCTTCATTTCTTTTTCCTGGTTTCCCTGGCTTCCTTCTAGTTCCAACTAAAATTCCCCCTTCTATAGGAAATCAAGTTTTCTGAGTCCCAGTCTGGAGCACTAAAAATCCATCCAGTACAAGATAGCTCTTTATTTTCTTTACTGTAAAAGGAATGCTTAAAACACCAAAATACTCCTTCCACAAATGCTTGAAACTTGAAAGAAGTAGCCCCTTCCTCTAACATTGGCTCTGGGGAAGTGAAGACCTCCAGGAATCTTGTAAAACATCCTGAATACCTATTTTGTACTCACTGAATCTGTATTGTCTGAGTAGCTCACAGGCCCACCTTTCTACCCAACCAGGGCCTGGCTCTCTTGTCCCTTAAGCTATAGAATGCTACTGGGTTTTTTTGGGAGGATGCCCCAGCTCCTCACAGAAGGCAGTGGGGAAGGAAATGCAGAAACAACAGCTTAGGACCTGAGCGCCAATCTGGGGTTTGTGCAGACCTACAGAAGGTGGTCTGGTGGCCCTGTACTATGGAATTCTGGTTGTCACTGCCTGGGACCAAGTAGGGGTTGGGAGATAACCCCTTCTTCCCCATTTCTGGAAGTTTGAGGGGGAGCTGGCATTGTCCATGTCTCTTGAAAGAGAAAGAGACCTAAAGTTACCCTGCCCATTCCTCATGGCACCATAGAAGATGAAATTGGGGGGGGGGAACGTGGTTCATGCTTTGCCTGTGTCTGGTGGAAAATCCAGGTGCAGAAATCATCGAACGCCCAGGAAGCAGAAATTTAAAACACATTAGAAAGCCAAACTAAGGGGGTCATGTTCATTTAAAAGAACTGAAGATTCTTTAAAAAAAATAACAAAAAGGGCTCATTTTAGGCAAATGTGCAGGACTTCAGGGGAAAAGAATAGCCTTCAGACTTTCTTTATCCTGAAAATATCTTATCTCTTTCCAGGTTATGAGAAAATTGGCATCAACCCTGCTGTCCAGTCAAAATGACAGAGCAACAAGGGGGCACCTGTGACTTGAAAAATGAATACTGGCATGATGATCGTTGCTGCTTGTACTGCGTGCCTGGTGAGGGGCTCCCTCTGACCCTCCTCACTGACCTGCCCCATGCCCACCTTCCTGTCCCTGGGGCCAGAGTCAGTCCCTCTCCTTTGGCCTCCAAAGGCCAAAGACAGAATCTGGTGGTTTCTATGACTCATTAAAGTTTTCAAAGGCTCTCCCCCTTGCAGTATTCCTAGGGGTGAAGTAACCCAGCTGTTCTCATCCAGCCTTGTTCTAATGTGTTCTGTGGCTCACAGCTGCTTTTAGGTGAAAGTACAATTTCTCAGCCTGGCATTTCCAGCCTTCCCTTCACATGGGGCCAGGTTCCATGAGGCCCCACTCACTGAACTCTTTATGTCACCCTCCTCTGCCCTCCTTCAGACCTCCCTACCTCTCTCTTGACTTACTGCAATAGGTCTCCTTCTGGTGGCTCTCTGTACCTTCATTTCATCTCCTTTCCAGTCCTTCTAGCCTAATCTGCTCAAGGAGTCTCTATGTTTCCCTGGTGCCCTTAGGAAGCGCTCCTGATCCCTCAGAGTGGCCTTTCGAGTCTGGGTCTGAAATCAGAGGCCTGCTGGGCAGACCAGAACAGGAACAGAAGGATGGTGCTGGTGGGAATGGACACAGTGTAGACTTGCTGGATTTCTGGGTGGAATTGGATCATGGAGCCGTTCCTACAGATCCTGTGACACAATGATGAACCTAAAGCCCAGCTGGGGCAGAGCAGGAAGGAGGTCCCCAGACACTTGAGACTGTGGCCCCACAGTGCCCACCTTTCTGTGGTGCCTGAGAGCTAGGCATGATGATTAGGGTTTATGGTACCAGAAGGCAAAGGAAGATGTCTGCCCAGATCAAGAGGTAGAGAGAAGCCTGGGAGGAGGAATAGGAACTGATGTAAAGTGAGGCAAGCAGAGTCAAGAGGGCCTCCAACAACATAAATGGAAAGAACAACAATCTTAAAGGGACTCCTGGGTAATTGGAAGGACCAAGGCTGGCCCTGGAGAAAAGCTGACAAAAAGCACCTCCCTCCTTTCTTTTCAGAGGGGAGGGCCTATGGGAGTGGAATACTGTATACACTGAATGGGAATCTTCTACTTTGTAACCAGGCAGCATTCTTTCTTTGACTTTTAAAAAAAATTTAATATTTAATCTTTTATTTTTTTCCCTAATTACATGTAACAACAATTTTTAACATTTGTTTTAAAAAAATTTTTCAGCCCCCAAAATCTCTTCCCTCCTCCATCACCTCTCCCTCCATTGAGAAGGTAAGCAATTTAATACACGTTTTACATGTGCAGTCATGTAAAACATATTTTAGTATTAGTCATTTTGTAAAAGAAAACACAGACAGAAAATGAAGAAAAATAAGGAAATTCAAGAAAAACTTGCCTCTATCTGCATTGAGACTCCTTCAGTTCTTTCTCTGGAGGTGGATAGCCTTTTTAACCATAAGCCCTTCAGAGTTGTCCTGAATCATTGTACGGCTGACGTTAACTAAGTCATTCACAGTCAATTATTGTTACAATGTTGCTGTTACTGTATACAATGTTTTCCTGGTTTCTGTTCACTTCACCATGCATCAGTTCATGTAAGTCTTTCCGGGAGTTTCTGAAATCATCCTGCATGTCATTTCTTATAACACAATAGTATTCCATCACAACTATATTCCACAACTTGTTCAGTCATTCCTCAACTGATGGGCATCCCCCCAATTTCTAGCCACCACAAAAAGAACTGCTATTGATATTTTTTTATGTACAGGTTCTTTTCCTTTTTGTTTTTATGTCTTTGGGATATAGAACTAGTAGTGGTATTGCTGGGTCAAAGGTTATGCATGGTTTTGTAGCCATTTGGGCAGAGTTCCAAATTGTCCTCCAGAAGAGCTGAATCAGTCACCAATGCACTTCACCCATCATGCATTAGTGCTTCAGTTGTCCCACAACCTCTGCCAAGATTTGTCACTTTCATTTTCTGTCATACTAGCTGTAATACGTGTGGGGTGGCACCCCAGAGTTGTTTTAATTTGCACTTCTTTAATTTCGAGCATTTTTTCATATGACTATAGATAGCTTTGATGTTGATAGATATTTTGTCTGAAAACTGCCCATTCATACCTTTTGACTATTTATCAATTGAGAAATGGCTCTTACTTACATAAATTTCATGCAGTTCCCAATATAGTTGAGAAATGAGGCCTTTATCAGAGAAATTTGCTGTAAAAGTTTTTTCACTCTTATGACTACTATGTATTTCCCTCTATCCTATTTCCACCTATTTCTCTCTCTCTCTCTCCCTCTCTCTCTCTCTCTCTCTCTCTCTCTCTCTCTCTCTCCCTCTCTCTCTCTCTCTCTGTCTCATTTCACCATCTCTCCTTAAAAGTCTTTTGCTTCCGACCATTGCCTCCCCCAGTCCACCCACCCTTTTGTCAGTCCTCTTCTTTTTTCCCTTCTCCTCTTACTTCCTTGTAGGATAATATAGATTGCTATGCCCAACTGAGTGTGTTTGTCATTTCTTCTTTAAGCCAATTCTGATGAAGGTAAGGCTCAAGCACTTCCATTCCCATCACCCCCATCTTCCCCTCCACTGTGAAAGCTCTTTTTGTGCACCTCTTTTATGTGAGATAATTTACTCCATTCTGCCCCTCCCTTTCCACTTGTCCCTGTGTATTCCTCTCTTACCCTTTAGTTTTATTTTTTTAGATATCATCCCATCATATTCAACTCACAGTCATGCACTCTCTTTATGTATACTTCTAACTGCCATAATAATGAGAACTATGAATATCATTTTCCCATGTGTGAATGTAAACAGTTTAAACTTATTGAATCCTTTAGGATTTCTCTTTTCTGTCTATCTTTTTATGCTTCTCTTGAGTCTTATATTTGAAAGTCACATTTTCTGTTTAGTGGTGGTCTTTTCATCAGGCATGCTTGAAAGTCCTCTTTGGAGATGTCTACTTTCTGGGATAGGTGATTCTTGGTTGTAATCCTTTATAGCTCCTTTGCTTTCTGGAATATCATGTTCTAAGTCCTCCAATCCTTTAATGTAGAAACTGCTAGGTCTTATGTTATCCTGACTGTGATTCCTCAATATTTGAATGAATTCTTTCTGGCTGCTTACAGTATTTTCTCCTTGACCTGGGAACTCTTGAATTTAGCTATAATATTCCTGGGAGATTTCATTTTGGGATCTCTTTCAAGAGGTAATTGGTGGATTCTTTTAATTTCTATTTTACCCTCTGGTTCTAGAATATTAGGGCAGTTTTTATTGACATTTTTCTGAAAGATGATGTCTAGGGTCTTTTTTTGGTCATGGCTTTCAGGTAGTCCAATAATTCTTAAATTATCTCTCCTCAATCTATTTACCAGGTCAGTTGTTTTTCCAATGAGTTATTTAACATTTTCTCTGTTTTCTTCATCCTTTTGTATTTGAGTGATTCTTGATGTCTCATGTAGTCATTAGTTTCCACTTGTCCAATTTTAATTTTTAAAAACTTTTTTCTTTAGTGAGATTTTGTACCTCCTTTTCCATTTGGCCAAATCTGCTTTTCAAGGCATTCTTCTCTTCATTGGATTTTTGTGCCTCTTTTACCTTTTGGTCTAGTCTGTTTTTTAAGGTTATTATTTTCTTGAATATTTTTTGTGTCTCCTTTATCAAGCTGTTGACTCCTTTTTCATGATTTTCTTGCATCACTCCCATTTCTTTTCCTAATTTGTCCTCCAGTTGTCTGACTTGATTTTTAAAATCTTTTTTTGAATTCCTCCATGGTCTGAGACCAATTCATAATTTTCTTGGAGGCTTTGCATGTATCAGTTTTGACTTGTTTTCTAATGAATTTGTGTTGTGATCTTTGCTGTCACAAGAGTAACTTTCCATAATCATTTTTTTTGCTACTCATTTTTCCATTCTATTTCTTTTTTTTAAAATTTATTTATTTATTTAACTTTTTACATTCATTTTCACAGAATTTTGGGTTCCAAATTTTCTCCCCTTTTATCCCCTCCCCCAACCCCAATACCCCAAGCAATCTAATTTTCCCTATCTCCAATCTGCCCTCTCTTCTGTCATCCCTCCGTTCTCTTGTCTCCATTTTCTCTTTTCTCCTGTAGGGCCAGATGACTTTCTATTCCTCATTAACTGTATGTCTTATTTCTTAGTAGCAACAAAAATACTCAACAGTTGTTCCTAAAACTTTGAGTTCCAAATTCTCCCCATCCCTCCCTCCCCACCCATTCCCTTTGGGAAGGCAGGCAATTCAATATAGGCCATATCTGTGTAGTTTTTCAAATGACTTCCCTGACAGTCGTGTTGTGTAAGACTAACTGAATTACCCTCCATCCTAACCTGCCCCTCATTGTTTCTCTTCTGTCTTTTGATCCTGTCCCTCCCCAAGTGTTGACTTCAAATTGCTTCCTCCTCCCTTTGCCCTCCCTTCCATCATCCCCCCCTTGCTTATCTCCTTCTCCCCCACTTTCCTATACTGTAAGATAGGTTTTCATACCAAAATGAGTGTGCATTTTAATCCTTCCTTTAGTCAAATGTGATGAGGGTAAACTTCTTGTTTTTTTTTTTTCTCAGCTCTCCCCTTTTTCCCTCCACTAAAAAGTCTCCTACTTGCCTCTTAAATGACATATAATTACCCCATTCCATTTCACCCTCTTTCCTCCCACTACATTTCTCTCTCACCATTTACCTTAATTTCTTTTAAGATATGGTCCCATCCTATTCAATTCAATCTGTGCTCTCTGTCTCTGTATGTGTGTGCATGTGTGCATGTGTGTGTGTGCGTGCATGCATGTACATGTGTGTGCATGGACCCACCAACTACCCAGATACTGAAAAGTTTTAAGAGTTACAAATATTGTCTTTCCATGCATGAATGTAAACAGTTCACTTCTGGTGAGTCCCTTAAGACTTCTCTTTGCTGTTTACTTTTTCATGCTTCTTCTCATTCTTGTGTTTGAAAATCAAATTTTCTTTTCAGCTCTGGTCTTTTCATCAAGAATGCTTGAAAGTCCTCTGTTTCATTGAAAGACCATATTTTCCCCTGAAGTATTATACTCAGTTTAGCTGAGTAGGTGATTCTTGGTTTGAGTCCTGGTTCCTTTGACTTCTGGAATATCCTATTCCATGCCCTTCGATCCCTTAATGTAGAAGCTGCTTGATCTTGAGTTATCCTGATTGTACTTCCACAATACTGGAATTGTTTCTTTCTAGCTACTTGTAAGATTTTCTCCTTGACCTGGGAGTTCTGGAATTTGGCCACAATGTTCCTAGGAGTTTCTCTTTTTGGATATCTTTCAGGTGGTGATCGATGGATTCTTTCAATACTTATTTTGCCCTCTGGTTGTAGAATGTCAGGGCAGTTTTCCTCGATAATTTCATGGAAGATGATATCTAGGCTCTTTTTTTGATCATGACTTTCAGGTAGTCCCATAATTTTTAAATTGTCTCTCCTGGATCTATTTTCTAGGTCAGTTGTTTTTCCCATGAGATATTTCACATTCTCTTCCATTTTTTCATTCTTTTGGTTTTGTTTGGTGATTTCTTGGTTTCTCGTAAAGTCATTAGACTCCATCTGTTCCATTCTAATTTTGAGAGAACTATTCTCTTCAGTGAGCTTTTGAACCTTTTTTTCCATTTGGCTAATTCTGCTTTTGAAAGCATCCTTCTCCTCATTGGCTTTTTGAACCTCTTTTGCCAATTGAGTGAGCCTATTTTTCAAGGTGTTATTTTCTTCAGCATTTTTTTTGGGTCTCCTTTACCAAGGTATTGACCCATTTTTCATACTTTTCTTGCATCTGTCTCATTTCTCTTCCCAGTTTTTCCTCCACCTGTCTAACTTGCTTTTCAAAATCCTTTTTGAGCTCTTCCAAGGCCTGAGCCCACCCGACATCCCCCTGGGATGTCTGGGATACAGAGGCCCCACCCTCCACGTCTTTCCCTGATGGCAAGAATATGTCCTCGTCGTCAGATCCGAAAGTCGGGATTATTTGCATCTGTTCGAAAAAACTCTCTATAGTCTTATTTTTCTTCCCTTTTCTAGGCATTTTCCCAGCCAGTTACTTGACTTCTGAGATTCCTGTCCACCCCTGCCTAGATCTGCCCAGCTAGTGCTTGGGGTCTGAGATTCAAATGGGCTTTCCACGCTGCGCATGGCTGCTATTCAATGTGAGCTTTAGTTCTGGTGCTGGGGTGGGGGCAGGGCCGCCTCCCAGGCTCAGCTCCCTCAGGGGCTTTATGCAGAGACCTTCAGTAATGGAGCGGGGTGAGGCAGGGCCGTCTCCCAGGCTCAGCTCCCTCAGGGGGTTTATGCAGAGACTTTCGGTAATGAAGATCCTGTCTGCTGCTGGGGGAGTCCCGGGCTGCAGCCGCCAACGCAGCTGCTGCCTCCGCCACCACCCTCGCCTCTGCCGCCACTCCTTCCTCCTGAGGGGGCCCGAGTCACGGAGACACCCTGCTCCCTTCGGCCAGCCCCCCCTTGGCCAGCTGTCTCTCTCACTGACCTGTAGCTTCTGTGGGCGGAGGGACCTTCCCGGCCGCCAGAGCTTCCATCCCTGAAGCCTGCTTGGATCAGCTTCTCTGGGGCCGTGGCCAGGGCAGCGCTGGGGTGGGGTCCACTTTCTGGGGCGCGACGGACCCTGGGGACGGCTCTCCCAGGCTCTCTGGAACGGAAATCTCTTCCACTCTGTTTCTGCACACTTTGCAGTGATCTAGAACTTCTGGGGAACTCTTCTTACATTAAATATATGGGCTGTGGGTTCGGAGCTCGTAAACGTGCATCTTTCTACTCTGCCATCTTGATTCTGCCCCCCTCTCCATTCTATTTCTTGACTTTTAACTCTATGCTAAAGTGAGGTTCTGCTTCTGGAGTGCAGGGGGCACCATCCCAAGCTTCAGGATTTTTATGCAGCTGTTTTTAGAGGTAACTCTGGGGACCTGTAAGTTGTTGGTTCTTTCAAGTTGGTATGACCTAGGAAGAGCTGTGTTTACTACTCTCCTGGCCTGTGCTTTTGTTTGTGAGCAACCACAGGCACTCTTTACCCCCTGAAGCTGGGAATGGGATCCCAGTTTCCCTGTGACCACAAGCTCTGGGGTGCTAGTGCTCCTCCTTGCCCTAAGACTGAGATCCAAGACTGCAACCCAAATCCAAGTATGGGCAATGCAACAGAACCCTGCCCCAAGTGCAAGCAAAGAGACCCTTGTAATACCTTGTGAGCAATTGTCTGACCACCTTACCATCTGGAGATTGAAGGATCTGGAAACCACCACTGCCCCAATGCCAGCTGCTGGTTTGCTGGGACCAGGTCTGTGCTCATGCTGCCTGTGCTGGACAGCATTTCTCTCTCACCCAGGTGGGATAGATATTTCCTACCAACTTTCTCAATTGTCTTGGGCTAAAATATTATTTCAACACATCCTTTTGTGGGTTCTGCCACTCCAGAATTTGTTGTGAGGCATTATTTAAAGTTGTTTGGAGAGGTTTGGGGGAGAGCAGAGGCATGTTACTGCTTTTTCTCCACAGCTTGGCTCCATGCCCCTATCTCTTTGACTCTTAATAACTATTAAGTCTTTTTGAACCTTTGCTACCTTCTCACACAGGAACCCGAGTCCTCAAGCATTGTACCATCCCTCACACCTTGGGAAGCTGTCAAAAATGCCCCCTTGGGGAATATGCCCTTAAAAATGGACTGGAAACCTGCAGGCAGTGTGCCCAGTGCAGAGAAGGTCAGTATATGGCTGAGCTGCAAAGTCACAAGCTTCCTTGAGGAGAGGGAGGTCAGCCAGGGGACCTGGGCACCAGGCTAGGAGGAGTGACGTCCTTCTCTGAGGCAGACTTAACCATTACTGGCAGACCACTGTGCCTATCTTTCCACTCCAAGCCTCAAGTCTCTAAAGTGGACTTTGAGAAGGGGGAAGAGTTGGTCTCATGGACCTGGGTGGGTGGGGACATGTCACAGAGCATCACGCAGGCCTGACTCATTCTCTCCCTCCAGAGAACAACCCATCAAGGGTGGGGGAGAGGAGGAGGGGGGCAGGTGAAAGAGGGCAGGGATTGGAGAGTTTGGAATTGTCCTTTGAGCCACTAAAGGTCAGCATGAGCCTGAAAGGGGTTCCTTTGTTATGTTCTGTTTTTGTGGGCACTGTTTAACATTCATTTAGTTATTTATGTTTGGTTTGCTGCATTGCATTCCATGACACTTTGAGCTCCAAATTTTCTCCCGTTCCCCTCTCCTCCAAGATGGTGTGCACTCCACCAAAGGCTCCACATACGCATTCACATGAAATATTTTCACATTAGTCATGATGCAAAGAATTAGAACCAATGGAATGAACCATGAGAAGGAAAAAAAACAAAACAAAAAAAAGAGTTACTTCGATCTGCATTCAGACTCCATAGTTCTTTCTCTGGACTTGGATGGTGTTTTTATATAAGTCTTTCTGGCTTTTTCTGAAGTCAGCCTGCTCATCATTTCTTATAGCACAATAGTATTCCATTACATTCATATACCACAACATGTTCATCCATTTCCCAATGATGGTCATCCTATTGATTTTCAGTTCTTGGCCACCACAAAAAGAGGTCCTATAAATATTTTTGTACATGTGGGTCCTTTTCCCGTCTGTATGATCTCTTTGGGATACAGCCTTAGAAGCAATATTGCTGGGTCAAAGGGTATACACGTTTTTATAGCCCTTTGGGCATAGTTCCAAGTTGCTCTCCAAAATGGTTGGATCAGTTCACAACTCCACCAATAATGAATTACTGTTCCAATTTTCCCACATCTTCTCTAACATTTATAATTTTCTTGTTTCGTCATGTTAGCCAATCTGACAGGTGTAATGTGCTACTTAACTATATATATATAACTATAAATATCTATAATTTCTTACTCTGAAAACTGAAACTTTTCATATCCTTTGGCCATTTATCAATTGGGGATAAAAGGGACCCTTTGAATTGCAGCCTTACACTGATCCCTTCAGGAGCAGCTTGGGTGCCAGGAAGGCTAGGCAGTAGGGGCACCCAGGGATAGGAGAAGAGCTTAATAAATGTTTACTGGATGAGGCATCTCCCCTGCTCGGCCATGGTCCAGTGGGGCTTGGCCTCGTGTAGGACCTCCCACTGGGGAGTGATAATGATGATAACACCAATGGCAAGAATAAACATTTACATAGTCCTTAAGGGTCACAAAGACCTTTGATTCTGGGGAAACTGAGGCAAACAGAAATTTGTCCAGGGTCCCACAGCTAGTAAGTGCCCATGGCTGAATTTGAACCTGAGTGTCTTTCTTCCTGATTTTGGGTCGAGCACTTTGTTCAGCTGAGCACCAGCAGGACAGTGAACCAGGTGTGATGATGGCAGGTTGTATACAGTATATAGCAGATAGGCTTCAGGGCCTGGCACAGCTATGTTCAGTGTGAACAGCAGCCTTGCTAGGGTGTCCCAGGGTCCTGTCCTTGTTGGCTCCTAGGTGAGGGAGTGTCTGCCATCCTGATGTCTCACACCTGCCTCACTGACAACTGCCCTATTGTAGCTCTGAGACCTTCTGGCCAGCTGGATGGCCACACAAGCCAAGAGCACACTTGTGGCCATTTGGTTATTCCAGGGATGCTCCCCTTGGAATGGCACATGGCCAGCCTGACAGCCCCTCTGGGATTACCTTAACCCAAACCTGTCCCTTTCTGGCAGACCAAGAGATGGTGAGTCCCTGTTTTGGGAGTATGAACACCAAGTGCCAGTGTAAGGAGGGATACTATTGTGAGTCCCCAGACTGTGAGATGTGCCAGCACTGCACAGAGAGGTAAGTGTGTCTGGCATACAGACAGCATGAAGGTGGAGTGGGGGGGGTGACATGGGGGTTGGGGTCAGAAGAAAAGACTTCATGGAGAAGGAAGAGTTTGAGCTGAGTCTTGAAGCATTGTGGGAGGGGGCACTGAATGCAGATGGTCTGATGGGGGAGCAGCATTTCTTGCTGGAAGCTACCAATCAGAAGCAAGAGCCAGAGGAGGCCTGCTCTGGATGGGATTTGGAGAATTGCAGGGAGTGGGGTGGGCTCTGTCACTAGTTGAGAAGCTGGGATGAAACCAGGAGAGCACCCAAAACCAAAGAGAAAGCCTAAATAGTGGAAAGGAAGGAATGAGGACATCCTGAAGGAACCCCAAAAGTCCTGGATTCACCAGGATGATCGTTGAAAAAGGAAGGATGGGGAAAGGAACAAGCGTTTCTTAAGCACCTACTATGTGGCAGGCACTGATAAATGATTTATTGATATTTTCTCAATAAAAAATATGATCTCATTGGAAAAGAGCAGATATAGGAGTGAGCTGTGGCAGAGAAGGGGGAGACGAAAGAGGGCCATGGACCCCCCAGGTGGCTAGGATCAGAAAGCTTGGGTTGATGGCCTCACTTGTGCCCACTTCCTCAGCCCTTTCCCTCAGTCTCCCTCCAGGGGCCAGTCTATCTATAGATACTGTAATCATTCGGTTACCTCTGGCCAAACATTTCTGTCATCTGAATTTTCCTTCCATCAACAACAGGCCAGGGGCTAACAGGGAAAGAGAAATGTTGATTAAAGCTGAAAGCCCCGTCTTTGCTTGAATGCGGAGAATTTCCTACCAGGGACTCAGAGCTAACGTGATCCTCTTACTACTTCTGGCCTAAAAGAAACTCCTTTAGCTGCAGAAAAAGGACCATTATGTGGCCCCTGGGTTTAGGAGGAACTCACTATGGAAGCACAGTGCTACAGAGGGAAGCCAAGGTCACTTCAGAGGCACAAGGGAGGGAGCATTGCTTTTGTTCAGATTTTATCCCAAGCACCACGCTAAGGACAACACTTCCACCATGAGGGACATGAAATGCTGAGGCAGAGAAGGCAGATGAGTCATCTGTGAGAGGGACAGGGAATAGGCAGGTAGGCCTGGTTCCAACAGTGTGGAGAGGGGTGAGGTATGAAAAGGCTGACCAGCTACCAAGGGGCCAGGCTGTGAAGGGTCATCAAAGCCAAACAGAAGCCTTGGTAGTTGAACTTGGAGTGAGTGGGAGATGACTGAGTCAGGGCTATGAGAGTGGGATCTGCACAATGGCTTGGCTTTGGGGACTCTTGAAGGGTCCCACCATATTGACCACCCTGGCTCACCATAAGTACACAGGATTGGAACAAGTGAAGGTTTTCCAGCCATAAGGAGAGAGATATCTTTTTGCCCCTGAGTTCAAGGAAAGCAATTGACTTCAGGCTGCTTGGACCCTGGGGTGGGGGAGGGCCTCAGTGGAGCTACCTTAGCTTCACCTTGCTATAATAATCCCAGAACCTGGGGGCCAGGGAGGGTGGGGTGCACCAGTCTTCATTCTTCTCTGGTCTCAGGTGCCCAGAAGGTATGGAGATTCTTCAAGGATGTACCAAGACAGCTGACACGCAGTGTGAGGTACCTGGCACAGGTATGGTGAGGCAGTAGGTCTCTTCCCTGTCAAAGTGCACCTGAGTGTCCCCTGGAGGCCTGCAGTCAGTCAGGAGGAGGGCCAGAGCACTCCTCACCTCATTGCTGCCCATTAGCTGTGCAGGGCCCAGAGCCACAGGCTACACTGTCTGCCTACCTGTGTCCTAGAACCCCAATCTCAGAGCAAGAGGGTCCTCAGAGAAAGCTACCTGAATGAGATGGAAGCCCCACCTCCCATCAGTCCCCACCTCCTATCCCTAGAAAGCCCTAGAGCTGGAGGAAGCCTCATGGGCTGACCAGGTCAGAGGTTTCATGACTGCTGAGGAAAGAGATGACCTGACTTGCCCAAGGTTCCTGATGTCTGAGGTAGGATTTGAACTGAGGTCCTCAGCCTCCAAGTGGAGGCCCTGTTTCCAGGTTACTTTGCTTCTTCAGGGAGGTGGATTTTGGCTGTCAGTCTGCTGTAATAATCCTGGAAAATGAAGCTCTTAGCCTTCTTCCAGAGGAAATGGTTCCAGGAGCAGCCTGGGGAACTGTTGGGAGCTCCCCTGTAAAGGAGCTGTTCCAGGCCCAGTGGTTGTGGCCAGGCCTTCTCCTCCCTATACTTGTGTGTCTGGGTCATGTTTAGACAGGACCCAGTAAGGCCTGGAGCCTTGGCAGTCATCTCTTCCACCTCACTCCCACAACCCAAGGGCTCATGACCCATTGAAAGCAGAACCATGATTTGAACTCAGGTCTCTAGACTAGAGTTCAAGACTCTTTCCATTTGGCCACAGTGACATGTTCATTCTCCTCCTTCCAGGTATCACCTCCAAAGGAGACTCAACCACTGTCAGAGGTAGGAGGGAAGGAAGAGATTGACTCCGGACATGTGACCTTTATCCTTTCCTTCAGGAGCTCATTCTCTGCTTTTCCCTTGGTAGGAGACCCACAGTATTGGACTGTGATGCTGGTGTCTTTCATTTCCATTTCCATTCTCTGCGTTGTGATTTTCTGCATTTATAGATGCTTCAAGAAGAAACAGAAATGGTAAATGACAGGCCTTTGTCTGTGAGGGCTCAGGGTGCTTGTGACTTCCCCCTCTTTGATTTTGGGTCTGGGGGTGGGAGCAAGCAGAAATGTATTTTTAAAAATTAATGTAGTCCCACTCCTTGCTGGGGATGGGGTAGGTCTCATTTCTGCTCTTTAAGAAGTGGAGGGAAGGGAGGAGAGTCAGAGCTGGAGTTGAAGGTTTGGAAGGTGAAATGGAGAGTTTTCCTTGGAGCTCCTGTTTGTCTCTGGAGGGTCCTGGTGGACAGGACCATCCAAGGATGTTCCATGGGCACCTCCCACTGGCTGAGCATTCAACATGGCACCTGGTTTTAGGGTGATGGCCAGGAGGCTCACTAGGGTTGGGAACAGAATGACCCCTAGGGAGAGACACAAAGGGAATTCTGGTTTGTCAGAAGAGTGGGAGGGCATTGTGGCTGGAAAGGGACCCCAATGGTGGTTGATCCCAGGGCAACCTGTATGCTAAGCTCCATGAATGCCCCGGTCAAGATGAGGTGCTTTCTGGCCCTGGGCATCCCATCCAGGCTCTCTGGGTGTTTCCTTAAGGTGACCCAGTCCATCCAAGGATAATATCCTCCTCACTGCCCCAGATGTATTTATGTATTTTACTTTGGATCCCAGTATCTTAGTGGCACTAACTCTCTTGCTGAGGGGGGAGACTCATGGTCCTTTTCTCCCCTTTCTTTGTAGCTCACTTGGCATGGATGACAGAAGGGTAAGTTAGGGTCTCTAATCTGTGCAGCTGTGGTCAAGGGAAATCTAACTGGAGCTAGGTTGTCTTAGCTTCTGCTGAGAGGAGGCCCTTGATGACTTGGGCACCTGTCTATATCCTTGTCCAACATTCCTGCCTTCTCCCCTGCCCCCCCACCTTCAGGTCACATTCTTCTCTGGCCCCCTTCTGGGGGTAGGACAAGTCTCAGTGGGGTAGGAGAGGACTTTTCTTGTGGGTGGCAGCAAGGGGCCAGGTCTGATTTGGGTTGGGGCCCGGCTGTCAGACCAGAGGTCATTTTTCCTCTGCTGACTCTTCACCTTAGGCCTCTGGCTTTAGCCAGGCTGGTTCTGGGGGCCCTTAGCTCATGATGCCAAAAGAGGAAAGATCTGTCCCAAATGGCAGCTGGCTTTGGAGTGGCCTCCTGGCATCAGCCTGGGTGGCTGTTAGTCACTGGGTCAGGTTCATTTTCACGAGAGGTGGTGATCTAAGCTCATGAGAATGGTTGTGTTTCTTTTGAAAGAAAGAAATCTCTAGCTCATTTGTCCTGAAGCCCATTTGTGGTGGGGTCACTGTACTGTACACAAAGCTGGCACTCCCCAGTGCCACTAAAGAAGTCTACTCTTGCTATCCTGGCATTCCAGGCTCCCCACAGGCCCACTGCTCAGCCTCTGCTAGGCCAGATGCCTCCCCTCCCTAGCCTCCAAGCCTCTGCTCAGGCCAGTGCCTAGGCCTGGGATTTCCTCCTTCCCCACCAGGGTCAACTCAGACATGCAACTGCCTTCCCAAGAGCAGTTCCTCCTGCCCAAGACCCTGACAGGGGGCTACTGGACCACTCCAAGGCATTCCCTCCATTGGTCTGTGCCAGAATCATTCGTGGACAAGGGTCCTCTCCCCTGCCCAAGCTTCCTGTTCACCCTGGTGTCTTTTCTCTGAAACTGGCTTTGAAATGACTTGTACAGCTTTCCCAGGAGCAGCCATTCCAGTAATTACAGCCATGGTATTGTTTCAGTCCGTGGATGAGAACTCATCATGTGTCCTAATTGAAGACGCAGACAGCAGAGTCTCCACAAGCCCAGAGTCAAGGAACCAGAGCCCTGAAATGGTGAGTGACATCCCTTCACCCTACCTTTCCCCTATTGACCCACCACATACCCCTGTAGTGTGGAGACCTGAGTGAGAATCCAGACACAATCTGCCCATGCAGTTCCACCTGCCCTATCTGGCCTTCAGCAGCTGTCACAGTTGACATGCAGTGAGCAGTTAGACTGAGCTGCTGGTCCTGGTAGGAGCCCTAGGACAGAGTCTTTGAGCATTTAGAAAGCCAGCAGCTTCAAGGCAGGGCAGGGCCAGACATCCTAGTTTGACTCATCTCCCCACTGGATTCCTGGGGCCCCCAAGTAAATGGTGGGCTGTGAGAGCCCACTGCTGGGGCTCAGCAAAGCATCTGACAAAGTACCTTGTGGTGTTTTTGTGGAGCAGTCTTACCTGCAGAACCAGCTAAATGCCAGGATCCAGCAAGTGGTTGCTGATGGTGCTATGTAAATTTGGAAGAAACTCTTGGGCATCTCTTCTGGGGCTTATACCATCTAGCATCGTGGCCAAGGAGTCAAATCGATCATTGTCACATGTGTAGATGACACAGAACTGGGATGGATTGCTAACATAGATAGGATCTACAAAGATCCCAACAGGCTGGGATAATGGCCAAAATGGAATTTAATGGGAACCCCTTTCAGGTTTTCACATGGGTTAGCAAAGTCACCAGAAGAGGGCAGGATGGGAGTCTTGTGACCACATAGAAATTCACCTGAAAAGATCCGGTAGTTCAAGTAGACCACACCCCCGAAATGGGTGAGCAGTATGCTAGGACAGCCAAGAAAGCTAATGCAATTTGGGGCTTATTAATAGGAGCATGGGAGCATTTTAGGAGGGCATGGTGGTAAGCTGAAGGTTGTTCATAAGCTGGCCACAACTGGCATGGACTCAGAGTTCCTTCCCTACAGGGATTCAATGAAGGAAGTCAGGTTCAGCCAGGATGGGGCATGGCACTGTAGTGGGGTGAGAGTAGAGAAGCATATCTTCCAGGTTTCAAAATAAGGTTGGGGACCAAAGGGACTCGGCTTGCTCTGAGCAACTCCTGAGGGACACTCATTTACTAACATTCAAGAAGACTGGTGTAGACACTATGGTATAGACAGTATATTTTGCTTGACTGGAGAGAGATTGAAGATATCTGGACAGGCAAGAACTACTGGATCCCTCTCCAGTGACAGAAGTAGTAGTTGTCAAATAATGGAAGAGGTATTTGGTGTAGGGATTATTCATCTGCTTCACAGGTTAGCAGGCTGGGATTTCTCAGAGAGTGTGTTTCTGGAAAAGAAAAATGGGCAGTTGTCCATTCTTCAACACTTGGTTTGGATATTCTTGTAGGTGAAATAATGGTTAAGAGAAGATGCCCCTCTGCCAGTAGGAGAGGATGGCAAAAGTTTCAGAGGAGATCAGTTCTTCTTTCCTAAAATCTGGCTCTAACTTTGCTTAACAGGCTCCCATCTTTGCATAACAGGACCCCAGGTTCTGGCCCAGCTGAGGGGAGACAAGGAATCTAGCTGCCTTCCTACACCCTTTATCAGCCATTTTCCTTGTCAGTTTCTATGTTTGGGTTAGATTTCTTTTTCCCCACACTTTCCAGCTTGTTTACTCAGCCCAGGGATGATGAGCCCATAGGATTGGCCCAAGACTGGCCCCAGGGACTGTGAGCCCATCTGAGCCCACAGGATCCACCCTGGAATAGCCCAAGGGTATTCTTCTGATCCGTTCATCTATTCAGACTATGTGCCATAAGCAAATCGCTCATAAGCTTGTGGATGTGGAGTCCAACTGAACCATTCACCTACTCAAGGGTGTTCAGCTTGTGATGCCAACAAGCACGTTTGCTCCTTGTACTCAATCCAATGATCCTCCTTGTGGCCATGATGCTCTTGTGTGACCTGTGTGGCCTCCATATGCTTAGATTGGCGTATGTGGCAGGATCCCGCAGGTGAGCTGAGCTCCTGAGCAGGCTACTCTTAGCATACGTGGCTTGCTCCCAGCAGTGACCTGTGTCTTTGGCCACCCTGGGGATACACTGTGCTCTGTGAGGTGTCTTCCTGAGCTCAGGTGCAATTTTGTCCTCTGGCCTGAGCTGATGTACTGTGAATATGTGGCATTTGTTGCGTGGTTAGCTCTATGAAGGTGATATGTGGTGTGTCCACACCTGGACATGTCTCAGCCTGCGTCTTGGGGAAGCCAGACTTGAGTGCTGTCTCTCCCACAAGACTTTGCCTGCCCCCTCTGTCCAGGGCTAGTCCATTCCCTGCCTCATGTACTGTGGATGGATTTTGTTGTACTCTATTTGTACCTGCTTTCTTCCTGTGAAATAGAAGCTCCTGGAAGAGATGGTTTTGTTTGGTGTTTCCATCCCTAGCCCCCAGTATAGTGCTCAGCATCTAGCAGAGGTTTCACAGATGCTGTTTGGATTTTACCAAGGAGACCAGCCCATAAAGGGGGAGAGACTGGTCTTGGGTCACTTAGTTGCACCTTGCTCTAGTTCCTGACAAAGTTGGGATGAGCCTTAGGTTCCCCCAGGACCTGGCTGTGGTGTCAAACTGATAGCTGGAAGAAGACTTCAGAGGTAAAAACTGAGGCCAGAGATCTCCTGTGTAAGCCTACAGACTCGAACCCAGAGCTGCTGGCTCTAAGCAGCTTCTCCCTTCCAATCTAGTCTTGTAGGGGAAGAAACAGCTTCAGAGGAGGTAGGGCAGGAAGATGTTTAAGAGTAATAACCACATCAGGGCTTCAGGTCATTTCTCTGCTGCCTGAGCAGTGCCTTCCCTCTGCAGGCAGGTGCTGCCCCCATCATCCTTATGACTTTGGCTTTTGGAGGGGATTGCAAGCCTTGCTCAGGAGCATCCATGACCCTACAGTATCTTGTGGGTCCCTGCTCTGTTCCATTTGTGCTTGTGATTAGCAGGCTGGGTTTTTTACTGGGGATGGAGGTCGGAAAGCTAGGGAAAACCTCCCTTCCGATTTGGAACAGCACGACTTGCGCTGGATCACAGAAATTCTGATTCAGTGGGCCCTGAGGAGCAGTTCTTTCCGAATAACCCAAGGTTCATCTTGTCTCCTACAGGACTTTGACAAGGTTTATGCTGTGAAGGATGATACTGAAGGAGGTGAGCACCCACTGGATCAGTTCTGTTGAAGAACTTTCCAAATGCAGGATTGTCCTTTGTTTTCTCTATGAGGGAAGGGGAAACTTCCTAAGTCTGGCCCAGAACCACCATCTTCCTTCTTATCAATAAGTTCAAGAAAATGGAAATTGGACACACATGGACTTTTTGGATTTAGTTCTGGGAAGAAATGCTTAGGATATTTAGTTGTCTCTAAGATGTGATATTTTCCTATCTGGTCATAAAATATTAATATGTAATAAGTGATTATTTGTACTGATATGGGCAAATTGACAAAAGCTGGGGCTGTTTAAAAGCCAGGTGTCCCTTTAAAGCCAGGCCTAGGTCAGCAGGCGCTCTGCACTCTAGTGGGAGGAAAGGATGATTTAAAAGACAAACAAAGCATTTCCTCCTTTAACCTTGAGCCTTTCTTCTAATTTTCTGTTGAAAGCTTTTGATTTTATATAATCTTTTCTAAAAGTATCCCTGTACTTCCCCTACCCAGATAGCCACTGCTTTATCACCTAGGTGGCGCCATAGTGCATAGAGAGCTGGGCCTGCAGTCAGGAAGATTCATCTGGCCTCAGATACTTACTAGTTGTGTGACCTTGGGCAAGCCACTTTACCCTGTTTGCCTCAGTTTCCTCATCTGTAAAATGAGCAGGAGAAGGAAATGGCAAACTGCTCCATGTTCTTTACCAAGAAAACACCAAAGGGGGTCACGGAGAGTCAGACATGAGTGAAAAACACCTCAGCAACACCACAGAATAAAAAGTGAGAGAAAGCAGTTAAGGAAAAGTGTTACTAGGTGTCTTTTGCCTGATCACTCAACAGTCAAGCCTTTATTTTCCTTGTTGACATCATCGTTTTCTTGGCTCTGCTTCCTTCATCCAGCATCCATTCACACAAGTTTTCCTCTGCTTCTCTGAATTCTGTGCAGTCCTCAGTCTATTCCACCACATTCTTGTACCTCAGTTCTCCAGACATTCCAATCAGCAGGTACCTACTTCTCTTCCCCCTCCCCAATTCTCAGCTCTCATAAAAAGTGCTGATATAAATACTTTTGTGCTAATGGGAATTTTTTTTAAAGGCAGTTGAGTGTTGCAGTGGGTAGCTGGACATGAAGTCAGAAAGACCTGAGTTCAGATCCAGCCTCAGATACTTACTTGCTCTGTGACCTTGGGCATATCACTTAAATGCTATCTGCTTCAGTTTCCTCAACTGAAAAATGGGGGATCAAATAAGACATTTGTAAAGTGCTCAGCACATAGTAGTTGCTTAATAAATGCTCATTTTTTTTCTTTGTTTCTGAATTTTACCTCCTTGGGGTTCATGCTTAGCAGTGACACATCTAGATCAAAGAGTATGGACTTTTTGATTGTTTTTTTAAAACAAAATTTCAAATTGCTTTTGTTATTAGCAGATAACGTTAAGAGGGAAAACCGGTTGTCTAAGTGGAACTCTGAGTTGCCAGACCTCATTTGTACTTTTTTCCTTCCTCCAAATGGATAAAGGGACAGGATTGAATCTTTCCAGATTCAAAGCAATACCATGAGATACAGAAGTGCTCATGTCCTAAGCCATACCTGGCCCTGGGTACCATAAATGACTTCTGGTAGATTGTGGGTAATTGGTTTCAATTCATTATCTCTCTCTGCAATTTTCAGAGTTTAAACAAACATTAATAATCAAAATTATAGTATTCTCTTTCACCTACATCCCAGAGGCCCATACAGTGGAAAGAAATCTAAGAGAGATGGGGAGGGGTGGAAGAGAGAGAATGAGAAAGGGAGAGAGGGAGAGAGGGAGAGAGAGAGAGAGAGACAGAGAGAGACAGAGAGAGAGAGAGAGACAACAAGAGAATATAGTAATGTTTGGCAGCCTGGAGTCAAAGCATCACCATCCTTGCTTTGTCTGAGAGTGATCTCTTCTCTATCAGCCCAGTCCTGGACACAGTAAGTTCTTACAAAAGGCTTGATGACTGACTGGCCCCCAGGGATGGATTGAGAGAGCAGCAGCTTAGCTACCAGTGCAAACCTCTTATCTTAGAAGTAACTTTGCAGAACATCTGCAGGAATTTTCTTCCCTTCTATCACCATCAAATCTGGGCTGCTCAGAACTGCTCTTCTCCTGGCTTCCCTCTCCTCTGCCTCCTGCAACCTTGTTCCAAAGTCTCCATGTGTTCAATTTCATGGAGTTTAGATAACAATTTTTCATTTAGAATCACCTTTATTCCTTGCTTGGATAAGATCTCTCCCCTATTACAAATTTTAAAAACCCCAAGAGAGAGTTTTAGGGTAATTAATAATCAAGTTATTAGACTAGCTAATAATCAATAAATTGGTGGTCAGTAGTTTGTCTCTGTAACCAAAGGCCCCTAATGAAGACACTGAGTGCCTTAAACATTTTTTTGAAAGGGAATACCCCTGACAGGAAAATCAGCCCTGACTGAGGGCCATCTAATGAGGAAATGGGCTAAGAGCCTTCAGCTCCTGCTGAGAACATGACTTGATCATGAGTCTCAGCTGCCTCTAGCACCCTGGACAGGGGACTCCATCTCCATCTACAACCCTCTGGTTGATTTTCTCCTTCATGAGCTGGGTCCCCCTAAATTCTGATCGAGGTTCCCAATTATAGGTTCATTTCCTTGGGGCAAAAACTTAGACTGGATTCTTTTTCCACTTTAAACAGAAATAAGGTCTCCTAGTTGGGGGAAGTCTCCCACAAGACTGAGGAACATGTTCCCCAAGGGTTAGGGACATCTCATCAAGAAGCCATGTCCTTCAGAAAATATGGAAATAGAGGAGACAAAACCCTGACTCTTAGTTCAATCATCGGTTATTAATTTAGTAGCAAAATAATCATTTGTCTCACCCATCAGCAATAATTGTGAAAGGTTTCTGAGCTCCTTCCCTTCTCATTTTTTTTAGGACATGACCTTTCATAGTCAAGGTCGTGTATCCATTCTGAACATACAGTTGGGTCTGGTCTAAGTTGTTTGGTTCTAAGTCTGATTTCTCCCAGATGACTTCCTAGAAATTTGTCCTAGCAGGTCTTGTCAAATAAGGATGGCTTCTCCAAATAATGTATATTCTCTAGCCTATGAAATATGAGGTTATTGAGTTTGATTGTTTCTGATTTTTCCTTATCTAGTTCATTTTGCTGAGAAAATTTTATAATTTATCATTTTTAACCAGTATGAAATCATTTGGCAGTGACCAGTTTGGGCTGCAAGTGCTATTCGTTCCTACATTTCAAAAATGATCTCCCTTGTTGTTCTACACCTTTTGTCCCTCCAGATGAATTTTGTTATTATTTTCTTTTTCTTTAAAGTACTCTCATGGTCTTTGGCCTCTCACTAAGTTAATAAGCCGATGCAGGTAGTAGCTTCATGTTTGCTGGCCTTGTGAGGCCTTCAAATAGCTTTCCCAAGCTCTCCCTATAACCTAACAACCCTTCCTCTGATTGATGGTAGGCAGGTGAATTCATCTCTATTTATCCTTGTTTTATGTATGGAGACACTGAGGTAGAGAAGGCCTCAGTGACTTTCTGAAGTCACACATCTAATTAGTTAATAGTCAAGTCAGGAGCAGAGCCAAGTTTCCTCCCTTCCACTGGACCAGGATGCTTCCTAGAAACCAATGAAGTCAAATATTTGTCTTGCACGTGTGTGTGTGTGTGTGTGTGTGTGTGTGTGTGTGTGTGTGTGTGTGTGTGTGTGTATGTGTGTGTGTGTGAGAGAGAGAGATTTAAAAAATCACTTTGCTTTTCTGTTCTCCAATTTGCCAAATGTTTCAGATTTTCCCAAGGCCCTTCACCCTTAGCTCAAGAGACAGGTGATTTGTACTTAAATATTTCTAGTAGAATTCTGATGAGGAATAAAAACTGATGTTTCTCCTTCTCTGTTCCTTTCCTCTCAGGAAGAAGCAAGAGCTTTCACATTTTCCAGCATCATATTCATAAAGAATGGGATGAATTTGTGCAGAACCTGGGACTAGAGAAAAATGAGATCATCACAGCTAAGGAAAAGTATCCAAATAATCCAGCAGAACAGAAATTCGAGATGTTGTTAACCTGGAGGAACAAACTGGGAAGGGCAGCATCTGTCTTTAAATTATTGGCCACTGCCCACAAAATGCCAGCAATCACTAAGCGGGTACAAAACATATTAAATGAATTAATTGATGAAGGGATTCTATGTAAACAAGAGACTTAAGGTAAACCTTTTCCCCTTGCAATACTTTTGTAAAGTCAAGCCATGTGTTTTACATGATTACATATATATAACCTATACCAAATTGCTTTCCATCTTAAGGAGGGAGGAAGTAAAGGAGGGAGATAGAAAATCTGGAACTCAAATTTTTGTTAAAAAAATGAATGTTAAGGGAGGAAAATGAACAAAGCAAAAACTGTGAGTGAAAAATTGCCTTTACATATTATTGAAAGAAAATATAATATTTCTTATATACCTCCTTTTCTTCTTTGTAGAGGTCAACACATGTGTTTGACAGTGTAGACATTGTTATGGATAACTTTTTACTGCAGATTGACACTGAGTTGGAGTCAATGATGCTTTTACATAATTATAACTGAATAATGTGCAATTAAATACATGTGACTCCTTCAGGGAATCTCTTACTTATACCTTATCTATTTTTTTTTTAGAATTCTCATTCCTTTTATAGTTACAATATATATAATATATTTAGTCAGGAAAACCTGAGACTCAGAGACTTATTAGCTGTATAACTTTAGGAAAGTCATTTCAAGTATTAAAAGGGAATAAGCACTTTTATCTCAGGGTCATTGTAAGCCTTGTACCTTATACACAGCAGCCTAGTAATGAATTTTTCATGAATTAAATATTTTTGCTGCTTTTATACTTTGACTTTACATATATAAACCTCAAATGTGCTAATACACTATTTTAACGTTATGTGAATGTTATGTGTTAATATGAATTCCTTTCTATTCATTTACTTTGTAATAATTTCTAAATGAGTTATGTTGTGTTTACTGCCTTTCGTATATATTGTATAACCTCTTTCTATCACTTGATACTTCTTTGGATACCTTTTTTCTAATGGCAAAATAAAATTTTATTTTTATAACATTGGATTGTCAAATCTGGCAACTGTTCCTTCCCTTCCCTTCCTTTTCCTTCCCAAAATCTTAAACCTACTGTACTCTGAAGCCCATAGATTGGACAACACTAGACTCCTGCCCAAATTCCTCTAAAGGGCTGTTTTCTGGACCCTTTTGGCTTACGAGTGATTATCAATAATAACTGTTACTATTTCCCTCCCTGCTTGACGTAGTTATTTTTCTTTGCCTCATTAAAGGGTCCATCCCAACTACTTCTTAAACAGTCCTATTCACTGAATGAGCATTATCTCACTCTGAGTGAATACCTGAATAGACCTTGGCCTAAATAGGGGCCAAGGTCTCCCATTGCATCCTGGGCCATTTCTAGTCATCCTGATGAATATCTGGTCACTGGATCCAGATGGCTTAGAAGGAGAAAGTGAGTCTGGTGACTTGCACAGCCTTTCCTCACTCAAAACAAACAAGTCATGTCATCATTTCTCTGATGGTGTGGTCTTCTTCAGCAATGAAAGATGAACACAACTAGCTGTACTAATGATCAGCATCACTATTTATTTATACGCCAGTTCCAGGTTTGCCACCAGATCCAGGTTTGCCAAGTGCTGCAAGCCTGCACTTGCCTGGCCCTGAGGTGCAGGTGGTGGGCTGGGACACTCCTCAGCAAAACTCTCCTCTTTCCACTCCAGCAACTCTGGGGGCTCAAGAGATATACCCCTCATCTCCTGTGACTGAATCATCCCAAAAGTCATCAGTGTGATGGCTGCCACATGCGGCAAAGGCCCTCTCTCCCATGCTGTTCAGCTCTCTTCCACAGACTATGTGTTTGTAAGGTAAAGAGATAAACAAGATGTGAGAGTGACAAAGGCAATGTGTGGTGCAGAGTGCTGGACTGATCATAGACTTATCCTTTCTAAGCTAAATATTCCCATTCATCAAAAGCATCACCCCCAAGGCAAAATGACTACCACAAGAATTGATGTCAACAAATTAGAGCTCTCCTCTGAGCTTGAACAATTTGCTGCTGACTTGGAGGGAAAGTTGAGCCAACACACAGTTGTCAACAGTGGAGCAGAAAAGGAGTGGGCAGCTTTCAGAAATTTGGTGTACAGCACTGCATTTGCTCATCTGGGTCAGAACACTCACAAACACCAAGTCTGGTTTGATGAAAATGATGGGGAAATTCAGAAGTTGTTAAATGAAGAACTCCACAGGATTTACCAGTAGGATATTTCATCCACCTCTAAGAAGGCAGCATTTAATTCCATCAAAAGCAAAGTACAAGCAAAGCTTAGAGAGATGCAGGATTCCTGGCTCAGTAAGAAGGCAGATGAAATTCAGTTTTATGGTGAAAGTAACAATCCAAAGTGCTTTTATGATTCCCTGAAAGCTGCTTATGGACCAAAAACCTATGGTGCATCACAACTACACAGTGCTGCTTGGGCCACGTTGATTAGTGATAAGGACATGATCCTAGAGAGATGGGTTGTACACTTCCATAGTGTTCTCAACAGACCATCATCAGTCAATGCTGAGGCTACTGATGATTTACCTCAGGTCGAAGTCAATCCTCCTTAGCTCAACTTCCAACTGAAGACCAGGTTTTGAAGGCTATTAGGCACCTTTCATGTGGTAAAGCACCTGGCGCTGATCCTATTCCAGCTGAGATTTACAAGGTAGGGGGATCATCGCTCATATAAAAGTTGACTGAAATTTTCCAGGTTATATGGCAAGAGGAGGTTATCCCCTGGAGGAAAAAATTGGGAAGGGCAGCATCTGTTTTTAAGTTATTGGCCACTGCCCACAAAATGCCAGCAATCACTAAGTGGGTACAGAACATATTAAGTGAATTAATTGATGAAGGTATTTTATGCAAACAAGAGACTTAAGGTAAACCTTTTCCCCTTGCAATACTTTTGTAGTCAAGGTATGTGTTTTTACATGTTTTTACTCCCCCAAGAGTTCAAGGATGCCTCCACTGTCCATCTCTTTAAAGGTAAAGGGAAAAGATTGTCCTGTGACAATTACAGGGGAATCTCTCGGTCATTGCTGGCAAAATTCTTACTAGAGTCCTCCTTAATAGGCTGATCCTTGACCTGGAAGATGGTCATATACCTGAGAGCCAGTGTGGCTTCAGAAAGGGCCTAGGAACAGTCGATATGGTGTTTGCTGCCCAACAACTCCAGGAAAATGCCAGGAGCAGAACAGAGGTCTGTATACAACATTTGTAGATCTGAACAAGGCCTTTGACACTGTTAGTCATGAGGTCTTAGGGAATATCATGTCAAAATTTGGTTGCCCAGAGTTCATCAATATTGTACATCAATTTCATGATGGCATGTTTGCCCAGGTTCTGGGTCACCAGTGGAATGAAACAGGGCTGTGTGCTTGCTCCCATGCTTTTTAGCATGATGTTTTCAGTCACGTTGACAAATGCTTTCAATGAGGATGAACATGGCATCAAGGTCAACTACCATACTGATGGTAAGTTCTTCAATTTGAAAAGGCTACAAGCCAAGACCAAAGTGGAGGGAGTGTTGGTGCATGATGTTGGTGCAGATGATTGTGCACTCAGTGCAGCCTCTGAAGGTGAGATGCAACAAAGTATGGATCAATTCTCTGCTCCCTGTGCTAATTTTGGCCTAATAATTAACACCAAAAAACACAGGTGCTCCATCAGCCACCACCATACCATCCAGACATAGAACCATCAATTACAACAAATGAAGAAGTTTTGAATGCTGTGGATAAGTTCACTTACCTTGGTAGTGTACTTTTCAGGGATGTGCACATTGACAATGAGGTTGATGCACACATTGCCAGAGCTAGCTCATTGTTTGGGAGGCTCTGAAGAAAAGTTTTGGAGAGAAGAGGTATTAGACTGACTACCAAACTAAAGGTCTACAGTGCTGTTGTGCTGACCTCACTGTTGTATGCATGGACAGTCTACCAGGGCCATGCCAGGAAACTGAATTGCTTCCATTTGAACTGTCTTAGGGAGATTCTGAGGATCAGCTGGCAGGATAAGGTACCAGACACTGAAGTCCTTGCTCAAGCTGAACTGCCAAGTATCCAAACTATGCTTCAGAAAGTGCAACTCGGATGGGCTAGCCACGTTGTTTGAATTCCAAATGTACACTTGGCTAATAGACTATTTTATGGATAACTCACATGGGGCAGGTGATCACATGGTGGCCAGAAGAAATGATAAGGACACTCTCAAGGTTTCTCTCAAGAACTATGGATTTGACTGTGCAACATGGGAGATGCTGGCACAGGACCACTTAGCATGGCAGTTACATCAGAAAGGGTGCTGTGCTCCAAGAGCAAAGCAGAATTGAGACAGCACCAAGGAAATGTAGGATGGGCAAATTTGGAGTATCCACCCCAAATATTCCCACAGACAATCTGTGCCCAACCTGTGGTAGAGCATTCTGAGCAGCCACAGTCGGGCACAATGAAACTTGACTTTATCATGGTGATTTCACTTTGGTCTTCTTTGACAATGAAGGACAAGAACCAATCAACCCCATCACTGAATCAGCTACAGATTTGACCAAGTTTAAAAGTCTTCTCTTTGGCCTTTAATGTCCTTCATCACCTGCCCCCCCTTTCCAAGTTTCTCACACTTCACTCCCCAACATGGAGTCTTCAGTTTGGATACACTGGCCTCCCGGCTGTTCCATAAACAGGACCCTCCATCTGTGGGCACTTTTTCTGGCCACCTGCTTCCTGGGCTGCTCTCCCTCATCTCTGCTTCCTGGCTTCCCTAAAATCCCATTGATGGGGTCCAGGCCCAAGCAGAGACCTTTGCCTCTTACCTCAAAAGAATGAGACCCATTTGTCCACAGGCCCTGGAAAACCCCACCTTGACATCTTCTGGAATCTTCCTATATGATGTAGTTTTTATGTCTACATCTGCTACCCTGAAACTATCCTAGCCCTCTACTGTCGGCACCCCTGGTTGCCTCTGGCTCCCTCCTACCCTGGCTCCTCTCTTGGTTCCTGGAGTCTGACCTCTAGTCAGCCCAGGCTAGACCCCTCCCACAGGATTTCTTTATATAAGGTTCATCCTGCCTCTGTGAAGGGGATCAGATTCATCTTGACCGCTGGTCAATACAGTCCTCACTCAGGTTCTTTAAGAGACTACCCAATAAGGTGGATCTTTAATAAACTTGGTTTTACTTCCACCGAAAGAAGGCTTGGGTCCAATTCATTTGGGCAGGACCACCTCCTACAGGATGCCTTCCCTCCATTAATGATCGCTCTATCTTGTCTGCAGTTTGCTTGGGGGCTTGGAAGCTGGAGTCTGGGAATCCTGGCCTCCCGCGGGTACAAGCTGGGGGCCCCTGGGCAGGTCATTTTACCCAGCTTGCCTCCAGTTTCCTCTTCTGTAAAGTAAATAGGAGAAGGCTGGCCAGCCCGTAGGTGCACCTGCCAAGAAGACAGAACAACAGGCGGCTCTGAGGGCGGCCGTCTTGGGCCTCTGTCCCTGCAGCGCTCAGCGCGGCACCTGGTACACAGTAGGCGCTCCATACATGTGGACGGACACACCGTTCAAGGCTCCCCTTGCTGTTTTCCCCCCCAAAACTTCTGCAGGGCGAAGCGCCGGCCAGGACCCGGGACAGCGGCTCCCCCGGCCCTGTCCCCAGGTAAGCTTCGCGGCTGTCAGTTTCCCTAGGTTTTCCCTGCAGGGCCGGGTGGGGCGGGGCGGGGCCGGCGGCTTCCTCCGGGCCAGGACTACACTTCCCGGAATGCCTCGCGCCAGAGCCTTCCGTTCCCCTCTCCTCCGCGTGGCGTCGGGCGGTTGCCGGGCAACTCAGGGTGTCCCGGAAGCAGCGCCAGCGGGGCGGGACTTCCGGAGCCGGGACTGGAGTTGCATCAGCTTGAGAGGCTCAGGGTCTGAGGGGCCGGAGGGGATCACGACGTGAAGCCGCGAGCGGGGGCGGGAGAAGAGCCCGGGCCATGGCAGGAGCCGCGGGGGGCGAGCAAGGTGAGCGGGACCAGGGGGAGGGGAGCGAGGCCCCCCGACGGTCTGGGGATCGCAGAGGGCAGAGGGCGAGCCCCCCGACGGTCTGGGGATCACAGAGGACAGGGGGCGAGCTTCCCGTCCGTGTGGGGATCACAGAGGGCAGGGGGCGAGCCCCCCGACGGTCTGGGGATCACAGAGGGCAGGGGGCGAGCCCCCGTCCGTGTGGGGATCGCAGAGGGCAGGGGGCGAGCCCCCCGACGGTCTGGGGATCACAGAGGGCGGGGGCGAGCCCCCCGACGGTCTGGGGATCACAGAGGGCAGGGGGCGAGCCCCCCGACGGTCTGGGGATCACAGAGGGCAGGGGGCGAGCCCCCCGACGGTCTGGGGATCACAGAGGGCAGAGGGCGAGCCCCCCGACGGTCTGGGGATCACAGAGGGCAGGGGGCGAGCCCCCCGACGGTCTGGGGATCACAGAGGGCAGGGGGCGAGGCTCCCGTCCGTGTGGGGATCACAGAGGGCAGAGGGTGAGCCCCCCGACGGTCTGGGGATCACAGAGGGCAGGGGGCGAGCCCCCCCGACGGTCTGGGGATCACAGAGGGCAGGGGGCGAGGCTCCCGTCCGTGTGGGGATCACAGAGGGCAGAGGGCGAGCCCCCCGACGGTCTGGGGATCACAGAGGGCAGGGGGCGAGCCCCCCCGACGGTCTGGGGATCACAGAGGGCAGGGGGCGAGCCCCCCGACGGTCTGGGGATCACAGAGGGCAGGGGGCGAGCCCCCCGACGGTCTGGGGATCACAGAGGGCAGAGGGCGAGCCCCCCGTCCGTGTGGGGATCGCAGAGGGCAGGGGGCGAGGCTCCCGACAGTCTGGGGATCACAGAGGGCAGGGGGCAAGCCCCCCGTCCGTGTGGGGATCACAGAGGGCAGGGGGCGAGCCCCCCGACGGTCTGGGGATCACAGAGGGCAGGGGGCGAGCCCCCCGAGAGTGTGGGGATCACAGAGGGCAGGGGGCGAGGCTCCCGTCCGTGTGGGGGGTACAGAGAACAGAGGGTGAGCCTCCCATCAGTGTAGGGGGCACAGAGAACAGGCAGTGAGCCTGCCATCCGTGTGAGGGGCACAGAGAACAGAGGGTGAGCCTCCCATCAGTGTAGGGGGCACAGAGAACAGGCAGTGAGCCTGCCATCCGTGTGAGGGGCACAGAGAACAGAGGGTGAGCCTCCCATCAGTGTAGGGGGCACAGAGAACAGGCAGTGAGCCTGCCATCCGTGTGAGGGGCGCAGAGAACAGAGGGTGAGCCTCCCATCAGTGTAGGGGGCACAGAGAACAGGCAGTGAGCCTGCCATCCGTGTGAGGGGCACAGAGAACAGAGGGTGAGCCTCCCATCAGTGTAGGGGGCACAGAGAACAGGCAGTGAGCCTGCCATCCGTGTGAGGGGCACAGAGAACAGAGGGTGAGCCTCCCATCAGTGTAGGGGGCACAGAGAACAGGCAGTGAGCCTGCCATCCGTGTGAGGGGCACAGAGAACAGAGGGTGAGCTCCCGTCCTTGTGCGGGGCACAGAGGCAGAGCCAGGAGTGAGACCGCCGTCCATCTGAAGAGCACAGATGAAGGTTGGGGAGCAAGTCCCTTTCCTGCCCCTGGAGGTCTTTCCTGGGTTCGCCCAGCACCCTCAGTCCCATGAGGAGACTGCACAGCTGGAAGGGGAGTTGCTAAGGCTGGGTCCGCAGAGGGGGTGGAGGCGTAGGCAGACAGTGCTGGAGGAGTGATGTTCCCCAAGGTGTCTCAAGGAAGTTCCTGCCACCCCACCAGTCTCAATTTACCCCAGGAAGGCATGGAGCTGCCCGGTGCCTTCCAGCTGTAGATCCCCCAGTGGTTGGTCTGGGAGGGCGGCAGCTCCCAGGTTTTTTTACAGCCTTGGGACGTGAGGGGAGGAGGCAGGTCCCTTGGGTGCAGTGCCTGCCTGGACGCTGCTGCTGAGAGGCTGCCTCCGCCCCTGCCCCCTCCCTGTGGCGACCCAGGCTGGGGTCTGGGGCTTGGAATGGGGGTCCACCTACAGGGTATGTCAGAGAGACCTGGATGCCAAGTTTTGGGTGGATCCTGGGCCTGCTTCTTATTGACCTCTCACAACACCACATTGAATGTCTTCCCAGAGCCATCCTGCTTGCCTCTCAGAGTCGCCGCCTTTTCCTGGGCCTCAGTTTCCCCAACTGTCAATGGTATGGGTAGGCTTAGTCCCCTTTTCAGCCCTCATTTGCTCTCCTGGGTGGCTCCCAGCAATCAATCAGTAAAACCATATTAAGCTCCTGTCATGAGCCAGGCACTGGGCTGAGGTACAGAAGGAGGCAGAGGAAAGTTCCTACTCTCTTGGAGCAAGCTCCAGACAGGATAAAGTGGAGTAATTGAACAGAGAGAAGGCTTCCTGTTGGTGGGGGGATTGTAGCAGGGACTGAAAGGGAGCAGGGGAGAGCTGGAGTCAGTGTGCCCCAGGCATGAGGACAGCTGAGCCGGAGGCCAGCAGGCCAGGATGAAAGGGGATGCACTGGGGAGTCTGGACAGGTGGGCTGAAGCCCCCATTCCCAAATTGGGGACAGATGACTGGCCTCCATTCTGACCTCAATATTTAGCCAACATTTAGGACATTTAGAGTCCTGGGCCCTGTCAGGGGAGGAGAGGGGAAAATCTCTGCCCTCCTAGGAACTCTGACAATAATACATGATCAGGAGCTCCCTTCCTGGGATGTGGGGTGGTACAGACTAGGGAGGTTCAGGACAGGCTACCTGGAGGAGGTGACCTTAGGGGTTGAATAGAAATTCCAGGGATGCCTAGCTGGGGTAGAGGAGAAGGAAGGGTCCTGAATGCCAGACCAGAGGTTTCTGAACTGGTAAGCCCCACCACCTGAATCATGGGGCATGAAGAACTCTGTGGGAGGCAAGGGAGGCAGGTGGGGTGGAATGAGAGCATGTGGCAGATACCGCAGAGCTGGCCTCATAGGACTGCTGGGGAGGGGAGAGCCTCAGGTAACCCGTAAAAGCTCCCTTTGACTGACTTTATGGGCATGCTCATCCCAGGCTCCTAATTCATTAATTGAAACCTCCTTGGTCCAGCTTTATGGGATGAATCCCTGGAAACTGGTATGACCCAGCCCAAGCTTCTGGACCAAGAGGATGATCTTGGCTTTCTCGGCTCTGGTACCCACTTAGGCTGCTGGTAGACAGGCCTTGTGAGAGGGACATTTGGGTTATTCAGCCTCCCCTGGTTTCTCTGTGCCATACTCTTCAGTCTTTATTTGGAGTTAGAGGTCCTTGCCTGGGGTTGAACTGAGTTCAGGAGGATGGTCCTCTTTGCAGTATAGGAGAAGCTAATGGGACACAGCCCTGTTACTTACTGGGGAGACAGATCCAAGGGCTAAGTTGTTACCAAGAGGAAGGAGGCAGTTGGGTTGTCTGAGAGAACCTGAGCTGCTGCAGCATGGCAGAAAAAAGGGATCAGGCTGCTACTGTCAGGGACTGCTGTGGATGGAGCCCTGCACCCCTTGGGCCCCTCCTGAGACCCATGGACCCAGGCTTTATGGTGAAAGCAGGAGTGACCTCGTCTCTAAGATGTGGATGGTAACAGGCTTGTTGTCAGTATGGGATGAGATCGTGCTTGTAAAGTGACTGGCATATGGAAAGTGCTGCATAACATGTTTATTCCCTTCCCTTCCCCTTTAAAAGCCACACTGAGGTTTTCTGTTTGATATTGGAGGCAGTAGGGAGGCCCTGGAGTCTCCTGAGCCACAGAGTGAAGCTTTTTCCCACCCCTCCTCTAGTACCTCAACAGCTGTTTGCCCAGTCTGTCAGACTTGAGGGGCTGGCTTTGGTCTTTCTTTGTATCCCCTTGTATCCCCAGCCCTTAGCAAGGTGCCTGGTACACGTTTGTGGACAGACAGGCCAGGCTTTAGGAAGACCAGCCACTAGGGCAGCAGTCCTGGTGGGAGGTGACAAGGCCCTGAGAGAAGGGGTCCTGTAGGAGAGAGGAGATAAGGGTGGCGGGGGCATGGAGGGGAGAGTGAGGACTCGTGGGCAGGTGGCTACCAGATTGAGGCTGCCACTCCTGAAGCACAATGCTCGGCCACCTGAGGAGGAAGAGAAGGGGGAACAGGCAGGAGGAGCTGGACCCTCGTGGCATGGCCCTGCAGGACTCAGGAAAAGCAGCGCACCCAGGTTTGCCAGAATGCTGCATCAAGAGAGAGCAGTTGGTTGCTTCCCTTCTATTTCCATGAAGTCTTTGCTTTTCTTTACAATCTGAGAGTGGCCCAAGGGCCCAGGTACTGGTGTCTGAGATGGAATTCCCAGAGACTCTTTGCCACCAGGGTGGAGCTAATTGGTCTCTGGGAAGGAGGGAAGCCTTTTGGGAATGGTCTTTTCAGCGACCTCTCCAGGAGTTGCTGACAGAAGGGTTCCTTCTTTCTTTCCTGTCTCTGGTCAGCCCTTTAAGCTTTCCCAGTGGGCCCCAAAAGCTTGTGTTAGGTCAGGCTCATTCTGTGGGTGCCACTAAGGAGTCAGACCAGGAAACAGAACAAGGTTGCGAAGTGGATGAGACCGCCACCCTCCCATGGATTTTCCTTTGGAGTTGTGGTGAGTCACAGCTGTGCATTTTACAGGACAGAAACACCCCAAGGCTTCTTGCAAAATCCAAGTTCCTCTTTGGGAGCAAACTGGGGCACGCCATTGGGGTGGCACTGCCCACCAGACTGCTGTTCAGTTTGACCATGCTGTGAATCAGGGTTGACCGTGACCTGCTTTCTGTGTGTGGGCAGCACGTGGCAGCCACAACAGTTTCCTTCCGATATGTGGGGCTTGGCTTTCCTCCCCAGTGCTCACTGATGGCTCTGTGATCTTGTGGATGGGAGGCTATGCTCTCCTGGCCCCCCACTGCTGCTGTTCTGCTGTGCTGATAGTATCACAATGTGGAAGGAGATCCATGGCGCTCTTTCTAATTCATGGATTCTGTGTCCTTTCCTTGAAACACTGCACTCTCCTGGCCCCAGACCTGGACTGCTGTGTGTCCTGTCACCCCCCCTCCCCCCACCTCAGACTCCGAGAACCCCCCTCTCAGGGGCACCTGCCTTGGAAGGATCTCTCCAGTCAATCAGTAGGCCTCGGCTGAGGGCACTGGACTGGGCGCTGGGCTGTTACCCCTCCTCATACTTTGGGGTTTATTTCTCATTTGCTATCTCATCTCCCCCTAATGTAGAATATAAGTCCATTGAGGACAGGCCCTATTTTTCAGCTTGTCTCACATGCCGTATAATATTTCACATATAGCAATTAAGTCCTGTTGGATTGGCCCAGAAGGAACTCCTTTAAGTAGGGACCTGCAATGTGACCCCTCAATCACTTGTTTCTCCTATTAGAAATGAAGATATTTCTTGCCACATGCCATAAGTTGTAAGCGCTTTGAGATCCTCACTTTAAAGGCACTTAACCAGAGGATTAGTGTAAGAAATACCACCCAGGAAGGGGAGCTTCAGGTTCCCCCACTTTCCTCCCCACCCCCCAGACCCTTTCTAAATAACAATCCTTGTTCAGTCAGCCTGCCCTCAGGTACCTTCTCTGCATTCCTCCATCTTGGTCCAGAGCATTAGGGACTCAGTGATGCGAGGCTTGCAGCCTGGATTGCACTAAGGGCATGCCTGGGTTTTATTCTTTGTCATGTTCAGATCCCTTTGTTGGGCAAATGCCATCTGTGCCAGTGGGCTGTCCTAGGTCTAGGCCCCATGGCCACTGCTCTGGAAGCAGCATCTCTGGAGAAGAGGCTCGGGAGAGCCAGGAGCACAGGAGGCGCTTAATTAATGCTTGGCGACTTGAGCAGCTGCAGGTACTGGGGTGGAGGAGGGATATGGGTCAGCATTGGTGTTAGTGGTCACTTAGGCTAGGTAAGTCACTCCCACCTCAGTTAGCTGCTTTGGTATCCTTAGAAACACAGCTCTGCATGGTGGGCCCAAAGCCCTTGGCAGAGCAGTGTCCTCCAGGCTCCTGTGCCCCCATGGAGAACAAGGCACTGCCAGCATCCACAGTGGCGGGCACTGCTGGCCCAACCTCCTCAGCATCCACACCTACTGGGTGCCAGATGCCATGCTAAGTGCTATGGCCACAAAGAAAAGCAAGACAGTTTCAGCTGTCCCTGGGCTTACAGGGATATGTGTAGATGGGGGTCAGGGAAGACTCCCCATGGAAGGGGGGATTTTAGCTGAAGGAAGCTGGTTCTTGACGCTGTCTGGTTATTTGACATTAGGGATGGGGGTGCTTTTATGGCTAGGGATAACATGAAAGGAAATGCCTGACTGTGCATTTTAGTCCATGGCTGTCTGGGCTGCCATTGAATTGTGGCCCACAGGTTCTTTTTGCTTTGACTGCCATCTACCAGGGCACCATCCAGCAGGTCGCCATCCACCAGGGTACCCATGGTGCCTTTGGGCATAAATCAGGTGGCAGGAGTCTGGTCATGACCTTGGGCACATCACTTCTCGGCCTCTTGTCTGTGAAATGAGACTTGGGAGAGTACTTTGAGCCCCAGAGAGTGGCAACCAAACTATTGCTTTTAACTTACTGTCACACAGATTGATTAAGCTCATATGTGTATGGATGTCATGTTGAGGCCAGATAGTTGTGTTGGCCTAGGGATCCTGCTCCAAAGCCCCCACCCCTCCCCCCAAGGTGCCCTGAGCACACAAGTCAATGACATCTTAGTGCCAAGCCTAGAGGAACTCATTTGGACCAGCTGTGCACCTCTTGACTGTGGACTTCTCCCTCCCCAGGGACACAAAGTGCATGAGTGGTGGATCAGGGGGACGTTCTCTGTCAGAACCAAGGGAAGGTGACCCAGTAAGAGCCAGCTGGGGCTTCCTCTCAGGTGTCTTCTGCAGAACTCTGCTGCGTGATGTGCCCTTAATGAACTCTTAATAAATACAAGGAGGTGGGACACACACACACACACACACACACACACACACACACACAGAAGGAAGGGAGGGCAGGCTTACTTTACCCTGTATAAAACTACCATGCAGATTCTTACTAGTAATAGAAATCATCGTATTGGGAAGGTTTTCTACCTATTATTTCTTGAAGGCCCTTGGTAAGTTCAGGAGGAGAGGAGGGAGGTGGTGAGAGGCCCTGAAGTCCCCCTGCCCATGCCCCAGCACACGCCACTTCCTGTCCATGCTCCCTTGGCCAATCATTCACCCCTCTCTGGCTCCTCACCCATCCAAGGAGGGGCTCAGACAAAATGATATTAGGGGTGTTCTCCGGCTTAAGATGCTTTAAACTTTTCACAGTCAGGGTAAAGTGTTGGGGGCCTGGCGAGGGGGCAGGTGCTTAATGAGGAGGCCTAGAGAGAGTGAGGGGAGACGGTGACAAGCTGGGGGATCAGGAGGCAGGACAGGCCCTAGAACAGTACGAAGTGAGGAGAACATTGACTTTTCTGGAGCTTGTGCAAGACTTCCTATGTCTTGTTGCCAGGCAGGTCCCTAAACATCCAGGAATTCCTTTCGGTGATCATGGTAGACATGATCCGGGAGAGAGGATAGCCCGGCCTGGGAGAGGGCTGAGGGTAGAGATGTGGTTCTCCTACCCACCTCGGGCGGCCTGGCCTTTTTGACACAGGGCTAAGGCCTTGGCAGCCCTGTCTTCGAGCCCAGGCAAGGCTGCGCCCACTCAGCTCTGTTTTGAGCCATTGGTGGGTTGCTGGATGCACCTTCCTCACTGATGTCTTGTCCCTCTGTTTCCACAGCTCTCGGCTACAGTTTTATTCTGAGCATTAGTGAAGAGGAGGCCAGGGTGAAGGCTTTGAATGAATACCTCAGCACCCGTAGTTACCTCCAGGGCCACACCTTCTCCCAGGCAGATGTGGAAGCGCTCAGGCAGTTTACAGGCCCACCCGGGGACCAGCATTTCCACGTGGCCCGGTGGTTCAGGCACATCCACGCCCTGTCTGGCGGGAGCCCTGGCACGCAGGAGCCTTATAGACTCCAAACAAGTGAGTAACACAGTGCGAGAAGGGGAAGCCAATAGGCTCAGCCCCTCAGCCACTCACATAGTCCTGTGCAAAGCTGGCTTTGTGTGCCCAGCACTCAAGGGGCATGGGACCCTTTCTGGGAGGCCTGGTCAGTCAATACCAGAGACATGTTTGCTTTGCATTGCCCAAAGCCAAAGTCCCCTTGGAGATGGGCCCAAGACTCCCACGCGCTCACTGGCCCACCCAGCTGCTGTCAGGGAGGAGCGGCCCCTGTTCACTTACTGTGACATGATGGGGAGCACCAAGATGGAGCTTTGGGCCTCTGTGGGTCAGATCCTGTCCTTGGCATCTGGCAGTTCTGAAATGCACCTCTGTGATGTCATGTCTCTAACACTGGGGCAGGCCTCATCCCTATTGGGGGGCTGTGGAAGGTGGCCAGGCTGGAGAGCCCAGAGTCCCACGGTGTGGCAGGTGTTTGAGACCCCCCCCCCACTCCCCCAAATCCATAACTGATAATCTGCTTCTGCTGATGGAGGGTAGGGGGAGTGAGCATTTAGCTTAGTCAGCCAGATCGTTCTCTAGATATGTCTGTGGGCCTCAGTTTCCTCAGGGGTAAAGGGACAGAGTTAGGCAAGGTGACTTGAGGTCCTATTCTGCCTGCCCTGACACAGCATGGCTCAGCGACCTTTGGTTTTAGTGTGTATCTGGATGTGTGTGTGGGTACACACGCTGGAAAGCCTCTGTGAGTTGGGTGCCTCGAGGAGAAGTCTCAGTTAATGGCGGGCATCATGGGGTTTGCCAGATGTTTGAGATGATCTGTGCATCTCCCAGGACTCTGACCCCTTCCTTGGCTCATTCACAATGACCACAGTCCATTTCCTGATCTGTGGTCATCATCTCCTCAGTGGCTAGCTCTGTCTCGTCTACACATTCCTCGGGACTCCTTGGGACCCAGGCTCAGTTGTTGGGACGTCTCTATGTGGGTCTCTGCTGATGGGCCCAATGGTGGCAGTCAGACAGCCCCTTCCTGGTCTCCCAGCATCGAGGAGTCTGACTGCAGGTTGAGGTGGGGCACGCCTCCCCCAGGGCACACAGACGGCTTTGAGCATCATGAGCCTGGCGTGGCCAGCCTGTATCTAATGAGCCCCAGCTGTCAGTTAGCGCCTTTCATCTTAGGCGTTAAAAGACTCTGGCTTTGTCATCTCCCAGGGAGAGAGTGAGGTGGTGGGGCGTTAGGGCTGGACTTGTCATGAAAGTCCCTGTAATTACAGAGAGCATTGAACTAATTAAATGAGGTCACTCTGAGAGCTAATAAGATGGTTAACATTGGTTGAGTGTGGGGACATAGGTTCTGTCTGGAACGCAGGTCTCAGTTTCTAGCTGAGCATTCACAGTCATGAAGAGCCCTGGGAAGAGTCACCAAGGCCTGGTAGCCTCTAGCTTCTCCAGATGCATCCTGCTCTGCCCAGCATGCCTGCCTGTCCCTAAGTGGACTTTCAGGGAAGTCTTGAGACCTAGAGTCTTTTCTGAGGCATCTAGTGACCCTTGGGCATGCACGTGTACTGTAAATTTGGGGTTTTTTTAATTGTGTTTCCTTAAGATGTTGCCTAGATCAGAACTCCACTGGGCCCTCACCCACTCCCCCTTGTGTTTCCTGTGATCTGGCCTTGGATTCAGGCAGATGGAAGAGTCTGATGCCCCCACGGAGGCCTCAGGGACAGGCTCAGTGTGTGAGGTTCCCATTGGTTACGTCGAACACCTGGGATAGTTCTGGGCTAAGGACAAGGTTCTGTTAGGTCAGGTAGGCAATGTGCCCAGAGTGTGGTTGGCATGCTTTGTGCCTACCAGGGCTGTCTGTGCTTCTTCAAGCCATTGAATGGTATTTAATTGGAATCCTGAGAACACAAACCATCCTGTCAGAGTCCAGTATCATGATAATGTTGAGGTCCCCTGGGTCCCACCTAGGAATTCACTGCAGCTCCTGAGGAGAGAGAGGGAGGAAGGAAGATGTTTTCTGGCTAGCTTCTTGCCACCCTCACCCTGCACACACACATAAGCACACACGCTGTCGGCCCTTCCTCTCCTTTCTGCATCATTATCATCGCCTGTATCCCTCCACCTGTTGGTCTCAAAAAACATGGCAGAGGAGTAGAGGAATTCATGAATGAATGATTAAGTCTGTCCTATGTGCTGAGCTTTGTATCCAGGCCTGGGTTTGCAAATACAAAAGCCAAAAACTAGGTGCAAAACCCAGAACATCCCTGTGCTCTCTCTCTGCCCTTTCACTGAGGCTACTTCTCTGGTGTTACTGAGTGACTCTCAGTAACTCTCCGAGCCACTCTGAACCTCTGACTCCTCATCTAGTGGGGGGTGGGAGTGGAGCTCACTCCTGTGACTTCTATTCCCTCGCCCTGCCAAGCCTATAAGCTTTTACACAGATTTATTGAAGTTGGGAGCCTTTATCTTTGTGTCCCACTCATTTACTTCCCACTACCCCTGGGAGGATAAATCTTCCCTTTGTCTGGCAGTATAGACATGGCCAGGAAGAAGGAGAAGATAGTTTGTTCTCTCTGCTCCCAAAACCTGGAAGAACTCCTGTTCCTCACATTCTTGGCACCCCCTGCTTCCTTAGTCCTGTCCTTAACGCCCCCATCTTCCAGCTCCCTCACTCATTTGCTTATCATAGGTGCTTAATAAATGTTGATTTAAATTGACCTCTGTGTTTTAGTTAGGACCTGACAGAGGCAGAAGTCAGCACCTCTTGCCTCCTTATTGCTAGAAGTTAGCTTTGGGGGTATGGGCAGTCATATCATATGGTTTATGCTTAGTGAGTTGCTAAACACCCAGACTCCCCAGATTTTTTTCAGACAAATTACTTCCTCCACCTTGTACTTGTAAAATTGATTTTTCTTAACCTGAGTGTAAGAATTGGTGTTTATCCTTCTTAAACTTCCTCTCAGTTTGACCCAGTGCTCTCTGGAGCCTGTCAGTCCCTTTGGATCCTGAGGCCCTCAGTCAATGTGTTAATTCAGAGCCAACTCAGTATTTGGGAGGCTCCAAAGGAGAGTGTGGGAGAGGAGAGGTATTAGACTGACTGTTGGACTGCTAATCTACAGAGCGGTGTAGACCTCTTTGGTGTGTGCTTGAGAAAACCTGGACAGTCCGCCAGTGCCACACCAGGAAACGGAATCACTTCCATTTGAATTGTCTTAGGAAGATTCTGAGGATCACCTGGCAGGATAAGGTACCAGACACTGAGGTCCTTACTGGAACTAAACTGCCAAGCATTCAAACTCTGCTTCAGAGAGCGCAACTGTGATGGGCTGAGCAGGCCACATTGTTGCCAAAAAGACTGTTTTATGGAGAGCTCACACAAAGCAGGAGCTCACGTGGTGGTCAGAAGAAGTGATACAAGGACACGCTCAGGTTCTCTCTTAAGAACTTTGGAACTGATTGTGTGACACTGGCACAGGACTGCTCAGCATGACATGCCTTCATCAGAGAAGGTGCTGTGCTCTCTGAGCAAAGCAGAATTGAGACAGCTCAGAGGACATGCTTGAGGTGCAAACTGAGAGAATCCACCCCAGATGTTCACACAGACTATTTGTGCCCGGCCTGTGGTAGAGCATTCCGAGTTCATACTGATCTGATTGGTTGCAGTTGGAGGCACAGTCACTGGACTCTGGCTAAGTGACCTCACTTGACAACACTAGTCATTTTTCCCAACAGTCCTAGCTTTATCCAGGCCCCTGGGCCCTCCCCTGGAGACTCCATTTCATGGTGATGTGCCGCGGTTAACGTTTGGTCCACCTGTATTTGTCTGGTAGCCCAGACTTGTCTTGGCAAAGACCTGTGCAGTGCTCCTCAGATCTCCAAAGAGCCAGGTCAGAACAGGAGCCGAGGAGCTCAGCACAACCTGTTCTCTCCATTTCCAGCTTTGGTTAAGTTGGTCACTAGGCAATAATCTGTTCTCAGCCTTTTACCAGGACTCCCTCTGCCTCAGCTGGGCCCATTCCATGCTCTTCTATCTCCCTGGAGTCATTTTCCTTCCCCTGTGATGACCCAGCTTCTGTTTGTGTGCATTGCTTCCCCAGAATCCCTCAGAAACCACCAGGGCCAGGGCTGTGTGTCCTGGCCATCTCTGAAGCCCAGCGCCCTGCAGTGAGTGAGCATTCCGGTAGTGTGGAAGGGTTTATCCGGGAAGGGATGAAAGCAAGATTTCAGATTCAGAAAGCAGGGAGACAGGAATGAACAATGTATCAGACAGGGGGAAACTGAGACCTGCAAGGGCCTCTTAATCCCTCCATTGGCCAGTCACCAGCCAAGCCAGAGCGTAGATTCAGAAGCATTAGATCCACTCTCCGGGGAGAGTTTTGAGTCACCAATGACTGACCACATAGAGGTGAGAGTTTGTCTGGACAGGGGAGGACTGAAGGCAACCTCACCTGCTAGCAGGGGGAGCCCCAGGAGCCTGGGAAGTGAGGTGAGAGTGCCTACCTCCAGGGCTATTGCACACAGTGTCTGTAGATGGAGAATCTGCTGCCCTCAGGACAGTGTAAAGGGGTTCAGGAGAAGGGGATGGGGCTGGGACCAGGTTTTAGGGTGCAGGATTTTAGCTGTTGGCATTTGCTCCCTGGGATAGGGAAATGGGGGTCCTTAGTAGGTTATAAGTGATCCGTCCTGCCCCAGCCAGCCAGAGATTCTTGATGGTGGCCATTTGGTCTGGTTTGAAAGGGGATGGGAAGCAGAGAAGGGAGGTGCTATTAAGGATTCTGCTTATTGGTGGGAGTATTTGCCCAAAACTGCTCTCTGTTTGTGAAATTCAGAACATGTAATAGAAGGAACCTGGCCCCCTTTGCCAGTGTCTGCTCAGTCTTTCTGGTTTCATTTCATGAGACACAGTTTTAAAAACTTTTATTCCTGTGCCTCTATGAAGTTGGATCAACGGGCCAGGGGCCTGGCCTCCAGGTCAAGAGTCCAGCCTGGGATTCTGGGGAGAAGGCTAAGAGGTGTGGGCCTGGCTGAGCCAGCCTGGCCAGCTTTTCTGGGCCCAGAGGTGGACAAGTTGGTGTCTAAGGCTCCTTCAGCCCTCAGTCTCTGCCTCCGACCTTGGTGAGCCCCAGGCCACACATGAAGAGGAAGTCATCCAACAGTTGGCCACCATTTTGCCCCAGTAGAGCATGTGTCCACGGAAGGTTCTCTGTAATTATATAATCAGAGGTTCCCCCCTCCCCAGAGGACAAAGTTAAAGTATCATTATTAAAAACAAGAAATTTAATTAAATGCTAGATTTGTTTAAGTTCTGCTAATGGTGCATTGCTGCTTAGAAAGAGAGAGAAGTGTCTTAGGAAATCCGTCTTCAGCCTAGTGCCAAGTAAGTGTGTGGATGCTGGCCTTCCTGATTAGCTGCAGGGGAAGTGCCTTTCCAGTGGTGGTTTTTTCCCTAATGGTACTTCTGCAGGGAGCGAAAGCAGGGAGAGGCCTAGAGGCCTTTTCTGGTGGTTTCTTCAGGCTCTCCTGAGGGCAGACTTTAGAGGCCAGGGTGTGGAGGCCCTGGGTAGGCCAGCTCTGTGGCTGCAGGACAAAGGCTGGGGCCCAACTCTGCTGGAGTTTTCCCAATTCCTTGGGTATCTTCACCCAGAGGAGTCACTCAGCCTGCCTACTCAGGCCTGCCAGAAGTGAGAGGACCCAGCCTGGGAAGTGAAGGACATCTCATCTTCACATGTATTTCAGCAGAGAGCTTGATTTCCTTCTTAAAAGTCCAGAGGACACCTGCCCCCGTGCACTGATGAGTATCTTGGAGCCTCAAAAGGAGGGCTGACATTCCTCTTGCTTCCTTTCCAGGTAAGGGCCGACGTGCCCAGCCTCAGTGGTCGCCTCCAGCTGGAACAGGACCTTGTAAACTGCGCCTGTATAACAGCCTCACTCGCAGCAAGGTGAGTGATCCCCAGGGAGGGGGCTCCTGTCCTGGGCTCTTCCCAAGACCCCCTCCTCAGCTCCCTCATTGGCTTTCCTTCTCAGTTGGGCTCGGGGAGAATTTCTGAAGTCTGAATGAAATGCCTTTACTGGGTTTCTTGAGCATGGGAACCACGTCCTAGGGATGCATCAGACATTGACCATGTGCTGATGGCCAGATGGGCCCAGCGCCACTTTAGAAAAGCCTGGTGGGGTAGCTGTCCTGGGCCATCTTAGCCTCAGGCAAACCGGAATGAGCCGACGGGAGAAGCTGTTGTTAGGCGGACAGGGCCCAAGGCTTCGTTTAGTACCCATGAGGTACCAGGCCCTTTGCTAAGAGCTGAGGTTACAAAACACAGGCAAATGCTCTCATTCTAAAGGGACACGGTGGATGGATAGGAATGTCAGCAGAGAAGGCATTAGCATCTGGGGAGGGTGCATTTAGGGTTAGGCTTACACAGGGAGACTGAAAGAAGCCGGGAGAGTGGATGAGCAGGTAGGCCACTCCATGCGTGAAGGGGGCCATGCAGAAGCCCTCAAGAGGTGAACCACCTGTGGTAGGATTTGGGGAGCACACTAGCCCCACGACACATGATTCCACCATTGCTGAAGCTGAGAGGGAGTGGTTTGAAAGGCCACTGGCCCTGGCCTGGCCTCCCTAAACCTGGGCTCTGGTTAGTGGCCAGTGTCTGGGGGTGGGACCTTTGGCCAGTGGTTGGGTTATGATGGTGCATTGTCTTGGGCAGGTGCTATCCAGCAGACTACAGCCCAACGTGGGCTTGGCTGTGACTTAGCAGGACAGTTGAGGCTTCTGGCCTCATGCTGCACCCTGAGAGTCTGGCTGCTGAGGGGGAATGGCTGGTATGTCTTCTTTGGGCCAATTGAAGCGTATTCACCATCAAGCTGAATGGCCCCTGTCCCCACTGCATGTGAGCCTGGCCCTGGTGCCCTGGCTGCCTTCTGACCCCCATCTCTTCCTTCCTAATAAAGGACGAATTTGTGCCTCAGCAAGGAAGGAGAGTGACCTGGTACTGCTGCGGACCGACTGTGTATGATGCCTCTCACATGGGCCATGCCAGGTAAGGCCTTGCATTCACCATCTGGGCGATGTGCAAATCCAAAGCCCCCCAGGGCTGAAAGCTGGAGAAGGCTGGGGCAGGGGGAGCAGCTCCTGGAGGTTGTGGTTTTGACCTTCAAGGTCTTGTGGGCCCCACCTCCCACTCCCATGGTCACGGTGACTCAGTAAGCATGGTATGTGTGCTGGGAAGCCCATGGGCCGTAGTCAGCACATCTCAGCTAAGTCTGACTGTCGCTACACTGGGCTGGGTGTCCAGCTTAAGGAAGATTTTGTTCTCCCTTGAATACTCATAGGTCATATATCTCATTTGATATCCTGAGGCGAGTGCTGCGTGATTATTTTAAATACGATGTTTTCTACTGCATGAACATCACAGATATTGATGATAAGGTAAGTCAGGAAGTGGAGGAGTGAGGGAGGATCTTAAGGAGGTCATGGTCAGAGCATGATTTGGGCAGGGGAAGGGGGTCAGCCTGGTGGTTGGAAGGGCTGTGGGCACCCATGCCCACTGCCCACCTAGGGAGCAGGCCTTGTGAGGGGGAGGCAGCATAGGTACTGGGAAGCCCAGAATATAGTGGGGAAGCCTGAGGTGGAACTGGCAAGGCCCAGGGGAGTCAAATGAGCTGTGCAAGATCATGCAGTAGGGAGTAAGGACCAGAGGCAGGAGGTGGCCACTGCCTACTGAGCTCTGCTCCATTCTCCTCTGCAGAGGTGCCCCCAGCTTGGAATCTGGAAAAGACCCCATCCCACCTCCCCTGTTTAACAGGGAAGGGAGCTCAGGGCATGAGGGCTCCGGGACTTGGCTGAGGTTGCAAGCCTGCTTCCCTTTTGCACTTAGAAAATGCCTACTATGTGCCAGGCATTGTGCAAAGAGCCTAGGGTACATAGACAAAGCAACCAGTTTCTGCTCATCTGGGGAGACCAGGCATCTAGACAGAATAAGCCTGAGGGCTTTGGTGGGACAAGAATTAGGAAAGGTGTACATAGTCAGCAGAGATGCCCAGAGTGGCTCTGGGTCACCGGATGTTCTTCCTTGCCTGCAGATCATCAAGAGAGCGAGACAGAACCATCTCTTTGAGCAGTACCGGGAAAAGAAGCCACACGCGACCCAGCTCCTTGAAGACGTGGCAACCGCGCTGAAGGTACGTATGCAGTATATGGTACAGAGGCTTCCTGCCAGGTCCTGGCCACTTAGAAGTTGTTGGGGAAGACCAGGTACAATGAGGAAACCTCATGTCACCCAGAGGATTTCCTGATAGTTCTATCCCCAGGGGTTGAGTGACCTCTTAAACATCTACAACCTCACTACTACTGATGAGTTTTCTCCTTCCACCAGTGTGGATGGCAGCCCCTTCAGGCCTGAAAATCCTTCCAGCCTTGTGCTGGCCTCTTCTGCTTAGGGGTGCCAGGGGAACCTGTACCCCCATTCCCTGAGAGCCTCCCTTTCCTAGGAGCATCCGTGCTGTGAGCATTGAACATCTTTAAATACAGGGAAACTTGAGGGGAGGGTCTGTTCCATCCTGACTGTAGGGGTCAAATTGTGCACTGGGTGCACAAAGGACTGGTCCTTACTGTGTGGCCCTTGCCATACTTCTGGCAAAAGGAACCTTGGGGGAACATCCCAAGACCCGGGAGCCTTTTCTGAAAGCCTTTCCTTCTTTCTCTGGGCAGCCCTTTACTCTCAAATTAGATGCGACCACTGATCCTGATAAAAAGCAGATGCTGGAAAGAATCCGGGATGCTGTGCAGCTGGCGGTGGAGCCGCTGGCAAACTCAGTGCAGAGAAACAGCTCAGGAGACGAGGTCGACGCCTGTGCTGAGGTGGGCCTTGGGAGACCCCAAGCTGAAGAGGCTGACCCCTGAGCTTCCTGGCTTCTCCTGCCTGTATCCCTGCCTACGGGAGCCCCCAGTGCTGCCTGTGGGGCACTTGTCAGCGGGTTTGACTTGCCTTTCCAACCTTAGTGCCCATCGCTCCCCCAGTCAATAATTAGCAAGCAGCATTTAAAGACCACCTATGTGCTGGGGATCGTGGTCTCTAGCCCACCAGCCCTGCTGCTCTGTCCTCTCTGTCCCATCTCCTATCTCCACACTTTTGCCCAGCCACACCCCACACATGGAGTTCACCTCCACCACTTCGTGTTGATCCTTTGTTCCCAGGGTGATGTAGACACCCCCGGGTTTATTTTAGGTTCCCGGCTTTGTGCTGGGGTCTCAGGTGCAGATTCCTAAGATGACGGCTCCCCTCCTTTGGTATCCCACACACTCAGAATACTCAGATTTCTTGAATTATCTACTTGACTCTGAACGTGAGAACACAGGAAAGCTAGTGCAAGTAGGCAGAATGATGGGACCCGAGTGAGGTGGTCACCGGGCCTCTGTACTCCCTCAGGTGCTGTTGGAGAAGGCCAAGGATCTGCTTTCTGATTGGCTTGATTCCCAGCTGGGCACCCAGGTAACAGACAACTCTATCTTCTCGGAGCTTCCGCAGTTCTGGGAGGCTGAATTCCACAAGGACATGGAGGCCCTGAACGTGAGTCTGGGTGGACTGAGCCGAGGGCAGGGCCAGGCAGCCAATGTATCCATTCCCTCCCCCTGCTCTGGGGTGCCAGGCCCAGGATTAAGTGCCCTGCACTCAGGGAATTCCTGTCCTAAAGAGGGAGATCCCAATGGAAGGGAGATACCAGCATTAGGAAGGAACTCAGCAGGGCTTCCTGGAGAAGATGGGGTGGTAGCTGGGACCAGAAGGAAGGCCAGGCAAGCAGAAGGCAGAGGTGAGGGAGAGTGCTCCAGGCATGTGGCACAGCTGGACAAAACACCTAGAGTCTAGAGATGGAGGGTGTGTGTGTGCGTGTGTGTGTGTGCGTGTGTGTGTGCGTGCGTGTGCACGTGCATGTGCATGTGTGCATGTACGTATGCTTGTAAAGGTTATGGAGGCTTTGAAGGCCAAGCAGAGGATTACATTCTTGATCCTAGAGGTCATCGGGAACCCCTGCAGTTAACTGAGCAGGGATTGGGGTGAGAGCTCTGCAGAGGACTGTTTGGAGAGGGGAGAGACTTGAGGCTGGGGAGGAAGGGGTGGTTGGAAACACTATCTCAAAGCGGAGCCAATGGAGGAACAAATGGTTGGGCTTGTCAGCTAGAGTTGTTAAGTTCATACTGTGTGCCAGGTCGGATCCTCACCAGCCCTGAGAGGCAGGTGATATTCTTATCCCCAGGGTGCACAAAGGGTGAAGTGACTTGCCCAGGGTCACACAGCTAGAAAGTAGGTGAGGCAGGATTTGAACTCAAGGCTTCCTGACTCCAGGCGCCATACTCTCGGTGTGGTGGCACCCTGGCCACCTCTGTGTGTGCAGGCTGTCTTAGGAGCTGTATAGCTTAGTGAGAGGAGAGCTGGGGCAGGGCAGCCCGTCACCTCTCTGTAACTCAGTTTCGTTTTGTTCAGAATGGGGATAGGGATTGTCTTGCTCAACCCCTTTTTTCCTTTTTCCTTTTTTTCTACTGTCATAGACATAGGCCACAGGCCAGCTGGGGGGACCATAGTGCGCAGGGCACCAGGCCTGGGATCAGGATGACCCGAGTTCAAATCCAGCCTCACCCACTTCCTAATTGTGTGGCCCTGAGCAAGTCACTTAACTTGTTTGCCTCAGTGGAAATGGCAACCCATTCCTGTACTTTTGCCCATCAATTCTCAGAGGGGCCTTGGAGAGTCGGACCTGGCTGAAACAGCTGCGCCACAGCTAGGGACAGCTCTGTCTGTGTCTGTGCTCTGCAGGGTTGTGCTGGGGGCTCCTCTCGCCCAGGGTGAGGCACCACGGGGTCGCGTCCAGGCGCCATCTCCATCTCCTTTCTCGTCACCTGCAGGTGCTTCCCCCGGATGTCTTAACGCGTGTCAGTGAATATGTGCCTGAGATCGTTCACTTTGTTCAGAAGATTGTGGACAATGGTTATGGGTGAGTGCCTGCAATGTCGTCCCCGAACCCTGCACTCTTCACTGTCCTCCTCGAGCTGACCTTAGTACCAGGCCCCAGCTGGATCTGGGGTCAGGGACCTTGAAGGGCCTTCCAGGCCTTGGTTCACATCCCTTCATCTGGATGTTAGGATGCTTCCTTTGGCAAGGAGGGCAGATCAGGAGGGGGAGAGCCTGGGAGCAGGGAGATCAGGGAAGAAGCGATGTCTGTGGTTAGAGAGGATGGGAGAGGGGGCAGAGGGGCCCTGGAGCCAAAGGGAGCCATCTGGGCCCGTGACTGATGGTGGACTGAGCCCTGGGGGACTGGGGGGATGGCCTCTGGTGCAGGAGGGGTGACTTCAGGGAAGATGTCAGGCTCATCCCAGAGAGACCCGGCAGATGGAACAGTGGAACAGTTTGAGCTGGTTTTACTGGTCACTCTTTGAACTTTGGCACAGTGCCTTGCTTGTTAGGAGCTAATGAATTCAGTGTGATCGTGGTGAGAGAAAACAGCAGAGGCCAGGAGAGACCTAGGGATCCTCCCGCTCTGGGGGAACAAGACTGATGATGGTCCCCAGGAGGCTGGCTGGCACCAGCTGGCATTGCCAGTGACACAATCACTGCATCACCAGCTGGCATTGCCAACGACACAGTCACTGCATCACCAGCTGGCATTGCCAGTGACACAATCACTGCATCACCATGGCCACATAACGTGACTTTATCTTCAGGCAGCCAAGGTGGCTCACTGGGGAGCACAGGACCAGCTCCTGGGGCTCAGCTGGATCAAGCCCACTGAGGGTCTCTAGTGAGTGTCACTGCCCAGGGTGCATGCTTAGGGACATCATTTGTCAGAAGTGGGTGAGTCTTATACATGAGGTCTCACCAAAACAACACAGTCTGCCTACAGTTGGGGCAGCTTTACTAAGCCCCCCAGGTCACTGTGTCTGGAAAACTGACATGTGGCCAGGGGCAACCGGACATTTCCCTGTCCCTCACCATGGCCCTCTGGGCCTCTGCTCCTGTCTCTGGCCCAGGCATGTTCCCATCGTGGGAGTTTCGACAGAGGGTCCTGCCATCAAGGGAGTGGCTCTGAGGTTTCTGAATGGTGTCTCAGAACTACTCCCAGGGTGCTAGGCCAATTGTCCTCACCAGTGATGCCCAGCACAGAGTGAGCCAGGGTGTCTTAGAGGTTAGTTTCTGTGAGTGAAGTAAAAGCCACCCTGCTGTACAGGGCATTCTGGGAAAGAACCTTGGACTTGCAGTCAGGAGACCTGGGTCTAAATTGGGTCCCACCCATTAGTTAGCCAGCATTTATTAAGTGCCTCCTGCGTGCCAGGCCCCATTCCAAGGGTTGGAGATACACAGAAAGACAAAACCACCCTCTTTGCTCTCAAAGAGCCCCCATTACCATAGAGATCAGAGGGTAACAAGGGGTGTGCAGAGAGAGTATGTACCCCAGGGGCTGCAGAAGGTGGCGTGTGTGTGGGGGGGGGGGGGGGGGGGGGGGGAGGAAGAGGCAGAGCCCACCAGGAGCAGAGGCCTCAGCCAGCCTCAGTCTTCCCTTCTGGAATATGGGGTCTTACAGGGTATGTACGGAGAATGTGAGTCATGAGAATGTGACTTTGCATGTGCATCAGATGCTCTCTGAGTGATTTTGAAATTGATGTTCCTTCCCCAGGCCCAGATGAGCTGGAGCTGGGGCAGTTCCCTGGCCCGTGGCACCCAGAGGGCTCTATCCCCCAGTGAGTTAGGGCTCTGTATTAAGTGACCTCAGAGATGAGAGCCTGTGCCTGACCAGGAAAGGACATTCCGGAACTTAGGGAACCCCCTGGAATTTGTGGGGCTCATCAAGGTGGCCTGGGTCCATGACCAGAGCATTGAAAAAGGTGGTACTTGCGCACCCCCTTGTGGTAGTGTCGTGCTCCTGCTCACTGAGGTCTGCCCTGCGTTCTCTGGGCATGTGGACAGTGTAGATGCTCAGGATTCAGTACTTGGGGCTTTCTCTGAAAAAGACACTGACCCTGCAGCTCTCAGTCCAGGGGAGCAGTAATGCACAAAGAGTGATGCTCTGGGCTGGGCCTGGGACCCAGCTCCAGCAGACCCTCCCCCAGCCACCTCCTTGACCAGCATTGATTAGGTAGCTGCTGGGTGTAGTCTCTGAGACAAAAGGGCATTTGGGCCAAGTCCTCATGGGGAATGCACCACTTCTATGCATCAACAGGGACAAGGTGAGTCATCATGGTTTCCTGGATCTCCTGCAGAGGGATGGGATTGAGAGCTGAGGCTGGAGGGGAGGGGAGGTTGGCTGCTGTACAGGCACAGGACGGGAGGTGGGGTGTGGAGAGGCTTGAGGGGCCCAACAGAAGACTTGTGAGGTGGCTGGGAGCCACTGGAGGTACCTGACGAAGGGAGTGGCCAGACCTGCACTTGGGTGGCTTTGTGGAAGATAGATTAGTATGGGGAGGGATTGGAGGCTTTTACAGCAGCTAAGGCTGGCAGTGATGAGGACCAGAGCCAAGACTGTTGCTGTGTGAGTGAAGAAGAGGGACTGTCGATGAGTGATGTGAAATTAGCAGTCACAGGATTTGGTGATGGATTAGCTGTATGGAGTGGCTGAGACCCTGGCGGCAAACCTAGGCAGTGGACAGGCTGGCCGTGCCCTCAGCAGCCGTAGGTGGACGTGGGCCCAAGATGGCGGAGAAGTGCAGATAAGCTTACCAGTGTCACACACACCACCAGACCACGTCCTGAGGCAGAAATTCAAGGAAGAACCACAGCAAGGCCCGTTTTCAGCTGAGGTCAGGATAGGGAGACAGAGAGGGCTATAGCTATTGGGGATTGAGCATCACAGCACATGGGGACAGAGAAAGGACTGAAGCTGCACCAGACAGGGTACTCCATCCTTGTGCAGGAGGTGGGAGCAGCAGGTGCTAGCTGGCATCTGTGCCTCAGTCCATAAGGACCGAGGAGACCTTCATCAATTAAGAAAATGAATTCAGAATGATACACTGGGCATGCTATGAGAAGAACTAGAAAACCAGACAAAAGTGTGGAAAATCAAAGGAGAGATTAACAAAATTGAAAGCGAAATTTGTTTTGAATTGACAAAGCTAAGAGCTGTTTTTTTAAAAAGTAAACTAGACACGTCATTAGTTAACTTGATTTTTTTTAAAAAAATTACCTAAAAAAATACAGAACAAATTACCAGCATCAGAATTTACTTGTGCATTTACAAGCAATAAAGAAGAAATAAAATAAGTTGTTAGGAACCATTTCACCCAGTTATATGCCAATAAATCTGGCAATCTGAGTGAAGTGGGCAAATGTTTACCAGAAATATTAAATTCCCACATTAACACCACAGGACACAGAGGACTTAAATAACCATAAATGCCTAAGCCCCCAGTGAGCTCCCAGAGAAACCTCCACAGGCTGGCTCAGCAACGTCAGGACAGGAGAAGAGAGTGCAGACGCGGCCCAGATCACAAGGGGCAGAGAAAGAACCAAACCCTGCCCTCTCTGGGCCTGGAGATGTCCACCTCAGGACATGCTTCTGTGTGTTGTCTGCAGCGGCCTCTCCTTGGAGAAGAGGCGAGTCGTTGAAGAGCTCTCTCCAAGATGTGCCTGACTTACCTTAAAATATAGAGAATATAGACTTGGATTACATAAAATCTCGTCACAAGGCATCCAGGCTGGCAAAATAGCAAAACCTTCATAATCTGATGACAGATGAAAAATTTTTGGTTTTGGCAATATGTTATGTTTCCAGATTTTTGCGTAGATATTGATGGGAGGACTCAGTTGTTTCCTGACTGCTGGTTAGGCTACACAAGGAGGCTGTTTGACTGAGCCCTAAATTCACACAACCAGAAGAAGAATGTTCTGATGTGCGTGTGTGTGAAGACCAGCTGAATCAGAGGGATTGTAAGGGGCTTCCCATGCCACCCTCATAGCAAGCTTTGCAAGGTTTTCCTTTGCCTCTTGGGATCCACTAACTTTAGGAATTTGTTTGGCCCCAGGGAGGAGGGTTGAGGGAAGCTTGGCAGTAAAACAGAACAAGCCAGCAGAGGCTGAAGAGTCAGGTCTGAAAGCTGATCCTGTGGAGGCTGTGCTCCTCTCCCTGCAGATCCCCAGATGCTCTGCTCCACCCCTAGGACCCCAGGAGATTTTCTGGAGGACTTGCTGTGCCCTGAGCAGCTTTATGCTGATATTCCATAGATAGAATACATAAAGGTCATCTAGCCAGCCACCTCATTTGACAGAGGAGGAAACTGAGGCCTGAGAGGAGTGACTTGCCCAAGGTCATTTGGGTAGAAAGTCATCAGAGACAGGCTTTGAGCCCAGGTCCTGACTCCAGAGTCATTGCATCTACCACTGTACTGTGTTTAGATAAGACTAATTCTTTTTTTTTTAATCTTTTACTTCCTAGTTATGTGTCCAATGGTTCTGTCTATTTTGATACTGTGAAGTTTGATTCTAGTGAGAGACACTCCTATGCCAAGCTGGTGCCAGAAGCTGTTGGGGATCAGAAGGCCCTCCAGGAGGGAGAAGGTAAGAAGACCATCGTCCCAGGGGCTGGTGCTGGAGGGGAGCCCAGCCTCCTCATATCCTCTGGGTGTTCCGGGTGGAGGTGTCCTTGGAATGCTGAGACCTGAGCTGCTGGTTGCTGGCTCTGTGCCTGGGGATGCCCCTTTCTTTCCTTCTCTGCAAGATAAAGGTGTTTCAGCTCTCACTTAGTATCTTGGGCATTTTAGCCTTGGTCTGCACTGGCCCAGTCAAGTGGCTGATAGGGTAGAGTGTCCTCAAGGATGGCCAGCGTATGCTCTCTGACCCTGAGGGGGAGCTGGTGTCCCTTGGGACCTGACCACTAATGACATTGGGCAAAACCTTTGTTCCCCTGAGCAGCCGTTGTAATCCCAGTGGTGAAGGCGTGAGAGTGGCCTGGCCTCCTCAACACCCTGACAGTACCACATGAGTGGATTTTAATTGGGCTTAAGCATCAGCCCCCTCCATGTCTGTCATGTGCAGCAGGGGAACCAAGTAGGGGCATATCAGACTGGTGGAGGAATACCCTTCCTTGTGGAGGGAAATGACCCCAAATGTACCCCCACACCCTGTCAAATTTATTTGCTAGCAGCTGAGGATACCTGCAACCGGGAACCAGAAGGCTAGTGGGGAAGTCAGGAGTTGAAGGGTGGGCCAGGCCCCCAGACCCTGTTCCCTCAGGCACCCCTGAAGCATCCATCTTCTCCTTTTTGGGACACACAGGGAGAGGCCAAGCTCTTCTGTGCTCCTAGCGAGGCAGGTGGGCACTGGGACTCTCACCCCCAGACTTTCTCACTCTGCCTCCCTCCCTTACGTGTGACGGTTGAGTTCCAGGGAAATCACTCCCGTCCCTGTTCGTCTCCTGCTTCTCACTGGCTCCCTGGTCACCTAGGGCTGTGCCAGCATAAGCCAGCAGCCACCAGGGAGAGGAAGCAATGTCACCGTTGGGTGTTGGGCACGTCATCATTTAGGGGGTTGTGATGAGTGCCCTCTGTCATGCCATAGCTTTTGTTTGCCCTCCTGAGGGAACCTTCTTCAGCTTGGCCTGGGCCCTGCTGGGGGGCCAAGGCCAGCCCATCCCTCAGTGTTGGTCTCAGCATTTGACCTGAGTCGGCTGGTTTTTGGGGCTATTTTCTTCAACATTATCACAGTAATTATATTAATTTTGCTTTCTTCACTTTGCCTCAGTTTGTAAAAGTCTTCTCATATTTCTTGGAGTTCTTTATATTGGTCATTTCTTACTAAACCACCAACAAGCATTTATTAAGTAAGTACCCATGATGTGCCAGACACTCTTCTGGGCACTGGGGTTACAATCCCTGCCCCCAAGGAGCTTACATCCCATCAGAGGATGTCACATATACACAATTAAACATACTGTGTACAGAATAAATACAAGGGAGGGAAGGTCCTGGCAATTTGGAGGGGTCACAAAAGCTGGAAGCGGGGATCTGGAGGAGGTGCCCTTAAAGGAAAAAAGGAATTCTCTGAGGCGGAAGAGAGGAGACAGGGCTTACTAGGCCTGAGGGATGGCCAGTGCAAAGGCATGGAGGCAGGAGATGGAGAGGTGAGCACAGGAATAGAAGGAAGGCCCCTTGGGGCTGAATCACATAACATGTCCATTGTGGCTGAAAAGGCTGGCTGTCCAAGGTATTGCAAGTCAAACTGGGTAGTTCACATTTGATCTAAGAGGCAGCAGGGAGTCAGGGGAGTGATGACTGGAGTGGAGGCCAGGAGGCCACAGTCCCTTCTGCCTGCCCTCAACTGGCCCTCTCTGCCCTCCTTTTGCCTTTGATCAACTTGGGTGTGGTAGGTGTGGTGTGATTGACTTGAGGAGCTCTCCTCCCCAGGCTTCCCTGGGATTGGACCTGGTCTAGCGCCTCCAGCAGGGCCTTCCTGGGCTGCCCCATCCTGGCAGGCCTGCTCAGTTTAGCGCCACAGGAGGGCACTAAACCACAGGGACTGTGTTAGTTAGTGCTTGGCCTGTCCTAGCAGCTCTAGGCAATGGATGTCTTCCCTTGGGAGGACCTTCCTGTGGAAACCCCCTAGGGGCAGGGCTGGTTGGTCTTTATTTCCAGGTGGTTCCTCAACTGATCCTTTAGAAAGTGGTTGGATCTCCTCACAGTCTAGGGCAACAGCCCTCTTCCGAGAGCTTTAGTTGGAGGGAGGTCCGCTTCAGGTTAAACTGTGTAGGTGGATGTGTGGATGTGAGCCCAGTGCCTTCCAGTTTGGGGTGGTCCCTGTGTGTGTGACTGACCTTGTCTATGACCAGTCTCTCTGTATCATGCTCCTTGGGTTGGTGAAAGCACAGGACATGTCTAGCTTCTGACAGAGAGCTCTCAGGTCAGCCTTTGGGAAATGTTAGTGTTACGAGGTCAAGGTTGGTCTATGCTGTTCTCTCTTTGTGACCCACTGAGAAACCGAGGCAGTCCCTCGTGTGTCCCCATGCTGTCTCCTAGACCCTTCTTACTGGTACTGGTGTTTACTGACTGTCCACGCCCTGCCCCCTGTTTATTACCTTACTTGTTTCCTCTATCCCACATTCAACAAGGACTCGAGAATCATGTCACTAGTATGGTGGCCTATGAACTTGGGCATCAAAATCCCATCACCCCCTCTCCCCCAACCCCAAAGGGGTCATTGCAAGGTCCCCTTGGCCATTGTCCCAAGCCACAATCACATCATCCATCAACCTGAGTCAATTGTAAAGTGCAGTAATTTCACAAGTTAGAAATAGACATTTGTCCCCCTGTCCCCCCCACACTCACTTCATTACCCAATGGGGTTTGCCCAGATCCATAGGTAACCACTGTAGAGTTAGAAGCAGGACTTGAACCAGGTTATCAGGAAGCATTTTTGTCCTTTGATAGAGGAGGCACCTCCTCCATTTAAATAATGATGGCTTTTCTGCATTCTCAGGAGACTTGAGTGTTTCAGCAGATCGATTAAGTGAGAAGCGTTCTCCAAATGACTTTGCTCTCTGGAAAGCTTCCAAGCCTGGAGAGCCATCTTGGGAATGTCCTTGGGGAAAGGTAAGATGCATCACTGGGCACCCTGCTCTGGGGAATAGACTTTACCATTAGCGAGGGATGGCAGGTTGTGATAGATGTTTGGGTACTACACACCCACACACACACACACACACACACACACACACACACACACACACACACGTACGTGATGCATGCACATAACAATATTGTGGAGGCAGCTAGGTGGCTCAGTGGATAGAGTCCTGGGCCTGAAGTCAGGAAGACTCATCTTTCTGACTTCAAATCAGGCTTCAGATACTTACCAGCTGTGTGACCCTGGGCAAGTCACTGAACCCTGTTTGCCTCAGTTCTTATCTGCAAAATTATGGGTGTGTGTGTTCATCCTTCATTTCCGAAGAAGACCATGCCATCAGAGAAATAGTGACATGACTTGCACTTGACTTTGTTTTGAGTGAGGGAGGGCTATGCAGGTCACCAGCCTCACTTCTCCTCCAGAGCCTTCTGAATCCAGTGACCAGATACTAATCAGGATGACTGGAGATGACCCAGGATGAGGTAATTGGGATTAAGTGACTTGCCCAAGGTCACACAGCTAGTGAGTGTCAAGTGTCTGAGGTGAGATTTGAACTCAGGTCCTCCTGACTCCTGCACTGGTACTCTATCCACTGCACCCCCTAACTGCCCTCTGCAAAATGAGCTGGAGAAAGAAATGGCAAAGCATTCCAGGATCTTCATCAAGAAAGCCCTAAATGGGGCCATGAAGAGTCAGACATGACTAAATGACTGCGTTCCTGGGGTACCTGTGACAGGCCAGTCAAGGGCCCTGGTTGTCCCAGTTCTGGTGACCCCACTATGGGTTTCCCACCCTGACACCCAGTGCTGATCTCAGATAGGCCTGGTAGAATTGGGATGGACTTGAAAGAGTAAGGCCAGAGACATGGTGGCTGGCCCAGAGTCTTGTCACTTGAAACAAATGTCTTTCTGCAGGGCCGCCCAGGCTGGCACATTGAGTGTTCTGCCATGGCTGGGACCATTCTGGGACCTTCGATGGACATTCACGGGGGAGGCTTTGACCTTAGATTCCCCCACCATGACAATGAATTGGCTCAGTCGGAGGTAAGTACCCAGCCCCTCCACTGCCACCATCAGTGCAATGCACTGCTTTGGCTAGAGAGAGCCTGGCTCAGACCTTTGCTCCATCTTTGCTCAGCTACACGGGCCTGGGGCCAGCAGAGCTGGCACACTTGTTTTTAGCCTGTGGTTCAGAAACATCCAGTTTTCCCCAGTCTTTACACCTTTGACTTTGTGTTGCAGGCATACTTTGAAAACGATTGCTGGGTTAGATACTTCCTTCACACAGGGCACTTAACCATCGCAGGCTGCAAAATGTCGAAATCTTTAAAGAACTTCATCACCATCAAGGATGCCTTAAAGAAGCATTCAGGTAAGGCCTGACCCTTCCCTCACCTCTGACATGGACGTGCCACCAGGGAAGCCAGTGGCTCCTCCTGCCCCTGCCTTCTCCTCTGCCCACTGGACTTTCCTGGCCCTACTCGAGCATCCTGAGCACCATCTCACTATGGTGTACCCCTTGCTGGGGGATTGCCCAATGCTCTATCCTCAGCCCACTCCTTGTTTTTCCTCTGGTGGGCCTCCTGAGTTTCCCTGGGCCTCCTGAGTTTCCCTCCTGTTGTGCGTCAGGCTCACATCTCTCCCCGAGCTTCATTCTCATGTCACCAGCTGCTGCATGAGAGCTTTGCCTGGAGGCCCCCACAGATGGTGCAGGTGTCCACATCCTGTCCTCTCCCTGCTTCCCAGACATCCCCTCGCTCACTACTCCCTCATCCCATATATTCAGTCCCTTCTGTCTCCACAACATCTTCTCATGCTATGTGGCCTCTCCCTGTCTCCTGCTAGGGGGGGATCTCCCTGCCCAAAATTTCTCCCCCCACTGCAGTCAGAGGGATCTCCCGAAGGGCCACCCCATAGTCAGGGAAGGCTCCAGGATCCAGTGCTGTGCTGGACCTTCACAGCCCTTCCTCTGGCTTTGGCTCCTCTACATGCTCCATTGCTAACCAGACTCTTTGCTCTTCTCAGTAGACGATGTTCATCACATCTTCCACCTCTGTGCCTTTGCTTAGGCTATCCCTGATGCCTGGGTTGTCCTCCTCACTTGCCTCGTAGAAGGCCTCATGTCCTTCAGAACCTGGCTCAGGTGTCATCGCCCCTCTCCTCAAATTCCCCTGTGTTGACTTTGTGTGCATCATGTGTGTGCATCAGTGTGCACCTGTTGTCCCCCCTCCCAGATCATAAGCTCCTGGAGGGCAGGGGTGCTTTGTGTGTGGCCGCCAGGCCCTGCTGGTGCTCAATTGACATTCATAGGTTTCATATCACAACTTTTTGGGTATCTTCAATGGGCTGGTTTTCTAGTATCTTTTTCAAAGAAATCAAACCTCCCCATTCCAATGTGTCTCCTCACAGCACGCCAGCTGCGGTTGGCATTTCTAATGCACTCTTGGAAGGATACACTCGATTACTCCAGCAACACCATGGAGTCTGCCATTCAGTATGAGAGATTTATGAATGTGAGTATGAATGTCCAAACTGAGAGCTGCTGCCCACCGTGGGTCACCAGCATGCATTTTCTCTTGCCTCAGGAAGAGAGCAGACCCGGGGGGCACCCCCCATGGGGCTTTACCTGTGCCCCATGCATTTTCCTTGACAGTGCCTTCTCAACTCTGAGCAGAGCCAGAAACCTGAAGTGGGCAGGCCCTGAGAAGCTGGTCATCCCCTCCAAGCCCCCTGTGCTCCCCTGCTGCACTGGGCAGGAGATTCTTCTTCTGGGCTCTCCCTTGAGGCAGAAAGCTGCTCAGGGGTGTCAGTTCCAATATAGGACACCTCATTTTCTAGCCTTAGGGGAGCATCAAAGAAAAATTAAGACCACCCTTTGGGTTTTAGGAGCAGGTCTGCCAGAAACAATTTTTGTTCATTTGACATTATGTAAATTTGGGCATTGCTCAGCCAGGAGAGAAGCATCTTCCTGGGCAAAGTCCCCTTGAAGTCACGTTGACTGGGGTCTTGAATGAGGAAAAGGTGACACAGCATGGTCACATACAGTTTTGCTCATAAAACGTTGGTTCTTCCTTTGACAAGTCTCATGGTGTAAGCCAATGGCCTGGCTTCCTGTTCCCTTCTGGACAGGCTGGAAGGCCCTTGGGTGGGTCCCAAATGCATTCCTTGCCCTCTGGGGTGGGCAGGGAAGCACCCTCAGCCAGCTCCTTTTTCCAAGGCCTTTGTCCTTGTGTGGACCTTTCCTGAAGGGAAAATGACCTACAGAACCTGGCAGCCTTGAGAAAGAGCAGTTTCTGACTCTTTTCAGCTGAACTACAAAGGAGGTTTTCACTGTTTCCCACAGGAGTTTTTCTTGAATGTGAAAGACATTCTTCGTGCTCCAGTTGATGTGACCGGTCAATTTGAGAAGTGGGGAGACCAGGAGCTGGAGCTAAACAAAGTGTGAGAAGCTTCCTTGTACTTTGGGGTTTTCAATGTTGGTGACGAGCTTTAGGAGGGGAATGCTGTCTGCCCCCGGGGAGCTCCACATCTGGCTGCCTGATGGGGTTGGGGGTCCTTGTCTAGCGGACGGGGGCTTCACAGCTGGCCAACTGACAGGGTTGGGATCCTCATCTAGCAGACAGGGGCTCCACATCTCTCCGACTGACAGGGTCAGGGTCCTCATCTGGCAGACTGACAGAGGGGATATGCTGAGCTCCTATCCTTCCTGTGGGGGCCCCACTCTCCCTGCTGTCCCCAGCACTACATTCACTCTCTCGCCATCTCCCTCCCTCCCTTGTAGTGGCTTTGATGTCACATGTAAAACAATTCTAGTTTTATTTTCCTAAATTTCCTTTTTCTTGTTTTTCAGTTATCCAGTCTTTCTCCTCACCCCCTTCTTTCCCCTCCTAAAAGGAGAAACACAAAAGCTTTGTAGCCCAGAAGCCCAGACAGACCAGACAGATGCGTACATTGGCCCTGTCCATTCTACGCACTGGTCTGTCCATCCCCATCTGTCGCCCTCTGCCCTGAGGCGGCTGGGCCTCTGGGAGTTTTCATGACCGCTCTTTCAGTCAGTGTTCCCAAGGCTTTTATACCTGCTCATTCTTACAGTGTCAGTGTTCTAAGATAACTTGTTCCTCAGGTCCTGCTCACTTTCCTCTGCATCTGTTCAAATCTTTGAGCTCTCTCTGCAGCCAGCCCCTTCCTCCCTTCTCCAGCACAGCAGTGCCCAATAACAGAGCTAGTCAGTCACTTATATGGCCCTGGCCTGCTGACCACCAGCCCCCTGCTTCCTGTTCAGCTACTCTCGGTGTTTGGGTCCCTGTGAGTCCTTCTCCTGTTGGCCTGGGCCCCAAGGAAGGTGTAGCCCAGTGACTTCCCAGACAGGACCCATGCTTTTCTTTCAGAATGACCAGACCAGTTCCCTACTCCACCAACGAGGCATCCATTGGCCAACTGTTGCTTCTGCTTCTTCTTCCCAGTTTTTATGACAAGAAGATGATGGTTCACGAAGCCCTCTGCGATAATGTTGACACACGCACAGTCCTAGAGGAGATGCGGTCACTGGTCAGCCAGAGTAATCTCTACATCGCAACTCAGAAATCTGCCCGAAAGTTGCCGAATCGAGGCCTGCTGGCAAACATTAGCGCTTACCTCACCCACATGCTCAAGGTGGGCCTCCTTCTGCTTATGGCCTGGGGGAGTTTCTGGGGGCTTGCAGAGGAACTCTTTTCTTGCCCCATGCCTGAGAGGGGACAGGGGAAGGCTCTGCCGGTGGGCCTCTTGGCTGTCTGGGCCAGTTATTATAGTGCTGATATCGAGGCATTCGAAAGGGGACTCTTATGCCTGCGATCTGTGATCTGCATTGTCCTTGAAAGAACTCTTGGGTCTATATTTTAACATGGCATTTTGGTCACCAGGAAGGTGTCCAAGAATGAGCCAGAACCCCAGTACCTGAAATGTCAGTTCTGGAGGGAAAGGACACCTGACCCGGCCTTCATGGCAACCAGGGTGGAGCCCCTCCATGTGAGCACCTTTCTTGGACCAGACTCCTCAGGAGACTACAGGTAGGGCTCCCTTGCGCCATTTGGGATGCCCTGAGGAGACTGGAGCTAGTCATGGAAGACAGAGCCCAAGCCAGGCCACTCTGCCCTCAATGTGACGTTGCATTTTCTTTGTCCCCCATGTTAGATCTTTGGTGCCATAGAGAGCGAGGAGATGCTGGGCTTTCCCATTGGCAGAAGTGGATCCAACACGAACGTGAGTGGAAGCTGGATCTCTGTCTGGGGACCTTTCAGAGGCTCACATTTGTGGGGTCTTGTCTGAAGCAGTGGGCCCATCCCCAGCCTGCTTGCAAGGAGTGTCTCTCCTAGTGTTTCAGTTCCAAAGGAGGCTAAAAGTTAGCTTCCTGCCATGCCTGGAAAGGAAAGTGTCTAGAAAAGGACAGTTCCAAGGTTTTGGGGAGCCATTGTAGACTTCAAACCCTCCCCATCCAAAGAAATGATAGATTTAAAATTCAATCCTCATTCATAATATCAGTGTTGAGAACCATACCAGAATCCAGTAGACAAAACCTCCAAGATGTAATCATGGGATTCCTGTAGTTCCAGGCATTTTGTCAAGGGAATTTTCTGTGCTTTAGACCAGTCAGCGGCCTGAATGTAGGGAGGAGAGAGGCATGCATGGATGTCCTGGAGCGGCTGTGGCCCTTCCTAATCAGTTCTTAGGTAGAAAAGCCCTTTTTGTTGATCTCTCTTCCCTGAGAGATCATGCATTCATCAGATACCTACTGTGTGCTAACTGGTGGATGTTGTAGCTGAACCTGTCTGGAGCGGTTGAGCGAGGAGAAAGGGGCAGGCCCGTATGACCTGTGTCCTTTCTGAGGCTCCTGGCGCCATACAAGGACCACCCAGCATGCTCTCTCCAGAAAGCCTCAGACTTGGGCCATGAACCCAGAGAGAGTGATTAGGGTCACCTCCCACCCCTGTCTGCCCCTGTCAGTTTGGAAGGAAGCTCAGGAGCATGTCTTCCTCCTCCATGGGCGTCTCAATGTAACTGGCATGGTTCAGCTCTCACAGTGGACTCAAAGCAAAATTGACTGTTTTTCTCCAGGGAGAAAGACAGTCACAGCAAATGTTAAACACAAAAACTGTGCAGAGGCATTTCAAGGGGAGGGCGCTTCCTGAGGGCTGCATCGGAGTTGAGCTCTGAGGAAAACTAGGGATTTCAAGAGGTATGGCTAGGGGGGACTGCATTGCAGGCAGGAGGGACAGCCAGGACCAAGGTCCAGATGCAGGAGAAGAGCCAGCAGACCAGTTTTACTAGAACATTGATGGTGTGTGAGAGCCATGTACATCTGTGCCGCTGAGGTTGGCTGTAGTCAGAAGTTGATGGGCTTTCACAGCCAGACAGCAGGAGTTCATGGTTTGTCCCTAAAATAAGAGGGGGCCATTGGAGTTTGTGGAACCAAGGAGGTGGGTGTTGGCACTGCTGGTATGTTGGAAAAACCTCTCTGGCATCTGGGTGAAGTGAATATTGGGGGCCTCTGGGAGGAGGAGCCACTTCCTATGCCCTGGTCTACCATAAGCATGGGTTCCCAAGACTCAGAGGACAGGCAGGCCCCCAGGCCTGGGGACAAGACTCCTCCAGGACTTTTTTGCAGTGCTTGGGAAGCACGGAGAGGTAGCCAGGTGACCTTGACCCAGTCCTTTATAGAAAGGACTATGAAATCTCTGAAGCTTGGGGGGCTTGAACCCAGATGTGAACAGTCCCAGATTTGATGTCACTGCAAATGAACCATCCCCTGGCACAGAGGGCAGCCTGGGGAGATTCTCGGGCCTTTTGTTAGTGTTTCAGTGAAAAGAGACAGTATGTCAGCACAGCCAGTGGTGGCCTCCTTCCTCCTGGCCTCAGACCAGATCTTTCTCTGGAAGGACTATCCTTCTCTGAGAGCTGAGTGCTACCTTTGGAGCTGGACCTGGGGCTCTCCAGCCTCATGGCATAGGCCTGGCACCCGAAGGAGACGTGGACCAAAGGTAAGGAGAGGGCTGATGGAGCCTATCAGACTGCTGCTTAACCTCCAGAGGCAGCTGGCTGCTCCATCACTCAGAACATGGTCTGGGCCCTTAGCAGAGAGAAGATGAGAATGCCCTATCCAGGATCCTGCCTACTGGGGGTGGGTGGGCTGCTCCCCTGTGTTCCCTGGATCCTTGAGGGTCAGACCCAAGCCTACAGATCTTTTGAAATGGAAGCCCCAGGCCAGAGGATACAGAGGCCCTGCCAGAGCCCAGGCCTGGGTTACACAGGGTTTGTCCTAGGGAGTGTTTTTAAACCCACCGATCCCCGTAAAGAAGGGAACACCATGGTTTATACTCACTGTGTCTAGGAGTCACAACAGGTAAAGCTAGGCTGGTCCTGGAGTCAGAAAGACCCAAGTTCAAATATGGCAGCAGACTCCAACTAGCTGGGCGACCCTGGGCAAGTTATTTAACTTCTATCTGCCTCAGTTTCCTTGGCTGTAAAGTAGAGCTCATAACAGCATCTCTCTCTGGGCTGTCATGAAGATCAGACCAGGTGCTGTTTGTAACATGTGGAGCAAGAGCTTGGCACACAGTAGGTGCTTAATAAAGGCTTATTTTCTTCCTTCTGCTGATCCTTGGATGTCTCCTACAGCTTGAGTCCACGGTGATGCCCTACCTGCAGGTGCTGTCAGACTTCAGAGAAGGGGTGCGGAAAATCGCCCGGGAGAAGAAAGGTGAAGGCTGCTGGGCTAGCCCTGGAGATAGGGGGCTCCCTGGGAGGAGGGAAGGTTGTTCTCCTAGGGCCAGGCCTTTGGAATTTCTTCTTTGGTGGGTGTGGCCCTGGACATTTCAGAGTGAATTGTTTTTATTCAAATCTTTGACCTGTTCCTAGATTAAAATCTAAAGAGCTGGGAGGAGCACCCTTGAGCATTTACTGAGCACCTGCTATGTGTTAGAGATAGGGCATCCCTGCTCCCAAGGAGCCAATCTCCTCTGTAGGTGGAGATAACCATTGTGTCCAAAGGCCCAGGAACCTGCCGAGAAAAGGTCTCAGGTCCTGTCTCAGACACTTCCCTTTGACCAAAGGCAAGTTGCTTTAGCCCTCTAGGCTTCTGTTGGCTTATCTATAGAATGGGCCTTTCCAGCTCCATGAGCTTCTGAGGAAGGGACCGGACACAGCTTGGGCAAAGGCCTGTAGACAGGACCTGAAGTGTTGCGTAGGAAGAGTAACAAGAAGGCTGATGGGGTGAGCTGTGGAGAATGTAAAAGGGAATGGCATAAGCCACGCTGGAAGAGTCAAGAGGCCCAGACCTAGAGGATTGTGTTTGACCATGGAGGGGATGGTTATAAGCTTGGAAGGGAAGTGCATGTGGTCTGAGCTACCCTTGAAGGCCCTGGCAGGCGCCCCTCCAGGATGCCATTCTGGGTCTGACTCCTGCACTAAAAGCCTGCACAGGGGAGGGTGGCAGTAGGGGACCAAACTGAGGATCCTTTGGGCCATCCCAACAGAACAGAGAGATGAGCGCCCTCCCTTAGGTGGAGGTGTTTTCACTTTAAGGTGTTTTCAGTCAAACGAGAGAAGTGGGCTTGTAATTCCTGAGTTGGTCCAGGGAGTGAGCATGACCATTGGACATGGGAAGAGTCTGCTCTTTTCTTGTTCTGTGTGCTTTTGATAGGGTGCTTGGGTGCTAAGGGCCCTTCCTAAAGGCAAGGGGGGGTGTAGACTGGAAGACTTTGTGTCCCCTTGGTACTGACATGGAGGCTGGTGAGCTCAGACAAGCTCTGAGAAGAGGTTCAGGGTCCTGGGCCGTTTGGGCTCAGGACAGCGTGTTTCCACTCCAACCTGCAGAGGGCTGTTCATCTGGCATGGTCATAGGATTTCCCAAATTACCCACATCCTCCTCCTTCCCCCTAGGAGATTAAAGAGCCAAGCATCAAGAGAATGTGTTTCACATGAGTAAATGGGGGAAAAGAAATTTGGGCTAATCTCAGGTATGCTGCAGTATGTGACATTTTAATAATGTGAGGGGGAGATAGCAGGATCTCCACCATGAGCTCCTAGCTGGATTTGGCCCAGCTGAGGCTGGAGGGTAAAGCCTACCCTCCTGACCTGGTCTGGTCTGACCTAGGATAGCCTAGCCTGGTCTGGGCCGGCCCATTCTGGCCTGGCCTGGCCTATCCTGCTCTAGGCTGGCCCATTCTGGCCTGGCCTGGCCTGTCCTAGCCTGGTCTGAGCCGGCCCATTCTGGCCTGGCCTGGCATGGCCTAGCCTGGTCTAGTCTGACCTCACCCAACTTGGCCTACCGTGGCCCATCCTGGCCTGGCCTGAGCCAGCCCATTCTGTCCTGACCTGGGCTAGCCCAGCCTGGTCTGGTCTGACTTGGGATTGGCTAGCCCAGTCTTGTCTTGTCTGACCTGGCCAGCTGCTATTTCAGTAAAACAGGGCCGAGGGGGCGGGGGTTGGAGGGGGGGGATGCTGCTTTGTATGCAGATTTTTTTATTTTTTTGTAAATATTCCATTAACCTTCCCTTGGAAAAGGATGTACATATTAGAGACGTGCTCTTTGCTCTTTACTTTTGGCCCAAATCTCTGTCTCCAAAACATGTTTGAATTATTAATGGAATTGGTCCTGGAGGCAGACTTTAAGTGGTCCTTGAATGAACCTGAGTGCTGGAAGCTTCTAGAAGAGGCTGAGCAGCTCAGCTGATGCCTAATCCTGTAATCCTCTATGTCAGACAGCAGCCTCCCACCTCTGGCCAGCCTCTCTCTGCTCTGCTGGGCTGCCAAGAATGGCTGGGGAGGCATGCTGGTCCTGCATGGCCCCGGAAGCTTGGAGGTGCCATGTGCTAGCTCAGGGGGCCTGAGGAGCAGAGAGGGAAGGGAAGGGGAAAGGATGTCTCCTCTTCAGAGCCTAGGAGATGGGCCTGCTCCTTACTGAGCTGAGCCTTTCTGTGCTAAAGGCCAGGCTGCTGCCAGCACTCAACATCAGGCCCGCCCATGCCAGCTGCATCCTCCTCTGATCCTCTGCTTTCAGAATGTGGGCAGAGCATGTTTGCCAGAATCTCTGGAAGATGCTGACAGCAGCATGGGCTCTTCCCTAGAACCTGTTTCTCTTCTCTCTTTCCTTTCCAGCAGAGCATCATCTCCACAAGGGCAGAGGTTTGCACCTAGTAGGCGCTTGATAAGTGTCTGCCTGGCTGGTTGGCTGGGCAGAGGAGAGAGAACCCCTGTGCCCTGGGGTCATCATGGCACCCTCCTTCCCTGGCCAACTGTGACCCTTGCGCTCATCCCCAGTGCCCTGTGCTGTCCTGGTGGTCCTTGCCACCCACCCTTGTCATAGCACCAGCCCAGGTGTCAGCTGATTCATTCGTCTACTTCCTATACAGCTTTTATACAGGTTGGATGATGGCCATGCTTCCTTGGTTTCCCTTGGAGCCTTCAGAGTTTGATTCCTGAGAAAATGATTCTCCCAAGGCCTCTGCTCTGGGCTCTCTTCCACCATGTTTGCCAGCTTTGCCAGTGACCACCAGTTCTTGGTTGATTTTTATCCTTCATTCCCAGAGGGCCAAAATAACTTTGCTAGAGTCAAGCTCGGATGCTCCCCCACAGATCAGGCACAGATAGTCCATGGGAACGTTTGAGGTGGATTTTCTAAACTTGTGTATCTCACCTTCATGAGGCCTAATGCCTCTCCTGACCTGCAGGCCCACATCACCACCTGTCTGCTGCACAGTTCCCTATGGGCATCCTGTAGGCATTTTAAAATCGGCCTGTCATCAGACCACTCTCATTCCCATGCCCTTTGAGCCCAGGACCCCTCTGGCCAAGGGCACCATCGTCCTTCCACTCTCCCGGTTCTTAGCCTTGGTGTCGTCTTTCTCAGTCCCATAGCTGCTCAGCTGCCCTGGCTCCTCCTTTCTGCCTCTGGCTGCTTCTCTCTGCTGCCATGGCCCCTCCTCTTGAGCGGGGACTCACATCTGTCTCCTTGGTCTTTTCTCTTCCAGTTCTTTTTCCACACGGTTAGTGCTCCCAGAACATGGCTCTGATCATATCACTACCACAGGTCTGCCCCTCAAAAAGACTCAGGCTTCAGATAGTTCTAGGAGTCTGGTATTAAATACTTTCCCTTAAGACTCATTTCATAGACTCCCTTCCCTCAGTCTCCACTCCTGTAAAATGAGCTGTTGGCTGATTCCTGTACACAACAGCCCCTCTCCTGCCTTTGCCCCAGTGAATGGGGCCCCACATCTGAACTTCTCTTTTCCTCCCCTTTCCCTGCCTGGCCACCTTCTCATAACCCAAGGCTTTCCTTATCTGCTGCCTGTTGTTGGCTCTGGGTCCTTTGATTTGGTGCAGTTTTGTCCTTGCTTATCTCTACCTCCCTTCCCCGGCATACTGTCACTGTCCCGAGACCAGAGGCCAGGGCCAGGCTCCTTTCGTTCCATACTCTCAGTGACCAGCCCAGGTGCCCCATGAGGATGGGTGGTCGGGCTGCATCCTTCTTCTGGAGAATCCAAGGCCAGGGTTCACACCAGCCTTTCTCTGGACCCTGGAGAACTCTTCTTTGTCTTCTCAACCCTTTTGAGAAGCTTCTTTGGCAGTGAGATAGAAACTACTTCAGGAGAATCTCCAGAGTCATTCAAAAGGGTTGGAAGTTCTTGTAACCAGATCTCCTAGATTTTCAGAGCTGGCCTCGGTGACCTCAAAGACATCTCACTGAACCCACACTTGAAGAAAGATTCCCCATTCCAAGAAGCTGTCAGCTGGCTTCTGTCTGCAGCCCTCTGGGGAAGGGAAATGCACCACCTCCTCCATTTGTGGAGAGCTCTCAGTTGTACCAAGTTCTTTCTAATGCTGAAATTAAAGAGGACCTCTGCCCTCTGGGGCCAGCCATCCCCTCTTCTGCTGGACATTACTGTCTGAGTCCCAAGCTTTCTCATCACCAGCTACTTTCTCTGGTTCTTCCTCATCCGAGCTGTCTCCTCTGGACACTCTGCTTCCTCCCTGACCTTTATAAAGCATGAGGCTCATAACTGAACCCATGCCTGGCAGGTTTCTCTGTGCCCATTCTGGCCAGGCTGCATTGACAGTCAACAGGAAGGAACATGGGGGATTCTTTTCCCAGCTCCCTGCACTTACTATCTGCTTCCTTGTATGGGTGCTCATGGTGCTTGGCTCACAATTGGTGGAATCCTGCTCCACTGCTTTGGAGGGCTGACTTTGACTGAGCATCCCTGGGCAGTTTGCATAAGCAGGGAAGTGCCATGGGCTAGGGTCTGGCTCTGAGGAGCCATCACCACTTGGAGGATCTTGGGCCACTCTGGCATCTTCAGGCCCCATTTTACTGTGGGCAGGTTCTATTGTGAATACACAGTTTAGCTCAGCCAAAATGCATGCCTTCTTGGAATGTAGGATCCACTTGAGAAGCAGAAGGCCCATGGTTCTATCTGCCTGCATCAGAGAAGTGGCAGGGGGTGTTGTGTGGACCTGAGAAATCCGGCAAGGCTTCCTCTAGGTATTGGGCATTAAAGAACAGGGTGGAGTAACTCTGCTGGTGAAAAGACCTTTCCACTAAAGTCACATTTCCACTGTGTACACTGTGCCTCCTGCTGGGCACTGGGAGGGCAGAGAAAACAAACTGGGCCTACCCTCAGGGAGCTTCCTTCTGGAGAAAGGGAGAGGAGGGCAGAGAGGTGCATTTATAGGGCACAGAGCTCAGGGTGGCTCTGAATGCAGTATTCTCAGGCTGTGGCATGGCCTGGAGCGCCAGGCAGGGCAGCCACTGGTGAGGCGTGAGGTTGTTGTCAAAGTGTGTCAGAATGGCACATCCTGATCTACCCCTGAACAAGATGGCTCTGGCAGACCCTTTGCAGCTGGCTGGAGATGGCAGTCCCCATGACAAGGCATTTACAGTGGCCCAGGCCTCTGACGGGGTGATTGTGTTGAGAACAGAGAGAGTGGAGTCCATAGATAGTGAGAGACAAGGGGCGGGAGATGGGGAGCAGCTCCGCCCTTTGTCCCAGGTGTGGTAGCTCAGGACCCTGCCCTGCCCTTGTAGAGACACTGGAGGATCATGGCCAGCCTCTGCATCTTGGCAGTTTGGGAGCCCTGGGCAGCACTTGAGCCACTCCCTGCCTCACTCTGCCCGGGTGGTGATTGACATTTTTTTTTCTGTGACAAGAGTAAAGAGATTCCTCTCCTTCCCTGTTCACCAGACTTGGTTCTTTGGGACTTTTAGCTCTTGCCAGCACTGCTGTCCGTCCCTGGATGAGGGAAGTTTTTGCTGCCCTTTTCTCCTGGCTCCAGATGGCCAAAAGAATGTGCTCCTGCCTCTGAAGGCTAGGCCAACAGAGCAGGGGCGTTCTCAGCGTGTCCTGAGTGCTGGGTGCTGGGAGCAACCAGTATAGCTTGATGTCTGGGTTAGAAAAGCAGTGGCAATGTGGTGATGTCCTACCCACTCTTGTTTAGTTATCTTTCCTGTTGACTTAAATAAAGCCGCTGCCTTCTAGTTGAAGGGTCTGCTTCCCAGGGCCCTTCAGGGCCTCCCTGTAGAGCTACCCAGTGTGCCTGGGTATGGTAGTAGATACTGACCCCTTGCCTTGTGTTGCTCAGTCCCCGAGGTGCTGCAGCTCAGTGATGCCCTTCGTGATGACGTCCTCCCAGAGCTTGGAGTGCGATTGGAAGACCATGAAGGTACCTTGGGCACGTTGGGGAGTGTTTCTAGGGTCCAATCCAGGTAGCTCAGAGCAGGGGAAAGATGCTGGCAGGAATTCTGCACAGCTGATTGTCAAAGGAAGATGGGAAATGTGGCCTGGGGCATGTGTCTTGGCTTCTCTCCCAGGTGTCCAAGATGAACCCCAGGACCCTTCCCCTCAGGGCCTGCTCCCATGACCAGACAATTTGCTTTCCAGGCCTTCCGACGGTGCTCAAATTGGTGGACAGAGACACCTTATTAAAGGAGAGAGAAGAGAAAAAAAAGGTTTGTTTTTGTTTCTGTAGAACCTTGAACTGACAAGAGAAGGAAGCCATATTCTGTTTGAAGATATTGAACAGTGGTGGTTTTGTGGGAGGAAAGGGCTGTGGAAGGAGAGGCCCAGGAATGGTCTTTGGAGCAAAGGGAGATGAGTAAGGCTGCGGGGCAGGTCAGGAGAATGGAAAGCCACGGGGGTCAGAGTGGGGACCGTCCAGAAATGAGTCCTATTGGTCCCGAGTTCAGATGAAGGACAAATAGCTGGAGTTAATTCACCAGAGCAAGGTGTATGGCTCTTGGTGAGCGTCTGTCAGGACTCTCTTGAGTGACAGACAACACCGACTCCAAACCCTTGGCACCTTAGGGAGACCGTACAGAGGGGGATGAGGCAAAGACCCTGGGTTCAGATCCTCCTTCTGACACTCATCATTTCCAAGGACTTCACTCTCCACATCTGGAAATGAGGGGATTTGACCTGGTGGCCTCTAAGTTCCCTTTTAGCTCCAGAATTGAAGGTCCTGTCTGCTTCTACTCCTTTGTTCATGCTGGGCCCCTCCTTACATGGTGCCCCCCTCCCCCTCCGCTTCTCTGCCTCTGTCTCTGTCTCTATCATTGTCTCTCTCCTCCTCTCCCTCTTTCTGTCTCTCCTCCTCTCTCTCCCCTTTCTTTCCTCCCTCCCTCCCTCCTCCACCCTTGTCATATGCAGAGTTCCAAGGGGAACTCTACTCTTTCTACCTCCTCCCCTCCTCCCTAATGATAGGGAGTGTTTGGTTAATATTTTTGGTGGTTAAAAAAGCTGTTTTCTCCACAGTAGCAGAGACAGGGTGCTTAGCAAGCAAACGTGGACAGTTTCCTCCGTGAGCAACGGGAGGATTTTCCCAGCATGTTCTGGCCGCCTGCTGGTCTTAGTGAGCACCAGCTGCAAGTCGCTAATTCTAGAGTGAGGTGGTGACTGAGCCTTGGGAAAGCCCCTCATTGTCTAGTTTCCCCGCTTGAACGTGCTCTCGAGTTTAGCTCTGAAGGTGCAGCCTCAGGGAGGCCAGAGAGGTTTGGGGTCTCCTTTGTCCCCTGCATCCCCTGGTGTCCCAGAGCAGGAAGCGTTCCCAAGGAACTCTCCTCTCCTTCCTCTTCTCTGTCTCCAGGCAGGGCTGTAAATTGGCAGTGGCACATTTTCATGAGTCATTTTGATGCTCTTTTAAGTCCCACAGTGAAGCTTCTGCTCAGGGAGCATTTAGTGTTGGCAACTGATGTAACCTCACAACAACAGAGGCTACAGTTAGGAAACATGCCAGTGCTCTGGCCAAAGGCCAGCTACACTTCTGGCAACGGCCTCTCTCTGCTTTCCTACTCCCTGTTGGGCAGTAAGGAGATGCCCAGGGGGCCCACCTCCAGGCCAGGGAGATGCATGTACCCAGTACTGGTGCCCTGCAGTGGTCAGTACCTCCTGCTGGCTAGTGGGGCGGAGGCCGGCCTGCCCTCCCCTCAGGACTGACAGCTGCAAACTCTGAGCTCACCCACCCCTGCCACGTGCCTGTGACAGCCGTGATGTAATAATGCGCTCCCCCTTCCCCAGGCTGAAGAGGAGAAAAGAAAGAAGAAAGAGGAGGCCGCCCGAAAGAAGCAGGAGCAGGAGGTGAGTTGTTTGCGTGCAGCGAGCGCATTGGGGTGAGAGGCTGCGGCCTCTGGGGCACTCTGGCCATTTCCCGGGAGCAGCTGGAGGGATTAGAGGACCCTTTGACTTTGCTGGGGTCTCTGAATTGTCATGAAAACACTGGAGCTCTGTGTTGTCGGCAGTGACTCATGTCTGTGTGTTACAGGCGGCCAAACTCGCAAAGATGAAGATTCCACCAAGCGAAATGTTTCTGTCAGAAAATGATAAATACTCCAAGTTTGATGAAAACGTAAGAATCTTTTTATCTTTACCAAGAGGCCATTGGGATCCTTAAGCTTAGGAAAGTTAAGATAGCCAACCAAGTTTTTGTTGTAAGAAAGAAGGTCACTTGACCATCTATTTCATTAGTATTTTCTCCCACTATTCATTTCTCTGCCAGAGCAATCCAAAGAGCCTAGTTCCTGGTCCCTGTAGCATGGGCTCTCCCACACTTCTACTTCCCTGTCCAGTGTCAGGCCCATCCTCCTCCTCTGGGCCTGAGGAGAGCCAGCCTTGTATGGAGCTAAATTTAGTGCTTCCTTATCAGGCTTCTCAGTGAACACGGTGGGCTGACCCAACAACAGATTAATGTATCTCCCATCTTCCCTGAGGAAAATTTATATTCCAGGAGTATGCCTTCTGTTTCAAATTACATTCAGTCTTCAGGATCTGTTATGTTGCTTCCTTTATCTATTTATAACTTTCTAGCCAGTTTGATAGAAATGAAAAAACAGGTAGCGCTTGACTCCTTCCTTCTCCTAGATTCCTGCTCCCTGCTTCCTGGCTTCCTAGATGAAAGTCCACTACATGGACTTTTATGAGAAGAGACATGGATCATTCCTTTTCTTTTATAAATGAAGGGAGAAAGGTAGAGGCAGATAAGATATGAGAGAGGCAGCATGGGATAGTGGATGGAGAGCTGGCCTTGGAGACCATCACATCCTGGCTGGGCAAGCCATCAAATCTCTCAGTAACTTTGGCAGTTATCTAGGACTTCATAAGTGGCAGAGAAAGTATTGACTTGCATTGGCAGAGGGGGCTTCCTCATCAAGTATTCCCCAAACCAATGAAATTACAAGTCTGATCCCAAAAAAAGTCGACCCTAAATGCACTCTATTGTTGTAGAATGTCAGAGCTGCCAGCGAAGTGCTGGCCTGACCCAAGTTCCAGTCTTAGTCAGTGGTGCGGCCTTTTACATCCATCCTGGCTATGAGACACCTGGGCAGAAAGAGGGGAATAGTGTATTAGGAAGTTACCTGATTACGAGGAGATTCTGAAAGCAGTGTGCCCTTAATGTTTCAGGGATTTCCCACCCATGATGCGGAGGGCAAAGAACTCAGCAAAGGACAAACAAAGAAGCTAAAGAAACTTTTCGAAGGTCAGGAAAAACTCCATAAAGAGTATTTACAGCTGGTTCAAAATGGCAGCTTAAAATGAGAAGAGAAGACAGATGGATTTTCTTGAAGTAGTCCAAGGTGAAGGAGCGATTCCTCTGTGCCAACAGCCATCTGGCCAATGGCCGACTAGTCCACCTACTGAAGCTTTTGTTGTGTTGACCATTTCTCCGGCGGCCCAGACTGAGGGTTTGGACGGTGCAGATACCCATCATGCATTGTCCACTTTAGCGTTTCGGAAATTAAATGGCCCTAAGGACCCTGAAGCTGAGCCAGCTTTCCTCTCCCATGTGGCCTGTGTGGCGCTCCCAGACCATGATGCTCGGTCAGCAGCTCCCAGATGAGGGGCCCCCTCAGTGTGATGGCTTCAGCCGACTGAGAAAACTGTCTCCCAAGCTGATTGTTATCCAGATAATCTCAGCTGTGGTCTGAGGGCAGCGACCTGAGAGATGTTAGGAGGTGAATAAAATGGCCTACAATTGTATAACAGAACACACGGAGAGACCCTAAACAAAGGTTTGCCTTTTCAGTCATAATGAATAAATCCTTCACCAGTTCCGTTGTGTTTCCAGTTGACAATTACCCTTAGGACCAGGCAGCAAGGAAAGTGATAGCTCAGCACTGTGTGTGTGTGTTGCTGGGGGCCGGGGGAGAGGGCACCTTCATGCCATCAGCCATGAGCCAGGGGGTGTTAAGGCAAGTGCTGTGTTTACTATTAGAAAATCTGACATGCCCCTCTGGACACCAAGTCTTCTTCAAAGATTCCCTGAATCAGACCGCTTCACTCTGAAAGGGTCGCACTCACCATTGGCTCCTCCCTGTCCTGGAGGTGCCAGACTTCTGGGAATGAGCCCTCTGGTCTGTACCTCCATGACAACAAAGTACAGTGATTCCAGAGAGGAGAAGGGACTTTCCTAAATTCATGAGGGGTAATGAGGGCTGAGCCAGGATTCTAGTCCAGCCTAAATCCCACACTCTTCTCACACAGCTGGATTGGTCCTCAGACAACAGGTAGCTAGGCCCTTTGTGTTCAGGCCTGCACCGGAAGCTTGCATCCACTGGCATGATCCCTCATCTTGGTTAGGGGCATTACATGTCAGAAAAGACAATGATTAATTGGAGAGGATCAAGAGGAGGTAACCCAAATGGTGAAAGTCCTTGAGTCCCTGTCAGACACGGCAGATATTTAGCCTAGGGAAGGGAAGACTGGGGAACCTGATGGCTGCATCCAAGTATTTGAAAGGCCATCCTGTGGAAGAGGGGTTCAGTTTTTTTCTGTTGGTCCCTGGAAGGCAGAACCGGGAACTGTGGGGGTAGGTTGCCAAGTTGTATGTTTAATCTTGAGAAAACTTCCTAACAATTCAGGCTACTTAGTGGCTTCAGGAGATGTGAGTTCTGCCTCTTTGGAGGTCTTTGGACACAACTTAGACGCCCACCTGTCAGGGGTGTTTATATTCAATCTGTTAACAAGTAACCTTATGCTGGGTTCTTCCTACCCTCAAGGAGCTTATGTTCTATTGGGGGAGACAACATGTAGACATATATACAAAATAAATACGCAGAATATCTGTAAACTAGATATAAAATGAAAGGGAACTAAGAACCAAGAAAGGCTTCACTTAGAAAGTGACTGGAGCCAAGCTGTGAAGGAAACGAATTCCAGGTCTGAGAGACAGCCAGTGAGTTTGAAAGCTTGGAGACAGACAATGGAGTTTGGGAGGAGCCACTGACCTGAGGAGCCCTCAGAGGCTGCTGGGTGAGGTAGGTAAAGGACCAGAATCACGTGTGTGCCGATGGAGTCGGTGCTGCTGAGGGTTCTTCCCGTTCAGATTCTGATAACATTTACAAAAGATTTTCTTTGCCCTATGGAAGCAAAGGGATCTAAAAAAGGAGACTGAGAGGGGAGGGTCAAGGACTTGTCCATCATCACTCAGCATCATGGCAGCAGAGCTGAGCCTTCACCTCCACTTGCCGCACTCCCAGCCTGATGTCCTGTCTTCTACATCAACACTTCTCAATTTTGTGAGTCTCAGGATATCTTTATCTTCTTCAAAATTATTGAGGATCCCTCAAAAAGAGCTTTGGTTTATATAGGTTATCTCTACTGTTATTTACCATGTTAGAAAGTAAAACTTTTTGGTAATATTTTGGTATGAATCTTGACTTTGCAGAGCCCCTGAAAGGAGAACCCTGGGAGACAGCTAGGTGGCATAGTGGATAGAGTGCTTTTTCTGGAGTCAGGAAGACCTGAGTTCAAATCCAACCTGAGACACTTACTAGCTGTGTGACCCTGGGCAAGTCACTTCACCTCTGTTTCTGCTCATTTGTAAAATGGGGATGATGATAGCACTTACTTCTCAGAGTTCTTATGATCAAATCAGACCATAATAGAGAAGCTGTGAGTGCAGTGTTTCGCATGAAGGAGGTGCTTAGTAAATGTTTATGTCCTTCCTTGCACCCTTTAATAACTGCTGCCCCATGCTGGAATGCCTCCCTAGAACCCAAGGTCATCTCTGGGAAATGGTAAAGCAAAACAAGAGAACTTCAACAGCAGTGACTCCGTTATCAATAGATTTTTAACAAGGCTGATGAAGTAGGGCATAGCTAGCCTTTTCAATGGGAAGGAGCGAATTCTGAAATGAAAATAAAAGCGAATTTAAAAAAGATTTAGACCATAAAGTTGACAGTATTAAATACTAGACCTTTGAAGAAAGCATGCCCTCTGTGTGACGTAGCCCTGCAACTGTTCCCCTCAGGCCCACAGGGAAGCCTCCAATGTGGTGTAGCCAGGATTGTGGCCCCTTTCCCACCTTCCTCTGTAAAGAAAGTACTTTGCTTCTTGCTTTATTTTAGCTTCATCTACTACGAGGCAGCCCTCGTCCCCTGGCTTTCCTTCCCTTGACAAGATGACCCTTTAGCTTTCTTTCCCCTTTCCCTAGTTTTGGAGCTTGAGTAACTCAGTCCTTTCTCTTCCTTTTATCCAGTTAGAGGAATCATCTTCTTCTGTTTTCTCTCTCTTAAGTTGTCAAGTCAGACCCTCCTTTCATTCTTCCCCTTCAACTTGTTTCCAACTATTTTTCTATGCCTTTTTCTAAAAAGGATTTCCTTTCCTCAATCTCTTATTTGTTTTCTTTCTGTGTTCTAGGCTTTAATTCTTTGATTCATAGTCTCATACTTACATATTCTTTCATTAGTCTCTATTTTCCTCATGGAATTAAGCTTCACGGGTGCCCGTTGGGTTTCCCTCTTCACCATTTCTCAGTTCTTGCCTTGTAGATCTTACCCTTGACCCCTTTTTGTCTCTTGGACTTCATTTGTCCCCTTCTTCCCCTTCCCAGTCTTGGAAATCCCCATTCTTGTAGGCGATCAACATCTTGTCCACTTGAGGAATTTGCTGTGTCCCTGAATGTGCCATTTGTGTCTATCCTTTGCCCTCTCATGATATTTCTCCTCATTTCCCATGGAATCCCTTCCTTCCATTCATTCCCTTCCACTCTTCTGGGGGTCATTTATCCCCAGGGGCTCGGATTCCCTTTCTTCTGAGACCAAAAGGAAGGAAATAAACATGTATTAGATGCTGACTAGATGCCAGGCACTGTGCTAAGTGCTTTACATATATTATTTCATTTCAACCTCACAACAACCCTATGAGCTAGGTACTGTTATTATTTCCACCTGACAGTTGAGGAAACTGAGGCAAACGGGTTAAGTGACTGCCCAGAGTCACATAGCCTATAATTGTCTGAGGCTGGATTTGAACTTAGATCTTCCTGATTCCAGGGTTTGTAGGCTGATCTCCACAGGCAGCTGCATCCTAGGCAGGATGAGTAGTCTCTTTAAGCACCAAGTCCCAGCAGATTATGACTATAAGGTCATCTTCATTTATAATGTCTCTCTGTTCCCATAAGAGAGTTCTTCATTGGGACCCCCTCCCACCACTGAAGCAAGGTTTAGCCCTTTCTTCCCCCCACCTTTTCAGTCCTGTCCTTTGCCTCACACTTTCTCCTGTGAACTCTTCTTCTCTAATTCCTACAGGAGATATTGACTTCTCCCCTTTTATGTCCTCCAGATCTGCAACTTGGTCCCTCAAGAAACAGTGATTTATCAGGTGGACTGGGCAGGGGTGGGGAAGGAGGGGTGCCTCCAAGTTTGGACCATGATATTTCAGGCCTGTTTCTCCACCATCACTCTGACTAGATTTCTACTCTCCCCTTTTGTCTCATGTACTTTTAGAAAGAAATCACTTCATGGTCTCATTACTTTGTTACTTGCTGTTAACCCTATAGATGTCTTTCTCTTTTTAGTTTCTTTCCTTCTTTTTCTAAGGTAGTTTATTTCATTATCTGTGCTACCTTGGTTACAGGTTCATTTACCTTGTACTTCTGTTGTCTTAAGTGTAAAGCAAATTGTCTGTTCAGCTCTGGGTTTTCTTTGTATAAACGCTTTAAATGCTTCTTGAACATCCATCATTTTTAATAGGGGATTAGTTTAGGGTTTGCAGGGCATGTTGTCCTGGGCTGTGTCTTGGGCCCCCTTGCTCTTCCATCACACATTATTCCATTTCCTCTTTTAGTTTTTTGTGGGTGAAGAATGTTCTGATATTGGAAGTGCCCCTCACAGGCCCATGCTTTTGAAGTTAGAAAGCATCAGAGACAGAAAGGGAATGCTGACTGACCTGGACTTCGCATAATATGGAGGCCCCAGAAAGAATTCACCAACTGTCCTTTTAGATAAAAATACAAGAAGAATATTTCTACCAAATTATGTGTACATCAAGATTTGCTTTATGTATCTACAAAACTGGATGACAGCTTCATAAACACCGTTAATAACCAAACATGCCAAAATTGGAGAAACCTTTCTCTTCTTATCTACAAACATATATGAAGTATTCTTTGGGTAAGGCAGTATGCTTAGGGAAGAAATACAAAGGCATGGGCCAAGGGCAAGAAAAGTTTGCAACCTAATAGCAGAGATGAGGCCTGTAGATATATAAAAATAATACTTATGTTTCACTTAAGGAGGGAGTAAAGCTTCTAAACTCTGGCCACTGCATGTATCCTAGATTTCTGGAAAAATCTAGAATATATTCAAGGGATGGCTACTCTCTAAAAAGGGAGGCTGTGCTCCCTGAGCCAGCAGGGAGGGCTTCCTGAAGGGATAGCTCACATCATAACTGTTTTCTTTTGTAATAAAGTCACTAGACTGAGAGATCTGGGAAATGCCCCAAATGGGGTTTATCTCAATTTTAGCAAAGCTTTTTATAAAGGCTCACGTTATTCTGAGGGAAGAGATAAGATGTAGGTCAGATGATAGATTCGGTTAGCTGAATTCCAAGCTGTTTAAATGGCTGCACCCAAAGTATACTTCATCTTTTGATAGCTGCTGGGAATGTCTCCAGGGGAGTAACTCTAGGGATCTGTGCTTGGTCTTCTTATCAGTGACTTAGATAAAGGCAAAAATAGCATTACCAAATGTGCTGATGCCACAGAGCAGGGAGGGAAAGCAGATACACTGAAGGTCTGTGCCCACTAAGAATGTATAGGGCATAGCACTGAGCTGAGCCTAAGAAGATGGAATTTAATTGGGATATATATGGCTATGGTACAGAGGCAGGGATGCAAAACATCAACTCTATAAGTAAAAAATAGAGGAAGCATTGGGTAAAGAGTTTTTTGTCCACTAAAAAGCGGGGAATGTTAGCAGGGTACCATCTGGCCCCCAAGAAAGCTAATGGGAGCTTCATATGAATCCAGAGCTGCACAGCTCCCTAGAATAAAGGGGATGGGGAGGGGGCTGTGCACTGTCCTCAATTCTGGGTACCACATGCTAGGAAAGACTTTGTCAAACTGAACCATGCCCACATGACAAAGGGCCTCAGTATCCTGCCATCGCCAAGAAGACTGGGTGAAAGCACTCAAGGCCTTTTTAGCCCAAAGAAGAGAAGACCTCAGGGGGCCATGCTAATCATCCCATGGATTGGTCTAGGGATGCTTGGCCCCAGAGGGAGGTAGACTTAAGCTTGATGTCAGAAACAAACTCAGAACTGGACTGGATTGGGCTGCCTCAGGATATTTTGTAACAGTAAACTCCTAGGGAGTAGAATTAAATGGTGCCCAAATTGAAAGCATCTAGTCAAGCAAGCATTGTCTGATAATGACAAAGAGAAAGCACTCACTGGGAAAGGGACAACACAGACTCTTGATTCAGTTAGACCTGTAGACCCGAGTCATGCACTCATGGGGGAAACTGGGAGTGGGTTCCCTCTAACTTCAGGTCTGTAGGCTCAGGCTGGATGAATCAAGGAAGGGGAATGTTGGACAAAGCGTTTTTGGTCAAGTGCAGGTTGGATGGGTTGGCTTCTGAGTTCCATTTCAAAAGGGCAGCAAGAGTTCAGAGAAGAACAATGATTTCTAATTTAGGGCATCAGGGAAGCCTTAATAGATGTGTGGGATACAGCAACCCTTACTCAATTAAACTCAGACGCTTCTCAAGGTAGAAGGCAAAAAGGAATTTATTAAAATCTCATGATCCCACAAGAGCATGGGTAGTGTCAGCAAGGGAGTGCACCTGAGCAAGGTGGAGTACAACATTATATATTCCCTAATGCAGAAGCCCACTAGCCATTGGCTGGGAATCCAGGCATTCAATCCAAGGGCAGGAATCTACCCCAAAGACAAAGAACACAGAAAGAATCGTTGCTCACCAATGAGGGTTTTTGTTACCAAATATGGAACTTAAAGTGTGTTGAGGTGGCAGGAGGGGTTGGAGTAGGGGAAAATGAAGGGGGAAGGGTACATCAGGCCGCATGACAGGAACTTTGGTGGTTCTCCTCCATTCTGCAGCATTTTATTTGCCTAAGGGGGATACTTGTTTTAGCTTTGGCAGGAAGGGTGGGGGTTTTGGGGAATTCATGCCTGGAGGGTCTTCACTTAACCTGATTTCACTCAGTAGACAAGGTGACTTTTGAGTTGGCCTCAAAGGATTTGTGGAAATTGTAGAATAAGAGCATTCCAGTTACAGGAATGGTGTGAGCAGAGGCCCAGAGGTGGGAAAACAAAGGGCTTCCAGTGGGATTCTATCCCCCTTATCCTTCTCTGACAGGTTTGTTTTAGAAAAGCTGGGTTGGAAGAAAATTTTCCCAGATGAAGCCTCTCCCTTTCCCCTCCATGAAAACTGAAATTCCTCTTCTATTGACTTAATTACATAGTAGGGTTCTCTGAGTTGAATGAGACCCCAGGTAACCATTGTATGTTCATTTCCATTTGAAATCAAGATCACAGAAGTGGTCTGAATGTGTTTGAAGAAGGGAAAATGCCTCACCACCGACTTGGCTTTTCATCCTTCTTCCCTGCCTGCTCCTCTGGCTGTGAGGGGTTGGTACAATGCCCTGCCCACTGCTCTTTGACAGTGGTGTCTTTCACTTCAGAATCCAATTACAACCTCACCTTCAGAAAGCCACTGGTGGGAGACAGACCCCGCCTATGCACCCCAGCATTGACCACTTGCATGCCAATTATAAATGAATAGTAGGCATCAGTACCTGGACCCCACTCTGGAACAAAACTCAATCCCCTGAGGGTGACAAGGATTGGGGCTTTCACTTCCACTTTCCTGCAACATTGGCCCCATGGTCTGTCTAGAGACTGGACTTTCGGCTGATGAAGGCCATTGCTCTTCTTAAAAGAATGTGGTGTGCCAAAGAATCCTTTTCCCAATGTTCCAGGCACATGTCAGGGGGGAGCATTATTACCTAATCATTATCTGTAAAAGGCCATCGGGTGGCTCCATAATCTCTGGGCACTGACCACATAAAATGCAGTCTCAAGTTTCCTCAGGAATTCTAGGGATGCATCCCTGTGGTCATAGGCCTGGAGGGATTTTCATTTGTTAAAGAGAATCTTCTTTGGTGTAAAAAGCAGCGCTAAGGAGACAAAAAGTTTTGCATGGTCAATGTAAATGTAATAAAAAAATCTCTTCCTACCATTTCAGAAAAGGGTGACCATGAAGTGATCTGTAGAGCTGGCCATCCAGGGCTCACCTGAGAGAACTAGAGGCGGAGTATGCACGTGGGCCATAATGGGCCAGAAAGCCCAGTGCCAGAGGGCAAAAGCACACACAGTGGAAAACATTAGGTGAAAAAGGTGGTGGGGAACAGAAGCAGTTCTGTTGTTGGAGCATCCTACAGCCTGCCTGGACAGAAGATTGTCCAGGGAGCACATCACAAGCCCAGATTTGAAGAGAACAGATGTCAAAGGTTTTAGAGGAAGGAAACTTGGGATCCCATGAACTACAATTTCCTAATGGGTTCCACAGCCCAGGGGTGATGGGGAACTAGAATGAATTTCTGAAGACATCATGATGGACAGTACTGGACTTTTGAGTGACCTGAGCACTTGGTGTGAGCCACCAGCCTGGGATGGGGTGCTCAAAAGCTGCGTCTCTTCAGGGACATTGAGAAAGGGCAGGAGAGTGTCTAGGAAATAGGAGATCCTCTGCCTGGGTCAGTCCACACAAAAGGATTCTGTTCCATCTCAGTACCTTCTTTGGGGAAGGACCTTGGATTTCCCCCAGAGGCCTGTATGGGTGCAGGAAGTCCAGAATTTTGTCCTAGCAGAAAAGACAGTGGGAACAGGGCCCTTCTTGAGTACGTGATGGTTCTGATGTGACTTGGGAGTTTCCCCCCAGGTTTCCAATAGATTAGATCTAGAATCTTCTGTCTGACTTTAAAGTCCCTCATGAGCTGCTTCCTTTCTACCTTCCCAGTCTCCTGCCTTGCTTCTCCATGTACCATGTGATCTAGACCATTGGCCCCTCTGCTGTTCCATCGCCCAATCCTGGGCACTTTCTCAGGTTGTGTCCTCTACCTGTAATGCCATCCCTCCTCATCTCAACCAGCTGGCTTCCTTCAAGTCTCAGCTAAAGTCTCACCTTATGGGGGAAATAATTCCTGACCTATTAAAATGTCAACTTGTTATCAGAAACTTTTTTTTCCTTTCTTTGTATCCCCATCATTTACTATGTGCTTGATATAGTATCAAATAAATATTTTTTGACTTGACACAAGAGAATAAATGCAAACCTTCTCTATCATTTGTTAGAGATAGAGCCACAAATAATGTCTAAAAGCTGGTGTCTAGAATTTGACCATTGGGTGTGATAGGGAAAGTACTGGAGAGAAGGACAGGAAAAAAGCCATCTCAGGGTATGTCTCCCCTGCATGCTGACCCTTGTGTGAAGGCTGATAACACCCATAATCGTGGGCTAGCACAGAAGCAGCCTGAGAAGTTAAAAAGCTGTGACATCTTTGGGTGGAGCAGGGAGCATTGAGAGGCCTAATCTTTGTATCCAGACCTTGTCCAAGCTCTGGGAGGGGAAAGCCCACAGGAAACTACTGTGCCATTGCACTTCTGAGAACTGCAGTTGGAAAAGGCCTCAGTGGCAAGTGCCTTCAAATGACTCTGCTCAAGAATCTTCAGGGGCTCCCAATGGCCTCTTCCTGGCACTCAAGGACCTTCCCCACTTCGCACCACCTTGCTTTTCCATCTTGCATAATCTGCCCTCTACACATTCTATGTGTCAGGATGACTGGAACTCACCCTCCTTCCAGAATTCTAAGTTACTTTTGTTTCCCATCTCTGGAATAATCCCTGTCTTCTCCTTGACCTGCTGAATTCCTAGTCACCTCTTAAAGCTCCATTCAATTACCTTCTCCTGAGAGCTTTGGCCACATCCCTCTCTGGCTTCCTGAATCGTCACAGACTCCCTCTGTGTATATTGAGGTGGATTATGAGTATGGAGCTCCATGAATGACACCACAGACGTAAAGCATTCTGCAAACCAAAGTGCTACAGAAATATCCCTTATTCCTCCTGGGACTGGGGTTGTCCTGTGCCTGGACAGACTTCCATGAGCAGGGTCAGTCCCCCTAAACTCAGTGTCCAACCCCATGCTGCACACACAACAGATGCCCAGCAGATATCCACTGCGTTGGTTGACTGGGAGCCTGAAGGAGGGGAAAGCATGAATCCTGTCCCTTCCAGAATTGTTGTTAGGATGGGATGAGAGAATGTCTAGAAAGGGCTCTGTATGTCACTTAGAGACAGGCACCCCCTCCTTTCATATCCAAGGCAGAGGCCCAGAGAGGGTGAGGGGCTTGTCCCCGGCTGCCCAGATCTGAGCCTTGTTCCCAGCCTGTGCCAGTGAAGGGGGGTGATGCAGAGTCAGGAGAGCCAGAGGAGATGATGCTAACCAATAAATATCATCAAGCCCCTACTATGTGCCAGGCACGTGCTCACTGTTGTCCACGTGATAAGAAGTAAAAGTCTGTCTCTGCCCTCAAGGAGCCTGCAGGCTAACGAGGAGACAACATGCAAACAGACATCTATAAAGCACATGCAGACCAAGCAGAAGGAATGGACAGAGCCTGGGGAGGGAAGGGTGGATCATAGCTGGGACTAAAAAGAAGCCAGGAGAGTGTTCCAGGACCAGGGCACAGCCAGAGACAAGACATGGAGGCTCTTACTCATGGGGTAGTGTCAGTGGATCAGAATATGAGGAGTCAGGAAGGCAGGCCTAGGAAGGCTGCAAGGGCAGGAAGGACTCAGCCACAGGGGTTTATTGAGGAGGGTGTGAGGATATCAGACTTGAGGGATGGAATGAAGGATGGACTGGGGTGGGGAGACTGAGGCAGGCAGTGTGCACCACCCCCCCGAAGTCGATATTGCTATGTCCAGCAGTGTGCACACCCCCCCCCCCCAAGTCGATATTGCTATGGTCCAGCAAGGCAATGGGGGTCTGTGTCAAGGGAAGGAAGGTGGAGTACTGGAGAGATGTGGGGAGGGTAGGTTCTACAGGACTTGGTGCCCCTGAAGGATGAAAGATGAGAAAGTGAGGAGCCCAGGAGGACTCCTTGGCCAGGAGGCTGAGGGCCTGGGAGGAGGATGGTGCTTTCCACAGCAGTGGGGGTGGGGGGAAGATGATGAATCCTCATAATGGGCTCTTTTCCAGCTGAGATCACGGAGTGCTGCATACCACAGGGAGGGGGAGAGACAGCTCTCCGGACCCCAGGCATAAAGGGAGCTCCCTCCTGGCCTCCCCTCCAGCAGCCTGGAGCACAAGCAGGGCTGGGGCGGGGTGGGGGGGTGGGGGCCTGTTCTGTGCAGGATATCTGAGCGGACATCTCAGCATGTCACCGGAGGCTCGGCTGGGCTCCGGCTGTCTGCCCTGTGGGCGTCTTGGCCAAGGGCTCCCAGTGTGTAGTGCCCCTCCTTGTCTTCTCTTCATTGTGTGGGCAGCTGAAGTGTCAGGGCGGCCTGAGCCTTTCTCTGTGGCCTTTTGGGATGCTGGCGATTCTGGCACCGTAGAGAAGGGGGGCAAGGGGGCATCTGCGTTCTCTGTCTCCATCACTGACTGGGGATTCCGTTCGCATTCCGCTCGCCTCAGGTCTTGACCCTTTGCTCTCAAGGGCAAGGGCTCCCCATCACCTTTGGGGCTGGGCACAAGTGCCTGTGGCTCGGCCCGAGCTCCTTCCTGGGGCAATCCTCTCTTCCCTGGTGAGTTCCTAGCCCGGTGCCACCCCACCCCCTCCCCCGTCCTGGCCCAGCCCGTACCGAACTGAACTGCCAGCTATGCTCTTCTGTATCCCCAGCATGGAACAGGGCATGAGGCGAGCGGGGCTGGAAGTGGTACTCATTCCCTATGGCCCCAGTCTGCGCCAGTCTGGGTGGGGGGAAGAGGAGGGGGAAGGGAGGGGCAAGGAGGAGGGGGGAGGGGGGAGGAGGGAGGGGAGGAGGGAGGGGGGAAAGGGAGAAGGGAGGGGGGAAAAGGGAGAGGGGAGGGGAGGAGGGAGGGGAGGAGGGAGAGGGGAGGGGGAGGAGGGAGGGGGGAAAAGGGAGAGGGGAGGGGAGGAGGGAGGGGGAAAGGGGAGAGGGGAGGGGAGGAGGGAGGGGGGGAAAAGGGAGAGGGGAGGGGAGGAGGGAGGGGGGGGTCCCCATCCTGGAGACAGGCGGCAGGGCCCGTCCTCTCCCCCCAGCCCCTGGCCTCGGGCAGCCCGGACCAGTAGGCCCGCAGCGTGCCATGGGCACGGGGAGAGGGGCGCCTGAAGGGGGCGCCATGCTGCTTGAGCCCACCGGGTGGGACCAGAGGGGGAGCATGACAGAAGGGGGTCAGGGGGAGGGGCCTCGTGACCCTGCAGACGCTGGAGCCTCGCCTCCGCTTGGAAAGGCTGAGGCTGGGGAGAGGGGGTCTTCTGACGTCACGGCTAGAGCGGGCCGCGGTAGCCCCGGGGAGCGTGAGAATCCACCGAGGCCGCCTCCCGCCCTCCCCTCCGCGTGCTCTAGGCTTCCCGCCTCCGCCGCTTTAAAGAGGCGGAAGGAACGCGCCGGGCGCGCGGCCGGGCCGAGCCCTCCCCTCGTTTGCATACGGAGGGGGCGCCGCGCAGGCGCAAGACGGCGCGACCGCGTGGGGCCACGGCGGAGGGTGGGGGTGGGAGAGCGACCGAGCTCGCTCCGCGGCCTCTTCCTTTTCCCCGGTCACTTCGATCCGGGCTCCGATTGGTCGCCGCCCTCCAGAGGCTCCGCCCTGACACACGACGTCCAATCCCGGCTCTTCTTGCTGGCGGGAGGTGAACGGAGAGAGCGTGCGGGGCGCCGGCCAATGGGAGGCGGTGTTGTTGGCGGCCGCGGCGGCGCAGCAGCCTGAGAGAGGGAGCATTAAGGAGGGAGAGTCCAGGCCGCCGGAGCCGCTGCCGCAGCCGGAGCCTGAGGTGGGTGGCGGGCCGCGGAGAGGAGGGGCCGGGCGGGCGGGGCCGGCCCAGGCTGCGGCGTCAGGCTCACGTTCCCAGGCCTGCATCGGCGTGGCCCCGCCGGCCCGGTCCGGTCCAGTCAAGCGCGCCTCCGCCGCGCGGGCCCGGGCCTGCAGGAGGCGGCCGGGGCCGAGTGGGGGCCTGGAGGCCCGGGGCGCGTCCGCAGTTCCCGCCTCCCCTCCCCCGTCGGTTCCCCTCTTCCTGTCACACTTCTGGGGGGGCGCCGGGGCGGGGCTCCCTCCGGGCGGGCGGCGCAGCCTCCCCGCGGGCCCCGGGGCCAGCCACGTGCCGGAGCAGCCGGGGGTGGGGGTGCAGCGCCTAACGGGCCCGGGGGTCAGGGAGGAGCGATTGTGACCGGCTCGGAGCCGGGATTCGGGCGCGGGGGGGGTGCTGCGCTCCGCCAGGCCCCCGGCCCCGGCCCCGGGTCATGGGGCCCCTCGTTCCGGCTTTCGGTGTGAAGGTCTCGGCGTTTTAAACCGTTCCGAGGGACGGTTCGTTACAAAGAGGCCCCGGAGGGCAGCGGTCCGGGCCCGAGGTTCAGCCTCCCCCCCGCCCCCCCCGCGATGGGAGCCTCCGGGGCCGCGGCCGCCCCTCCTGCTCCGTTGACGCCGGCACCCCCGGGCCCCCCAGAGCCGATCGGGGGTTGGCCCCCGCCGGGGGAGGTGATGCGGGCTCTCTGACCTGCCCAAGGACGCCTGGCCTTCCGGACTCCACTTCGGTCAGTCTGGGCCGAGAGCTGGGGAGACAGAGGCGGTGCTTTCGTAAGCATTAATAGAGCACCTGCTGTGTGCCAGGCAGCCAAGGAAGGGAGGTAGACTGAGGTAGAGTGGGACTTGACAGACGGAATTTGAACTTGGGTCTTGTGCCCTGGGATGCCCCTTGGTGACCTCGGAGAGCTCCTTCAGTTCTGCTTGGGTGGCCTCAGTGCCCGGTGTAGTTAATGCCTTCCACCCAGGGGTGAGTGCTTGTTAAATCAAATGCTCTTCATTGCCTCTGTACACAGATGGGCGTGCTGGTGAGCTGCTGGTGGGCTTGGGCAGGCAGACAGACAGACGTGTGGAGGGCTAGATGGACAAGGCCAGCGTGGCCAGACCTTCTCTGCTCCTGGATTCCCTAGGCAGCCCTCGAACCTTCTGGAGTAGAGGAAAGAGCGAGCCTGGGGAAGGTCACTTTAGCAGCTTGGAGGGGGAGGCTGGAGGTCTTGGGCTGTCAGAAATTCACTGTTTGACTTGGTGCTTTTCCTAGTGTGATCTGGGCTGGATCCACTGCTGGGCTGGATCAGGAATCGGAAGGGAAGACTGAGAATATGCAAATGTAAAGGAAATGTCTTGGTGGGGAGGCCAGTATTTTGTGGAGTAATGGAAATATTGCAGTTACCTGGTGGTGAATCGTGGAAAGAAGTGGGGGAGGGAGAGAAAAATAAAAAGGCTGTCAAGGAAGCTGATTTGACTGGGGAGGTAACCATAATGTGTGTTCTACAGGGAATAGTGAATTTTTGGTTCCATGGTTTCTGCTTGCTCCTATTACACCAGAAAAGTCTCAGAAATGTGCTTTCTTGTGTCAGGGTAATATTCTCATTACCTCATTGGTTTCAAAAGGATTAATTCACTACAGGACATGCCAGATTTCCTTTCTTACACTCAGATTGCATTACAGCAAATCTTCCTTGGGATCAGGTGGACCTGGAAAATCATTTTCTTACGTGGATTTTTGTCATGATAGGATTTGACTTGTAATTAATTACTAAGGATGGATGAACCAGCCTATAAGGACGACCCAGACTTCAGTAGCCAATAGAAGGTTTTTCGGTGGCAGCTGGATGTCTAGGAAATTCTTGGCCTGGAATCAGGAAGACCTGAGTTCAAGTTTGGCTTCAGACACTTACTAGGTGTACTGGTTGTGTGACCCTGGACCAGTCATTTAACCCTAGGTGTTTTGTAACCATTGGATTTCACTATCAGTAAATCCGAAGTCATTTTGTGTTTGAGGGAGAGGGAAAGCTCTCTAACTGCTGAGGGAGTCTGAAAAGCCCTGCAGAAGGTGGCTTTGGATCTCTGAAGGAGGCTGGAGGTAAGAGGAGAGAGAGAGGGCATGGCACGGAGATGGAAGATGGATGGTGGCTGGGGGGAACATGCAGAAGACCAGTTGGACTGGACTGAAAAGGAGTAACAGATTGAAGCTGGGTTGAAGGTCTTTGAATACAATCAGGGCTTTGTGTGGGATCTTAGATGAAATAAGGAGCCGCCAGATTTTATTGGCTGGAGGGGTGGTGACAGTCAGATTAATGCCAGTCACTCTGGCTGGGGATGGGGCGGAGAGACAAGTTAGGAGGACACTGTAGTGGGAGGGGGTGGGGGGTGGGATGAGAAGTTTGGTACCTGATTGTGGATGGGAGTTGAAGAGGACTGGAGCAGAGGACCCCAAGGAAACATGTTTTTGCTACTAGTACTCTCTTTGGAGAAACGAAGGAATAAGTAGGGGAAGTTTCAGAGGCAGTTACTATATGAAGAACAATTGTGCCTTTTACATAGGTCTTGGTTTCTGAAGGACAGGACTGGTTTCCAGCAGGTTTCTGGAGAGATGTTCCTTTCCATTTGCCTAATGGCAGATGTTGGGTCTTGTAAATACATGTTAGAAGCAAAATTTCTCCACCATGAATCTCCAGCAACTTGTGTTGCCTTGGAGGAGCACACTTCTTTTGTACAAGTTACACATTGGTAACACTGGTAAATGTGGGTGTTCAAATCATTAGCCCCATTTGTGGCAGATAATTTGGATTCGGACTTTGTTAATGCTAGAATGAGATAGGCACAATGGTTCTCATTTGAATATTTTCATTGTACAGAATATAAATTCATCTACACCTTCCTTTCCCCTGTTGGAAGGCCTGGGGATGAGGAGGAAGAGAATTCTGGGTACAGGAGACAGTGACTGAAAATGCCAGAGTGGAGAGATGGGGGGATCTTAGGGAAGGCCAGTAAAGAGGCCCGTGTTACTGGACTGCAGACTTCTTGGGGAAGTGGGGGAGGGGTAAGAACACCTGAATGATTGGAAGGGCTTTGAAAACCAAGCAGAGGTGATAGGGATGTATTGGAGGTAAGAGGGTCCCACCTGAGCTTTAGGAAGGTAACTCCTGTCAGAGTGGAGGCTGCTTGAATAGCCCAGGTGTGAAGTGATATGCCAGGTGCCCCCTTGTAGAGTAGGAGAAGAGCCATGTTACAGAGGGAGAAAGATCAGGACTTGGGGACAGATTGTGGGGGAGTGGAGCTGAGGAGAACACCAAGCTTTTCAACTTGGGTCACTAGAAGCCTGGGAGTGGCCTCAACAGTAAGAGAAAAGAGTTTATGAAGGGGGATCCAGTGAGCTTAGTTTGGAACCTCAGTCTGTGGGGCATTTGACTGGGAACCATCTGCAGAGAGATCATGGAATCCAGGTTAAATTTGAGATAGAAAGTTAGCTTGTGAATTTCCTTTTGTAGAGTTGATATAATCCTTTGTGGGTGTTTTTTGTTCCCCCTGAAAGCAATGAGTAATGTATATGTTAATTTACAAACTTAATGTGCTTACAGTGGTATATGTAAATAAAAGTAATACATTCGTTTAATAGGCAAAATGACTTATCACACACACTGAAATAATAGACACTGGACAGGTAAAGGTATTTCAGATGCTGAGGAATGACCTAAATGACTTTTTGAAGGCTTAAATTTAATTCTGCTGTAGAAATCGATGTAAATGTTTGAATATTTAGTACTTTGGCAATTTTAGAGGCATCATGGATGAATTCAGGTTAATGAAACATGCTTGGCCGAATTTTGACCCTCTTTAGGTTACCATGTTCCTTTCCTATTGGACTTTCCATTTCTTAATTTCTAAGGATGACTGAGTCAATCAAAGCATCCCCTGTAGGATATTGTTAGGTTCTGTGAAATCTGTTAGGCTACTGTTGCGCTTTTTAATTCCACAAATGTTGATTTTGGCATCAATGGACGATGTTCTCATAGACAAAGTAGTGTGGCCATTTGACGTAGGCTGTCCATGTGCTCTGTAGGTGTGGTGTTCCCACAGCAGACAGGCAGAGGATGGAACAGGCCATAGTCATGTTTGCGAGCCAGAAAGAGTGGCATTTCTTAACCAGGATTCATAAATGCAAGGAAAAGAAATCACATCTTTATTTTCACTAACTTCTAATGAGAATTGAGCATTTCCTTCAGTTTAAAACCTGTTTTGAGAAGGACTCTCAGGCTCCTGAATCAGACTGCTAGGGAATTCCATGGATCAGAACCAGTGAAAACCCTATGCCTTGGAGGCCAATACATGATTTCTTCTTTATCTAAATGGGGTTTGCTTAATGTGGGCATGGAAGAACCTTGGGCACCAGTTTCTTTAACACTGAGCAGATGTGATGTTGGAGCTCTCAGTATTTTTGCCACAATTACTGAAATAAAGTTGCTAACTTGTCACCCAGATTGTGGCAATGAGTTCCCACTACATTTGGGTCCAGCTTGGCCCAGGTGTCCTGAGCTGCTGGCTCCAAGGGCCTTTTTTGCCCTCTAAGTCAGCTTTTTTCTTCTCTTAGCTGCAAAAGTCATTTTTTTCTCCACATGATTTTTGGAAATAATTTTGAATTCTGCCTATTTATTATTAATGAGATTTGGGGGTAGCTTCTCACTTTGAAGAGCAGGCATTCTCATCCCAATAGAGGGCTTGCTGTTTGAGAGTCAGGAAGGCTCCCAGCTTGGAGGAGGTGCTGGATGACAGAGATCACTAGGTTTAAATGAACTTAAAACATTTTTTCTCCCTCCCATAAACCCTATTGGGGGAAAAAAAAAAAACAAGGCCTTGCAACAAATACATCTAGTTGAGTAAAACAGATTCCTGTGGGCCATGTCTAAGAAATCTGGGTCTCCTTCTACCCCCTGAGCCCCTCCCTACTTCCATGGGTGGGGAGTTGGCTGCTCCTTGCTTCAGTAACAGTTCTTGAGTCTTTACCGTGTTGTGTGAATTGTTCTGGTTCTTCTCACTTATCTCTATCAATTCATACAAGTGTTCTCAGGTGTCTCAGAAACCTTTTATATAAAATACATGGTAAGCCATCAAGTGTCTACAGAATGTCAACTATTTTATTGAACTGAAATAGAAAACATGCACATCAGTCTTAGCTACAAAGTTCATTTCCCACCTCAAAGATATTAGTGATTCAGGGATTAGACTTGGCCCAAAAGCCCTCCTATTAAGTAACTCAAGAACTGAACCTTAGGTGCCTTGATCTGGCTCATTTCTTTGTTTTTCACAGGGATCCTAGACTCGTCGATTAGGAGACTTGGGTAGAATTATCTGAGTTAACAGGGCATTTGGCAGAGGTATCGACTGGGAGCTGTGTGGGCTGGCTGGCTGTCCATTATGAGGAGCACATGCAGCTTTTTGTAGGCTGCCCCTAAAGAGTTGTTGTGGTTTGGTGCCAGCTTAGAAGGAGGTATCCATGGGTTTTCTCAGGGACTTGTAGTTTGTAACATTTTTATCAGTGACACCGATAAAGGAATAATTGACATGTTTATCAGATTTGCAGACGATGCAAAACTGGGAGGAACAGTGAACACATTGGGTGACAGTCAGAATCCAAAATGATCTTGGCAGGCTGGAATGTTAGACTGAATTGAAGAAGACCAATTATAATGGCAATACACAGAAAGTCTTATTACTTTTCAGTTAAAAAAACCCCACATTTCTCAAGCATAAGGTGGAAATGGGGCGGGCATAGCTAGGTAGGTGTTTATCTAAAACGACCTGGGTGGGAGTGGGGATTACTGTGGGCTTGCGAGCTCAAGATGCTGTGGTACAAGAATGCCTGGACCGTGGAGACTGCACTGAGAGCCACTTCCAGGGTCCTTGAAGGCTGTTGGGTGGGTTTTGAGGAGTGAGTTAGATAAACTTCCCAAGGAAGGGAGCCATCAATGGGAAGGGCCTGAGGCCCTGTCATGAGGTATTAAGCTGAGCATGTTTATCCGGGAGAAGAAAAGACTTCAGAAGGGGATTTAGGTGCCTGCCATCTGGGAAAGTAAGATTAGGCTTCTGCTCTTTGGTCCCTGGGGTCAGGGTGGTAGAGAGTCCAAGTTACCTATGACTGAAGGACAGGCCTGGGAGAGCCACGGAAATGGCTGGAAGAGGGCTGGAAGCAAAACTCAGTGGCTCTCTGTTGACCTGGTGATGAGACTGTTTGGGATGGGGGAGGTGAGGTAGTGAGTAGATGAGATGTTAAAACTCCCTCCAGCGTGTCCTGTGTTCCTATGTGTGCGTGCGTGTGTGCACACCCACCTGGGGGCATCATTTGGGAGAACTAATTATTGATTTTAACTTGTAGGTGGATAAAACCCTTCAGATGGCAGATAACAGGTGAGTCTTGACTAAGTGAGTTTTTTTGATGGAATTCTAAAATACAGCTAATTGTCATATGTCTCAGATCCTATTTCAGCGAGTGCCACAAAGCGGAATACATGAGAAATAAAAATATGCCACAGTCATTCTCTAGCTCTCCAAGTTCAGAAGGATGCCCTGAATAACACACCAAGGAATTGGTATAAAAAGCCGCTTGGAGTTTGAGGTTTGCCCTGAACCAGAAGCTGATAGGTGGCCTGACACCTGGGGAGAGAACCAGGAAGGCTAGTGTTGGAATCCTGCCTCTGATGCTCATTAGCTACAAGACCGACCAGACAGTCACTCTGAGCCTTAGTTTCCTCATCTGTCCAATGGGAATGACTGCCTCACTCAAGTTTTTTAGGATCAAATGAAATAAATATATGTAAATATATATAAAATATATATATGCATATAGTCAGCAGGTCAGTGCAGGGATCATCGCCGGCCGCCACACCTAATGTGTTCATTTTATTATTTTGTGTGGTTGATGTGGTATATGGTTGTTTTCTTCCAACAAGTCCCTGAGAACCTTGTAAATTTTAAGGTGTGTTTTGCTATTTTTAGAAAAATTAAAATCCTTTTAGGTTTACTTGTTTTAATTTGTTTCTAACATAGTCATTGTTGGTGCTGTTGGGGGGCAGTTTTGCCTTTGACTCTCCACAAGTACTGTGTAAAATAGTGAGGGTATTGCGGGTTAGGTGGGATTGGGAGGTACTTCAAGGGGCAGAGGAATGTCCGTTTTTTTGGAAGCTTTGACAAAAGTTGGAAGTTAGAAGACTTTTAAAAATAGAATGTTTCCAACAAATTAGCATACCTTTCTTCCCCAACTTAAAGTGCTTCATGTAGCAAGCTGTTAATTATGCTGCAAATGTGTTATGGTTCTAAAAAATCCACTTTGGTTAGGGTTTTATATTTTTCCTATTATAATGGAGCTTTCCTTTAAATTTTAATTTTTAAAATATTTTTTAGTAATTCAGAAGATGTTCCTTCAGATTCCTTTGAAACTGCTAAAACTGACAAAGGTAAGGTTATCCTGAAGGGCTTATATATTTAGGGGTGTGACAATTGGGGATCAAGAAAGTTTCAGATGTTGAAGGAATTTTATGTGGATGGTTTTAGAGAACATTTAAAAGTTTTTATTCATCCACTTTAATAGAAAATTCAGTGTAATAAGATTAGAGTTTAGTACGAGGCGTACTGTAATTGGTAGTAATGTGGGAAGTGAGACCTAGTTTTACTTACTCACTTTTTCTTCTGAATCCCAAGTGAAGGTGCCTGGCGGGGGCCCCTCCTCCCCCCTTGTCATAAGTGCCTGCTGGACCTGGGTGTTTGCAGCTGTTCTAGCTCTGTGTCCTCCTTGATTAGGTGGGGAGGTTATACTGGTCAAGTGTCTGTCTAACTTGTAGCTTCTGTTTCTGACTTATCTGGTGATCTAAGTAGACCTAGCAGGGCCTTGGACCTAGGATGATGGTTTAAAGCAACTCCCATTTTGTTATCCTGTTCCTTGTTATCTGGGAGGATAAATAAGGATGCAAAGAGAAGGCAGCAGGTCGGCGCTCCTTGTGAAATTCTCTCTCAAAAAGCAGTCCTGGCCCCCCCGCCGCCCTCCCCCAGTCTCCTCCTTCTTATCTGTCCCTGATCTAAGCCCAGGAATCGTGGTGGGGAGGGTAGGGGGAGGTGAGATAGTGCTCACATTGAGCCTTGAGAGAGAAATACATTAGGCCAACAGAAGGCAACATTTTCACTCAGCTTAGTTATCTTGTTTTTATCCTGCTTTTCTATCCAGATTTCATGGAACTTTTCGTGTTCTCCATGGTTAGGATACATGAGATTAAAGAGCTACAGTTGAGAACATAAAAGCTCTGGCTGTGCCTTGAAAAGAAGTTACGCACACTCCCTTTGGAGGATTGCTCTGGATCTATACTCTTTGCCATGTCCAGTTGCTGGTCACTTTCTTCCAGAGAAAGGGAAGCTGAGACTCAGCTGTATTTTTCTAAAATTAAAATTTCCCTTTTGAGTGCTGAGCGTCTTCACGAAGGCCTCTGGAGCTTGTAGGCCACAGCTGAGGACCTTGGGTATTAGAATTTTAAACCACTGTATTCTTTTCATAGAAAAACTCACGGACCAGGTGATGCAGAACCCCCAAGTGCTGGCGGCTCTCCAGGAGCGACTTGAGAATGTGCCCCATACACCTTCCAGCTACATTGAAACGTGAGTCCTGGGGGCCACCTCTTGCAAGCAACCTGGAGTTTAAGGTGAAGGGAGAGAATGGCTTTGGGGGAAGATGGAAAAATGTTGGGCTTTTTTGTCATATCATGTCTATTTTGCTCCATTATGAAATGGAGCTCTAGCTACAAAGCTGTGGAGTTTTAGTGGGAGGCACAGAAGGTCCAAGATGTGCCTGAGCTGGCTGGTTGCGGTTCCCAGGCTTCCTTTGATGTGCAGGCCCAAGGCAGAGGGTTAGGGAGGGCAGATGGAGATGTGGCATCCTAACAGCCTGTCTCCTGCTCTGTGTGGTCAGGTTACCCAAAGCTGTCAGAAGGCGCATCGATGCTCTGAAACAGCTTCAGGTGCAATGCGCTCACATCGAGGCCAGGTTCTATGAGGAAGTGCATGATTTGGAGCGGAAATATGCAGCCCTTTACCAGCCTCTCTTTGACAAGGTAGGGTGCTTTGGCCTTTTTTCCATCTGTAGCTGTGGTGCTTAGAGGAAAAATAAGTACTGAATGGTTTGTCTTCATTCTGATGCAGAGACGGGATTTTGTGACTGGTGATGTAGAACCTACAGATGCAGAATCAGAATGGCCCAGTGAGAATGAGGAGGAGGAGAAACTGGCTGTAAGTGAAAACTCCTGGAACTTTGGGGCCCAGTTTTTCACGCTTTGGGAATAGAATCTTGTCCCTTTTTTGTCCTCAGTTATTAGTTTTTCCCAAAAAAATACTCCCTCTCATATAGAAAAAAAATGTGAGGTTATTGGGCTGAATAATTTTTAGGCAGAACTTGCTAGTAGTCAGCCAAATGTATAAATTGGCAGCAGATATGAGAATTAAAAGACAAAAATTGTAACCCAGAAAGAAAATGCAACGTAACCTCTAGGAGCTAGAAAGGAACACAGCCAGGTATGTGTTTGCTGGTAGTTAAAAAGCTGAGCAAGGTAGGTGTGAGTTAGTTTTTTAAAAGGCATTGGAACTTGGTAGTGCTAGTTTGGGGAGACTTGATGGAGATCAGACCTCAGTGGTGTTTGGAAAGAAAGGAGTCCTGTGGATCCGCAGAAGACATTTTAAGCAGTCCTGTCTACCAGCCTGCTAGTCAATGTAGACAACTGGTCTGAAGTGGTTGGCTGTTGAACGGAAAGGGTAAGAGATATGAAGTATTTAACCAATGCCAAAGTCCTTTTGGTATTTGTAACAGCAAGTACTCTGGCATATACCTGCTGGACAAGTTCTTTGATCTGCTTTTCTAAAAGGAAAGCAACTTTGGAGGGGTCAAGATCACTTTACTCAAACACATGTGTCATTCACATAATGCAGGAGAAAAAGTCAGCACCCTAAATTTCAGAGAAAATATAAACAGAAAGACCAACAGACAGGGCTTCCAGCTGTGTGACCATAGGCAGTACACATTGTTAGCAGAGAGAGAAGCAGCGACATCTGGATTTGGGGGGTGGGGTGGTGCGAAGGCCCCTCAGTGGCCGCCCAGAGTCTCAACTGGCACATGAACCTTCTTCCAAAATAGAAGCTCCAAAGTAAAACCTCACTTCAGAGTGTACATACACTTTTTAGGGCCAGAGGGCATGACCCTGTGACCCTGTTCCTCATCAGAAACTAACATAAGTTATCTGAGGCCTGTGAGTGGGCAGGGAAGATCTTTAACCCCCCCTAACCCCCACCTCCAACCTTATGTCCATGGTGCCATGACTCTTTGCACTGTTCGTAACCTGTTGGCAGCCACTTCTGATGATGGGTTCCATTCCAGTGCTACAATAACACCCAGGGTTCATCCGGATTGACTTGTGTCTCTCTGTGCTGACATCTGGGGGACAGCTTTTCATTTTGCCTGTGTTGATTCCTGAGGGCTTCGGAAGCCAGCATCATCAGTATTTGGTGTTTGGCAGAATGTCAAAGACCAAAGCTCTGACAGCTCTGGGTGGCATTGGTATTTGCTGTGGTTTTATGGTTCAAAACCCAGTCCTTTGTTTTTTATATTGGATTAATGCCTCTTGTTTTTTATACCACACTTGCCTCCTAATAATCTCCTTCCCACTCCCCCTCTCTCACCCTTGACAAAACAACAAAACTCCCATTGAAATTATTTGTGGAGTATCTGCTCCTTCTCTTCTGTGAAGAAGTAAGTCTGTTTCAGCGAGCATCGGATTCAGTCTAAGTTCTCAGTTGTCCTTTAATGTATTCCTTTATATCATTAGTCATTTTAACACTGAGAAAGAAAAAATCTATAGAGTAGTAATTGTGGGCATAGGGAGAAATATCCTAGTCTGGATGGAACTGCTTTGCCTTACGAAGTACTGGGATTTCCCATTTGTGAACTTGGGTCCCTTCTCAGTTCCTTTAAAAGGACAAACCTCTGTAGACCCAACATGAAGGAACAAAAGCTGATGTGCCAGGACTGGGGCTGAGGGTGGGGGTTACAGTGAGAGAGGCAAAGGCCAGCCCTGACCCCCAAGAAACTCCCAGCCTAACAGGGAGCCAGGGGAATGGTGGTCAGAGGAAGGGGTGCAGTCTGTGTGGTGTCTGTTAACGTTTTCTTCCCTTCTCCAGTATGTGCTCATAACACTTGATTAGGCTTAGTGGCCTGAGAGAACTCTGGTTTATTTGTGTGTGGGGAGTGTGGGGGAGCTGTGCTTGGAATATATGTCTTTAAACTTATTGAATGCCCCCCAAATGCCATCTTTCAGGGCAGGGGCCATTTTCTTTTTCCCATGTAGCCCTCCCAACTGGCAGGAGCCAGGTCATGTCCACAGCAGGACAGCTGCTGTCCACACAGGGATGTGGCTCAGAGAGCCAGCATGGGCCTGTACACTCTGTCCGTACATTATCTTGTGTCTGCACTGTGAAATGCTTCCTGTTTTTACTTAATTGTACATTTCAACATGTCTTCCAGGGAGACCTGAAGAGCAAAGTGGTGATAGCTGAGAATGAAGCTTCTGGAGATGAGCTGAATCCCAAAGGGATCCCAGAATTTTGGTTTACAATCTTTAGAAATGTGGATATGCTGAGTGAGTTAGTCCAGGTAACAGAAGTCTTGTTTCGGTGTGTGGGCTCAGACCATCCTATGATGGGAGTTGTGGCAGCACTTCGGGGGAGGCCATCTTGGGCTTTGTGCTGATAACCCTTTAAGCCCTCCTACTGCTGTGATGTCTTCATGGGAAGTAATAATCCTGGCAAAGGGGCCTCGAGTCCTTGCCTAGTCCTCACCATTGGGCAGCATGGTGGGATCCTTCTTGCTGAGCCCACAGTGCAGCTCGTGGCCAGTCAGCCATGCCAAGGCCCACCACTTTAGGAAGCTTCCTCGTTGTCATTCTGTCTGGAGAGGTTAGAGATTTAGCTGCAGGCCGACTTTGCTTTATGTTAGCAAAATGGTGGCTGCCGCTAGTGCTTCAGTAAGTAGAATCAAGTTTCACCTTTGACTTCCAGAATTATTTTTGGAGCTCTGTGCCGCAGGGAAAAATATGACCCTAAAACACAGAGCTGGACGGGCTCCATGGTCATACCATTTGTGCAGCTGTCATCATGTGTAAGCAGCTCCAGGGATTTCTCTGATGCAGGCCCTTGGTTTGGCTCTCCTTAAACTTGAGGTGTGGTCTCTGGGCCAGATTCTGGAGGGCCGTTTGTCTATCGGCAGAGGTGGCAGAATTCCACTTTGGCACAGAATTTCAGAATTAGAGGGGTCTCAAGGCCTGTCCCCAAGAAGAACCAAGCAGGGCTCATCCAGCCTTTTCAGGTGGTGCCCACTGTCTCTCACCCCCTTGGGGATAGCACTGACTGCAAGGAAGATTTTCCTAAGGTCAAGCCTCGTTTTGCTTCTGTAGCTTCCTCTCACTGCTGCCAGTTCGTTCTTTCTTCTGAAGATAGCGCTTTCCTATGACGGCCCAAGATAGTTGTCACTATAAACATTGGAACGTTGCTGTTTTCTCATTCAGTCCTCATGTGGCCTTGCCCTTCGAAGTTTCAGCAGGGTCTTCCCAGCCTGTGGCATCTAAATGACCTCACCCTCTGAGCACTTGCATCATGCAGGACCGAGGACTTTGAGGAGGTGAAGGGGAAGGGCCACAGCATGCTGATCAGGCACAGACTTATCTATCCAGTAGAACGTCCCAGTGCCTGGGAGGGGCCGTGAAAGAAAAGGGACCCTTCCTGGCAGTGGTATGGTGGCAGGGGAGAGAATTTTAGGCCTTGGAGTGTAAGGGAGAAAGAAGCCTCATAGCCCTGGGGCTGGAACAGGCCACTCGGTCAGTGTCCATGCCAAGGATTTGGCAGAATTTAAATCCTCTGGCATCTCAGATTCATTTCCTATGTACGTTTCTCATAACGACCATGTGAGATATGTCTACGTTTAGAGAGAAAATAGGGAATTGTGATTGTCTAAAAGACACAGCTTTACAACATATGCTAGCTAATTTATTCTTTTTTTGTGATTAGGAATATGATGAACCAATTTTGAAACACTTGCAGGATATCAAAGTAAAGTTTTCAGATCCTGGACAGCCCATGGTAAGTACTTGGGAACTTAAGAATTGTTAGTGGCAGCAGCAGTGGCAGTGCCAAGGCCTAACAGCTGGGCAGGCAGTGACCCCTAGTGGAGGCTACTTTGTTTGCATGGGCAGAAGGTGCCATGTGACCGAAGGGCCCAGGTGTTGGGGCTGGGCCCTTGTGCAGCAGTCTTCATGCGGAGGACTTTGGTTATGCAGGTCTGAGACGGATCTGTAGGAGGAGATAAAAATGTGAAACTTGGAATGTGGGGGCTTTGGAAATGGCTACCTCACAGCTTCAGCTCTGCTCATCTCCGTCAGCCAGTTCCTAGACCTTCAGCCTAATGAGGGCTGACCCTTCAGTTTTAAATTTGAGGGACAGTTTTACTGTGACTGAAAACGTTACAGTCACCGGGGAGCTAATCTTTGATTGGCCTTGGGTGACCTTGGTGGGACCAAGGAAGCCCTGAGAGGAGAAGGAAGGAAGGAGTAGGGGCAGAGGAAGGGAGAGAAAGAAGCAGATGGGAGAGTTGGACAAGGCCAGAAGGATCCCTGCTACTGCTCACCTCCATGGTGGCTGTACCCCCTTGCTCTAGGGCATCATTCTTCTGAAGCTAAAATCATGTTCATTTTCAGCCTCCTTATTTTGCTATTTGAGAATGCAACCCAAGCTGATTTGACCCTCCATTGCATATAGAAAAGTAAGGCATTTAGGGAACAAATTCAAATTAAGTTTGAGAGGCAACTTTGCGGAAAGGGTTTTTCCCCTCCCCAAGTTCTGTTTTTGAACCCCTTCGTTGAGTTTCCCCGTACCTTATTTCCTTGGGTGTCTTTCAGTTGTTTTCAGTCTTGTCCAACTCTTTAGAATCCCATTTGAGATTTTCTTGGTAAATATGCTGGAGGGGTTTTCCATTTCCTTCTCACTTTACAGATGAGGAAACTGTGGCAAACAGGACAAAGTGTCTTGCCCAGGGTTACACAGCTAGTAAGTGTCTGAGGTCAGGTTTGACCTTCAGTCCACGCCCAGCTCTGAGTCTTTTCCATCATGTGCTTTATTATCTGTTACATACAGTCTCTTAAAAATTCTGGTAAAGTGTTTTTGTTGTTTTGGTTATGAATTTAACAAATATGAATTTGTCCTACACAAAGAGAACAAATTCAGATTGATTATATGTGAAACGCAAATCTGTTACATACAGCTTTTTAAAAAACTATACGACTGTTAACAGGTACACTTCTTGTGTCTCTCACTGTGAACTTCTGTGCATTTCTGGAAGTATTTGCATGATGATTTGGGGATCTCTTTGGGGCATTTCCCTCCCTAACCTTCCTTTTCCTTTTCTCCCTCAAACCAAATACATGATTTTGTTGAGTAAAACAGATTGCCCCTCTCCCCTCCCCCCCCACTGTTTCCTTCTGCATCTCTCTCCCATTCTCAGATGTGGGCATGTGCTTGGCCATCCTGCTTGGCTGCTGGTTCTTCAGCTGTCACAACTGTCATTTTAGAGATTACCCTCTCGGTTCTTCTGCATTGCTTCGCAGCACTGTTCCCACCACTTGTGGCACTGTAGTGCTTGGTCACATTTGAATACTGGCGTTTGGTCATCCCATTCCCTTTAGTTTCCATTGCTTTGCTACAATACAAAGTGTTGCCCCGAATGCTTCTACACATCGTCCTTTGTTTCAGTCTTTGTTCCCTTGGGGTTTTATCACAGCTTTGAGGCTCATGGGGTCTCAATTCCAGGATGCTTCTCACTAAGTCTGATACTGTCCTTGTACCATATATTATTTATGGTTCTGCTTCATGAGGCAGTGAAGAAAATGGACTTCAGACTCCCTGCGTGTCCCAGAGCCCCCAGAGATGCCCCAGGGAGGGAAGGCAGAGTCAGGAGGAGCTCACTCTGTCTCCAAAGGGGGAGCAGGAGAAAGAGCACAGATTTGTGCAGGATGAAGAGGAGGAGCTGAATGACGGTCCTGGCGGCCTTATGGTGGGGCTCCCCATGTCCCCCCTCTCCCCGCCAATGTGCAGGACAGAGTTTAGTGTGGGTGAAGCCAGAGGCAGTTACAGTTTGGCCTTGACTTTCTCTGTGAAGCTTGGTGAATTCAGGATCTGCAGAGGACAAGGTGGTCTTTCCCTTCATCCCTGTACTGGGTGCAGTGGATTCTTCTGCCCTATGGTGGCGCTCTGCCATTGACCTGGGCCTGCTCTTTCTGATGAACCTGCAGAAAACATGCTTTTTCTGCCTAACCAAAGGAAAGGTGGATGAAATTGAGAGAGTGAAATACAGGCTGTGGCCTGGTGCAGAGTCACAAGGACACTGAGCAGACTTTGCTGGATGTTGGTGGCCTGTCCAGCCAATATCCTGGCAGGTCATTTGTGGGCTGGCCTGGCCCTGCCATTTCTCAAAGGGTTTCCCTTTCCAACAGACCTAAAAGATTGGAGGGACTGAGAGGCTCTTGAAAGGTCTGTGACATTGCTGCCCATTCCTTTTATTGTCTCCAAAACCCCAAACAAGAAAACATCCAAACACTTAATTGGCCTGGAACCAGCACAGCTTGGTTGGCAGGATTTTGAGTCATTTAGCTAACAAGTTCTCCCAGACTCTGGCTGATCTTCCCAGCCCTGCTATCTCCAGGACGTTTTCCCCCCTTTCTTAGAGAACACTGCCTCCAGCCCCATCCTCATGCCTTTTCCTCCCAGAAGCCCTTGCTCCTGCTGCCGTTTCCTGGTGCTAGCAAGCTCTGGGGTTTGGCTCCAGTGGATCCTGTTCATCCATAGGCATTTGCTTGGTGTCTTACCTGTTGAACTGAGCTCCTTGAGGACAGGACACTGCCTTTGTCCTTTCTTTGTATCCCCAGGGCTTACGTGACACTTGTTCTTGACTGACAGCTTGTATTTTTCTGTTTCCTTGATTTCTCCCTTTGGTTTCCCCCTCCCCAGCCATCCCTTAGAACAGAAGAATTTTTGAGAAAGATTCAGCCAGACTAATTGATTATATTGAAAAAGAATCTGACACAATTATTGAGTGTTCCATGCCTGTGGACCTTCCTTCTACAAACAAGTAGAGAGAAATGTCTTCTCTTGGGCACACTTGTTGGTTAGTTACCAAGCATTGATGACGTTCTTCCCCTGTGCCCAACACTGACCTACAGAGACAGGCGGAGGGGCCACAGGACACAAACATAGATTTGTGTAAATAGATACCACCTATATAGAAAGGAACGTAAGGTAGCCTTTGGAGGGAGGGGGAGACCTGGCAGAGCCTTCTGATGAGTCTTCAAGGAAACCAGGGATTCCAAAGGTGGTGGAGGAGGAGGAGCACATTTTATGGACTAGGGAGTGGCCAGTTCAGAGCCTGAGCTGGGACTTTAGTCAGGGGGAGTCCAGGATACTAACAGTTCTCAATGACAAGCCACGAAGTTTTGGCTTCTGGAGTGGGTATGAAAAGACACAGGTGGACAGACTTGTGCTCCAGGGAGGCTCTGAGGAAGCCATAGTAAGAGTCCAGAGGATAAGAATAAGACCCAGACAGGCTAGTGAGGGAGGAGGAGGCTGGGAACGTTGGCCTGAAGTTACTGGGGCGCAATCTTTGCCAGAGCCCTTGCCCACCTGGTGCTGTGGCGGCAGGGAGCTGGACTTCTCGGGCAAGGCTTTGGCTGCGCATAGAAAAACTCCCATGTTTTTCTCTCCCCAGTCTTTCTCCTTAGAGTTCCACTTTGAGCCCAATGACTACTTTACCAACTCTGTCCTGACAAAGACTTACAAGATGAAATCAGAGCCAGATACCACAGACCCCTTTTCCTTCGAAGGGCCTGAAATAGTCGACTGTGAAGGGTAAGAAAGAGACAGTGATCTTCTCAGGTGAATTCTGGTCTTCCCCCACTTCCGGCAAACATCTGTGAAGCCCTTACATGGGCAGGCGTGGTATTGGGTGCTCGGGGTGCAGAGGCAACTCCCACCCGCCCTCATGAAACTTAGGTGGGAAAGGGGCCCACACAGTCACCTAAAAGGGAAGAAGGAAGGAAATCAGTATTGATTAAGTACCTACTGTGTGTATAACACTATGGTAAGCCCTTTACAAATACTGTCTCATTGGATCCTCACTAAACTTGCTGGGGGTTGGTGCTACTTAGTTAGACACTGGTTAGGTGACAGGTGATTTGCCCAGGGTCACCTGATTAGTTCATGTCTGAGGCTTGATTTGAGCTTGGGTCATCTTGACTCCATGAGTTATACCAGGAAAGACCTGCTGTGGTGGAAGGGGCCAGTGGGAAGGGAGTCGTGGACCGGACAAGGGCAGGCGTCCCATGTGCGGGATTAACCTCAATCTGGTGTCTGTTTTTCGAGAACTTTCTTTTTTCTCCATTGAATTTTTCTCTTAGAAAGTAAAGAAAAGGAAATGTTTACTGCAATCAGAACCTGCCTGCTTGTTTTATTTACCCAGAGTTCAAATTGATGAAATGACACTAACGTGCTGAACTTGGGTGTCTTGTAATGCTGATAAAACTTAAGCTTGCTATTGTCCCGAGATGGGCACATGGGTGACACCTGGCCTCCTTCCTGCCCAGGTCCCAGGGCTTCTATTGAAACACTTTGGGAAGGGTTGGGAAGCATCACCCGCTTAGTGAGACGCCCTGCCCTTCCTTCTGAGAGGGCTCTTTGGGGCAAGTTCAGGGCTCACTTAGAGTTTGTCTGAGACTGCGGGAGTTGAGTCACTGACCCTTGTTGATACGTAGTGAGGGCCCACCTGCTTGGCCCCTCAGAGCAATGCTGCTTTTCTTGGGGTTGTTGTGTTTGTCTGTTGTTCTCGAAGAGGACCATGACATCAAGGAGGTGGTGACATGACTTGCAGTGGACTTTGATTTGAGTGAGGGAGGGCTGTGCAAGGTCACCAACATCACTTTCTTCGCGTGAGCCACCTGGGTCCAGTGGCCTGCCCAGGATGCAGTGCAGCAGCCCTTTCAGGCTGAGGTCTTTCCGCAATCTCACTTTGAGTGAGATACACCCATTCAGTGAATGGGCTTCTTTAAGTTACTCAAGGGATGGCCCCTTCAGTTAAAAAAAAAATGTCAAACTGAGAAAACCCTCAGGGTTCCTGGGTAAAAGAGAAACAATTACTATTTAGTATTTGTTAAGAAGAGCTCAAGTGGATGATTCTTTCATGTTGCTGATAATGACCCCTCAAGGACAGCTCCAGGCTGTCTGAATTCAGCCTCTGCACTGGCTGCGAGGTTGAGGAGACCGGGGAGGGCCGGGGGCCTTGCGGCTTTGTGATTGTCCTCTGCTCCTCCAGGTGCACTATAGAATGGAAGAAGGGTAAGAACGTGACAGTGAAAACGATCAAGAAAAAGCAGAAACATAAGGGCCGAGGGACCGTGAGGACGGTCACCAAGCAGGTCCCCAACGATTCCTTCTTTAACTTCTTTAGTCCCATCAAAGGTAAGCCTTGGCCTTGAGAGCTTGGCCCAAAAAAGGCGGTTTTAGGAATTGTTGACTTTAAATTCCAGCTGTGGCCTAGCTAGGGATTCCCCTAAATGGGGAGACTCAGGAAACAGGCTTGTGGCCTTTTTTGCCATCCTCCCCTTCCCGTTGTGCAGACAGGTGTGGCCTGCCACATCAGGTCTGAGGCTCTTGCTCTTGCCCTCTTCAGAACCTTCATGCCTCCTGCCTCAGCCTGCCCTCTCTGGGCAGGGAAGGGAAGATGGCATTTTGGTTCTGGTCGCAGGGGTGCTTGCCTTCTAGGAAGTGAGGAGGTCAGCCTTTCCAGCGTGAATTTGGTTTTGGAGCATGTGCTACCAGTGCTGTGTCCTTTGCTCCTTATTGGACTAGCTCATCTTTAAAATAGTTACACTTGGTTTCAGTCAGATTACAGACTGAGAGGAGGCAGGTAGCAGTTGATCTTCGGCTACCCATTAAATCTTCCAAAGGAATTTTTTTAGTGTAATGTCAATGTGAGCAGTCTTGTATTCTTAATAGGAGAAAAGATGCTTTGATTTACTTTGAATATTCCAACATAGAGTAGGTCGTTCTGCCTGTTAGTTTTTATTGCTCTAGAAGCAGTGACGGCTGCTCCTTCTGTGCCTGCCCTCCCTGCTATAGTTTGGTGGATGAGGTTCTTTCTCAGCTGTCACCTGACACTGGTCTTCTCTTCCTCTTTGAACATGTCCATCCCCCTTTGTCCAAACCTTAGTTGACTAGTTTTGGCTGAGCCCTGGCAGTTTAAACCAGTCACCAGCTTGGAAAAGGGCCTGATTTTCAATGGGGGGATATTCTAGAACTCTGAAGGGATAACATGCCTAAGGAGAGAGTTTGATGAAAGGTTTTGCTGATTTCTTACTGCTGAGCCAATGCCTAGCTCCTGTGCAGACAAAAGCTGCAAGTCTCTGCCCTCGGGGAGCAACTTTTTTTTTTCTTTCTACTGAAATAAACATATTTTATTTGGCCCAGACTCTCCTCTCCCTGAGGGGAATGTAGGAGTGTGCCTGAGATCCTGTCAGAGGGTCTCTATCCAGAGTCTTCTGTGAAGATGAGCAGGGAGCGCTCAGGTCCCAGAGAGGGTGGTTCTATTCCTGTCCCTGTAGGGCTTGGGTGGGGATGCTTCCTGCTGGCTTTTATTCAGGTGAGCCCACAGTGATTGGATCAGCTAGTTGGGCCCTGCCACCCCCTTGTAAACCCTGGGAATAATTTTCTGTCCAGATCAAGTGCAGACCCGTTCCTTGGGGTTATGGTAAGGGAGCATTAGGTGGGTGGGAAACAGAGACAGACTTTGATGTAGTAGCAGGGGTTGCTCTGACATGTCTCAGAAATCATTGGGGAGAAGTTAAAACTTAGTGATTTCCCATGAGGGGAACATCATGAAATGGATTAGTTTTGAAATGTTCTTTTTCCTCAGTCACTTGAGTTGGGGACAGGGCAGGCCATAAATGCTGTATTTAATTAAAGATTAATTGAATTTTTTCTTTATTTTTATAGTATCTGGGGATGGAGAGTCACTGGTAAGATTTGTATTTCAAAGCTTCATTTATTCTCACATTGCTATATTTTCTTGGACTTTTCCATGCTCTTAAGTATTTGTGCTAGTTTATAATGGATCTGGCTCATAATGAAGAGAGTGTATCTCACAATAACCCCAAATTCAGTGCTCACCATGTGCACCCCATGGCAGTAGCAGGGACCATCCTTGCCCGAGGGGCCCGAGCTCTTTGCTGTGTCTCTTCTCAGGTGGGCTGCTCTATTAATGGTGGCACTAATTTTTTAAATAGCCTTGGCAGAACTTGGTAAATGTTTCCTAACATAAGAGCTAAAGATTTTCAAATGAAAATGGTCCAAATGTCCTGGATAGTGTTGGGGGCCCAGACAATGATCTTGTGTTTATGAGTGTTCAACCTTGCTCCAGTTACTCGGGCTTCATTCTCTGGACCCTCGTGACCAAACCCAGTTTGCCTCTGTTCTTAATGAACTGATGGTCAGCGTTAACCTTTGAGCCTTTCTCTGTTCCAGCAGGGGATTATGCCTAGTTACTATTGAAGTTTTCTCCCATAGGATGAAGATTCCGAGTTCACGTTAGCCTCAGATTTTGAGATTGGGCATTTCTTCCGTGAAAGGATAGTTCCACGTGCAGTCCTTTATTTTACTGGGGAAGCCATAGAGGATGATGACAATGTATGTATCTAAGTCTTGCTCCTGTGTCTGTGTGAACACAAGCAGCCAGCAAGTTCCAGAGTCAAGTGTGTAAGGCCAGAAAGGGCCTCTCTGAGATCTGTCAGAGTCAGTTTTGGAGCTGGAAAGGGCCTGCTTCCTTATTTTACAGAGGAGTAAACCAAGCCCCAGAGTCTCTTCAAATGACTTAACTGTTTTTGTGACCTTGGGTGGTGGAGGAACTGGGGGCAGAAACCAGATGCGACTCCTGGTCAGGCGTTCTCTCCCCTCCGTGATTTAAAGAGATTATTAGTTTTGCTTTCCTTTGTACAAACATCTGGCAAAAAACTCTTTACTTCCTCGTATCCTGGTGAAAAGTAGAAAGGGCGGGTGAAAGCGGCCTCTTTGTCTGGCGTTCATCTACCTGGTGGAACTCCTCCAGACTAGAAGCAGGGTGTAGACAGTGTGTGTTCTTAGGGTCATTGATATTTGGCCATTGGGGTCCTCTAGGAATGAATTATTAATTATTATTATTAATAACAGAGAGAAACTGCCAGCAGCTTAGCCAGTCCCAAGAGCTACTTAATGCCTTCAGATCCACATTTGGGGCAATAGGATTGTGTATCCAAAGCAAGGCTGGCAACAGTCAGCCTTTCTACTTTTCACATGCTTAAGTGGAGCTGTTTGAGCAACTCACAGCTGGCCTTAAGCCACCCAGTTGTCAGTTGGGAATCCTGGACTCTGCACTCCCACTTTCCTATGCCATGTGATGCTCCTTCAGACTGTCCCTCCTGCGTTGTCCTGGGATTGAGATCTTCACACTTTAGAACTGAAAGTGCCTTTTTACAAACAAACACACTGAGGCCCAGAGGTTAAGTGACTAGCCCCAGGTCATCTGGGTGAAAGTTCTGCCGTTCCAGCCCATCTCCCATCACACCACTGTTCAAGAAGAGAACATTTTTCTCAGCGCCCACCTCTTCTTAAAAGTCTCACAGAAAGGCCTGGTAGTAGCCAGACTGCTTTTTAAAGTCCTCTCCATGGTGGTTGGCCTTCCAACCACTAAGGGACCCATCTTGTGTTTCACATCTGTTGGGTTGGGCATCTAAGATGGGTGCTTCCCCTCAAGGAACTGCGAATCCTCACGGGTGGGGCAGGCTGGGAGGAGTAGAGGACAAGACACCTGTCATTGTCAGACAGGTGGCGTAAAAGGAGGTGGCCCTCAGCAGTCACCTCAGCAGCCCTCTTAACACTGGCTCTATGTAGAACGTAGTGGTGTCTAGACTCATTATCAGGGAAGGCTTCCTGGAGGAGGTTACGTTTGGGTTGGTCTTTAAAGAAGGGGTAGGGGTTGAGTGAATTGGAAGCTTTCTTGTTTGGGCTTCGCCAACCTCTGGGTCAGAGGTAGCTCTGGGCTCTCCTTAAAACATCAGGGCATCACAGGCCCCAAAAAGCTGACTCACACATAGTTCTTTTCGTTACTTGAGGACAGGCCGCTTGATTTCAGAATTCCATTTGGTTTATCCAAGATACTGCATGTGTACATGTGTACATGTGTACGTGCACATCTGTGCCACTGTCATGGAGCCAGTGCATATTGGAAATGGAATCTCCCAGTGAGGCAGCCTCTGAGTATGAAACGCCTGGGTTTGAGTCCTGTCTGTGGCCCTGGGCTAGTCTTAACCTTTCAGTGTTCTGGACTGCAGAGAAGGTGCTTCCCTGCATTGGGAGAAGAGGCTTTCTTTCCAGGGGGTCAATAATACGACTGACATCCCAGGCTCACTCCCTGCCTCATCTTTCTTGCCGGTCTACTGAGTGTGGCCTCCTGAGAGCCTTTATCTCCCCAGCGAAGTGGCTTAGTGGGAAATTCGTTTGGGATAAACTGATGTTTAGATCCTGTGAGTGCATTCTAGCAAAGCTTTCTACTCGATGACAGCCAAAGCATGATTTGCCTTTCCCTTGTCCAGGGTGTTGTCAGAGCAAATGGTGTAGCTTTGCTTAAACCAGCCTTGCAGAGAGATCTTTATCCAGTCTCCCCAGCCCATGAACCCTGGGGGTGTCAGTGCTTCAGTGCCCCAGCCGGTACCCACGGCTTGTCTGTCCTGGCCTCTTCCTCTCTGGGGCAACACCTGGCTGCAGCTTTTGGGCTCTTCCAGCTCCTCCGTGCTGTGATCAGCCATGCAGGAGCTTTGTCCTCTGTTCCCCGGCTGTGGGTCAGCAGCCCCAGCCCGGGGTGGGAGCACTGTTGCCTTGCTGTCGCTGGTGGTGCTTTTGAGAGAGTGGGAACAACTGACCAGAGCAGGCTGGAGTCCAGCTCACTTTGTGTTCTAAAAATGTTTTTCCATTTTTCAGTTTGAAGAAGGCGAGGAAGGAGAAGAAGAGGTGAGATATGTTGGGGTGTGGGCTGGGGTTTGTCTTGGAGTTGTTTGGGGGTCACGCTTTTATGTGGTCTACTGCTGAGATGTCCCACTTCACTGGGAATATGAGAATATGTTTGTTTTGTCTTCAAACTTGGACCCTGGCTACTGGAGATGTGTGTGGGGACTCGAGTCAGGGTGGTACTGGATGGAATGTTGGCCATCGTCCACTTAGTGCGATTTTCACACCAACCAGTTGGTTCTTGGAGTGTGTGGCTTTACCAGTGCCGCCGCTGCTGAGACGTGCTCTTGTTGACTGATCTTTCTACTTCACTAGGAGTTGGAGGGGGAAGAAGAGGGCGAGGAAGATGATGATGCAGAGAATGATCCCAAGGTTAGTGGTTTGAACACACAACCAACACCATATTGGACATCTTCCCCAAGAGAATTCTAGAGCTCAGCCTTTGGGTTGGTGTTTGGTCATCCTCAGGCTTGTGGCACCTTCAAAGAAGTGCAGGCCAGGGCCCCGTGGCTGGTGGAGGAGCTGCCTTTAAAAAGGCAAGCCATGGCATGATTTTCTGCCTTTTTGGCTCTCCTGCTCAGGCTCCATTTTAAATGACCTGAGTGCTCACTCACGCCTGTTTGGGAAAGAGATCATATGTTAATGGGATACTCAGAGGTGGTATATATGAACTTGGGCTTTTATTCCTTGCTTTGCTCAGGTATTTGGTGAAAGTTTAGAGTAAAAAATTATACAGTTTTAAAATAGGAGGGCTCAGTGTTTAATGAAAACCAGTGAACCCTTAATACCAGAAATTTAGAAATGATTATTCATCTTGGCAAAACTTGGATTTTCTTTATCTGACTGAATTCCTAATGGTAGAATTCATAAAGCTACCATGTATGTTTTCAGACCAAGGCCCATTCTCCTCCACCCCACATTCTAAGCAAAAGACAAACCAATCCCAGCCCTTTGGCTGAATTATAAATCAATAATATATATTATTCTCTGGCATGAAGTTAACTAACTTGCTGCCTGCATGGCAAAAATCTGGTCAGTGAGATCAAATATTCCTTGGCTGTTGGCAGGGGGTGGGGGTGTCTGATCCAAAGAAATAACACGGAGTAGTCAGTGTAAGAACCAGTCTGAATTTGGATTATAAACACTATGTAGTGCACATGACGTGCTTGGGAGGGAAGGCCCAAGGGAAGGAAGGTTGGGAAAGGGCGTGCATTGGCAGTCAAGGGATTTGTTTTTAATTTGCCATAGAAAAAGTTCTCCAGGAGCAGGCAAATAGAAATGCTCATCTTTAAAAATGAGCCACCAGGCAGTCCGGTGAACCATGTTTGCTGAATCCCCATCATGTGCTAAATGCTCAGCATCCAAGAAGATTTGAGGATGTTCTTTCCTCTCAGGGAAAACAAGCCCAGTGCAGACAAAGCAGTTACCCAAACTGTGCAGAGCAACAGATAATTGTCCATTTTCCTGACATCCTGATTATCCAAAGTAATCTTAGGTTGCTTTGAGTTTGGTGAATCTACACTTTAGCTTCCTCTGCCCTTGTGGCATCTGGGCTTTGGGGCTTAGTTTTACAGAATGAAGTCATTTAGTTTTCCCTCTCCCATCGTGCTTGGAAAAGTGCTAGCATTGCTACTGCCATCTCGTCCCTCTTCTCTCTCATACTACCCTCCCATAGTTATGCTGCCCTCACTCCCAAGCTTAGACATCCTCTGGAAGAGCCTCCCTCTCCCCACTTAGTACCAGGTTCCCAAGTACTGCCCTCCTCAGGAAGTCTGGGATGAAGGGAAGGAGAACCTGACCTGGGGCGAATGGGCAGGGACATCCGCTTTGGGTAGTGCAAGGAAAAGAAAGGGGCTGTTGGTTCTTTGGGTTCATGATACAGGAAAAGTGGACCTTTGCAGACACCTCTTTGAAGGGACAGGAATTTGTATCCTCAGCAAAGCCCTGAGTGACAGGGCAGCATCGTTCAGGGTTAGGTGATGTTCTCTGTGAGGTGAGAATTTGGTGACCGAAAGGTGCAGGTTGGCCGTGTTGGAGTATTTGCAGAGCTAAGTATCTCAAGAAATTGTGGCTGTTTTCCTCCTGTATGATTTTGCACATTTCATTGTCTTTCATGCTGACGGTTCCTTTCAATTTTTTTTTCCCCATTTAGGTGTAATTTTTGTCTGTTTATCATTCATATCATAGGTAAGGTGGAATTCCATTCATACCTAACTTGAAAGCTGACTGTCTGTAGCCAATACAATGTGGGGTTGTTGACTTGTTGGTTAAAGAGAATGAAGCCCATGCAGACACTAGAACACGGTCACTTTAGGGCTCGGTTACTAAGGAGTGTGTTTGTAGAGCGACCCACTGTAATGTGGCGTGGACTCCTGCAGCCCAGGCAGTCAGGCTAGGAAGGTGCCATCAGTGGGTGAGTCAGGGCATGGATGGGTCTAGAGAGGCACCTGGTGCCTGGAGGGGGGGCTCCCTGGGCACCCTCAGAGAGCAGGAAAATGAGAGGCGTGACAGGTGAGGAGAGGGTGCTGCTTTCTTTTTTTTTAATTTTCATTTTGTTCTCAAGTGTGTCAGGAACAAATGTTGAGAAGGACATCTAGAGCAGTCAGGCCAGAAAAATGCAAAGTAAGTGAGGCAGAGATACATACCATGTGTATTGCTACAGGAATATTCCATCTTTCATTTAATGTCAGTCTCTCCAAGAAGATGACTAGTGTATTTAGCATTCAGTCAAAGTACCTTCAGGTGTTCGCGTGTGAAGTTTATGAGGAATTTTGTGATTATAAAAGGTACTGGAATGAGCAATTAGAAGCATTTGCTGAGTTAGACAAACCTTCGGGGCTGTCCCACCAGTGGCCCTCTCCTGCTCTGGTGACTCTTTTAGGGTGTCTCTCTGAGGGCACTAAACCTTCAGGGTACCAACAGCTAGCTGTGCTCAGGATCCTCCATGCTGGTCATAGCTTACTAAACTTGGAGTAAGTTAATACAAGGATGTAAATTGAACAATAAAGCCTTACCTGTGTCTAGCAGGATGAAAAAGTTCCTATCCATGGGAGCCTGAAGCCTGGGGATGGGGGCAGGGGAAGCCAAAAGGAAGGTATCACAGAACCTTGGTGGTCAGTGGGCCTTGGAACGGCTTGGAAAACGACCACCCTTGTTCTGGATTCTTGAGAAGTCTTCTCTAGAAGTTGGGGTTACCAGAAAAGGACTGCACATGGAAAGAAAAGTCTACCTGCTTGAATGAGTGCTCACCCAGTTTTATCTTACACGGAGTCCATATTTTTTGTTCAATAAGATCCAGTTTTTATAAATAGTGTTAAAGCAGTAGCTCTAGAATTAAATCAGGTTTTATCATTTTAGAAGAGTGGATAATCAGATGGGACTGCTTTAAAGACTTGAGACTGTTAAACCCTTGTCTTTTACAATAGAAAAGTGATTTGGTTTAACATGAAGACATTGTGCGTCTTGCTTTGGATTTTTCATAAACTTCTTTAGAAAACAATAGGATTTTTAAAAAACTTTGAAGCAAATCCTTCTTATGTAGCAAATGATTTAAAACTCCATGAAACTCATTTTGTTGATCACAAATAGGGGCTGCAGGTGAGAAGGTCGTCTTTACCATTTCCTTGTGGTGATGTTAATCAGGTTCCTTTTGGGGAATTCCTTTGATATCCCCTCTTCACCCCTGAGGTTAACTTGGCTTTGTTGGGAAGACTGGTCAGCACCTTATTTGCTTCTATTGAGATAGCTTCATGCAGATCGTCTGCGAATTGGCCCCATTACATATATGGTAGTTCTTGCTTTGCCAGCTTTCCTCGTTGAGCCCCAGACATGGGGTTATGGTCATGTTGGGGAGAACAAGGGGGCCTGGGGTTTTTTATCCTGGTTCCAGTCATTTCTTACCTCTTAGCCTTAGTGATGAGAGAACCAGTCAATTTTTCCTTCAGGCTGTACATACTTTTAGGTTCTGTGATCATTATAGCAGCTGGCACTTGAAGATGTGTAGTGACAGCTTCTTGTGTCCTTGCTCAGGTGGCTCCATGTCAATGTTACAATCCATTCTTTTAATTGATACCATCACATGCTGGTCTTTGCACCCGCTCATAATCACTGACTTTTAAAAACACCCACCTCCCTCCCTTGGTGATCAAACTGGGACCAGAGGGTAGAGACTTTACACAACCGGTATCTCAAAGGAGCAGATGGGCCCATTTTCTCTGCCCGAGAAAACTTGTGGAGCCTTATTTACAGAGTTAGTGATGTGAAAGGTTAATAGACTGGCATTGGCCTTCTGTGGGGCCCTGGGCCAAATTGGGCAGTGCCATGTTCTGAGCCTGACGCATCATGCCAAAAGCAGAAGTGTTTTAAGTTAGGATGTGTGTGGGCTTAAGATCATTATGTTGGACTCCCTGGATCCTGGCAGTAGCCTGTTCAGGCAGGAAGGATCAAGTAATGTTGCCCAGAATGTCGTAGCTTCCTTTCTTCTGATAGCACCATCTGCTGATGAGCCACTGCTGCTGTTGGCCGTTCTCTCTGACAGATGGATATAGGAACAGGACCTTAACTTCTGAAGTGCCCAGTTACTTAGGGATTGTATCAAGTCAAACTTAGAAGAAACTTCTCATGACTCCCTTTCTATCCTCAAATAACTTAAAAGTAAGTTTCCAAGATCATATAGATAGGAGAAACCGTTTTTTGGGGTAGAATTAAGTATTTGCGTGAGGTTCCTTTTTGTTCTAGAGATAGCCAGTGCCTAGAGGCAAGTGGCCCTGTTTTCACATGGGCCAAGGCACTTCCCAGTGCTGGATTTGTCTTTAGCTACACCTCTTAATTCTCTCCCTGACCAGTTGGATTGCTTTGCCCTGCAGCTGCCTCAGTCTCTCCTTTATCTGAGAATTCTGGGGAAGGTGGAGTCCATTACCTTGCAAGGTGTCCCAAAGTCAGTGCAGACCCTAAGTATATATATAGAGAGAGAGAGGAAAAGGTTTGATGCTATACCCAAAATAGTAGGACATAAGACTCATTCATTCCTCACATTTATGGAAAAAAAACCCTTAAAATGGAGCTGGCTTCTAGGTGAGCAGCCCCTCTCTCCCATCCCTGCCACTCTGTGTATGATGATGGAATTTGCTCCCTGCTTTTTAGCCCCCTCCTCCCGCCTCCGTCCTCTGGCTCCCAAGTTCACTGCCCATCTCCTGCTTATGCTTGAGAGGGAAGTCATGGAGATGAGACAGTGGGTTTGACACAGACACCATGGCATATAGCCCTCCTTCATGTGAGCTACCCCAGGTAGAAAAGCCATGGGTATGAAATGGGGACCCCCCCACCTCCTGCCTTGGCCTCTTCCTGCTGAGGCTCAGGTGAGTCAGGAGTCCTGTTGCCCAGTTCTGGCCCTAAGCCTTGGGCTCAGTTGGGGGCTTGACTTCTATGAAGCAAAACTTGGTCCCTCTGTGAGCCTTGGGCTTTTCTGGTGATGAGGAGCAGCCCTCTTGGAGCCCCTGGGATCTTTTTACAAGTTCTAGTTTTCAAGTTGTTCCTGCATGGGGAAGTAAAGGATTGGACTGTAGGAGAGAGGCAGGTGCTCTCCCAGGGCTTCCCATCCATTGGCTGAGGTCTCCTGGGGAGTTCTGTTCCTTTAAGAGATTGTGTCCTTGGGTGAAAGTCTGGGACCAGTCCATAGTCGGTGTCTTGCAAGAGTGTTGGCTTTTCAGCATGAGACATGGAGGGGCACCTTTTTTCCCTTCTAAAGCATCAATTCACAGCTCAGCTTTGTTCCTTTTTATAAGTGTAGAATGGCATGTTGAAAATCTCTAGTCAATCCTTGGGCTTTTTTGCTGGTCTAAGCTTTCTCTCTGAAGACGAAAAGGGCACTGGGCCCTGTGAATTGTTGGCATCAGCCCCAGGATATGTGGACTCACTTTTTTAAAAAGTCTGTCTTTCAAACGCACGCCTGCACACACGCTGTCAGTGCTTCTTGGGGTCACTGGAGGGACTCCCTGCCATGTGATGCATTGAGGGCGAGGTTCGTGGGGGAGTGCGGCTTGTCGGGTGCTGGTGGGTGGGCCGAGAGGCTGCCAGCTCAGAGGCTGTCTCTCTTTCTCTTGGCAGAGAGAATGCAGCCAGCCTGCGGAATGCAAGCAGCAGTGATGGATGCGTGCCCCCTTGGGAGAGGCTGGGCCACCTCGGATGGACAAATGCTTCGGGATCCCTGGCCTGTGGCTCAGGGTGTTAGCTCGCTGCAGCGCAGTCTCACTAACAACGCTTACGGTTAACTTGTTTTCAAGTGTGTGGTTTTCACTTACACCTTTTTTCTTTTTGCCTAATTTGTACAGTGTAACTTTGCTGCATTTCACAAATAGGGTTTCAGTAAAGCGCCCTCTCTCCCCACCATTGCCTGCCTGTGAGCTGGGCAGGTGCACACACAGGTGCCAGAGTGCATTTGTTACTTGGTCAAGACAAAGAGGAGGTAGGACACAAACACATCCCCCCCCACTCACACCCACCCACCCACTCACACACCCACACATACACACACACACAGACAGACACACACACACCTGCCCATACCTGCTTTAGCGGCCTCTTTATCCCAGTCATCTCAGAGCTGCCAAGTAGAGTAAAGCCATGTTTGCTGGGGGGGTAGGGGTAGGGAAACGAGGTCATCTTCCTATTTATTTTGTGTTTGTATGTACTTTGAATTTGGGCTCGCGCTCATTTCTGAAACCGTGTTTGTGTGACAGAAGATCAGGCGCCTCTGTCCAGGGAAGATGGGCTTGTATGTCCTTCCTGGAGTGCAGACCGAGGCCCCGTGCCCTGGAGGACTGGGGTGGGCTCGCTGGACTTGGACACACATGTTGGCCAGTGGAGCGGATGGGTTCCTGGCCTCCTCTTGTTCCCTGGCTCCAGCTTTTTCTCAGTGCTCTGGGGTGGGTGGGTTCATTCTTTCTGTTGGCGTGTAGGATTTCGGATGCACCTTTCTAGTTATTCAGTACCTGATGCCAATCTCCAGCCACCATGGACTAGCAGCTTTATCAACACTGTGACCAGGCGTGTAGAGTGCTCCAGCCTTACCTTAAACAATACACATTTGTAACTTAATAATAGATGGTGTTTTCAATTTGTACAGAATAGTTAGGATATTCTATTAAAGTTGTGAAACATGAACACCATTGTCTCCGCTGTGGTTCTTGAGGCCTGACACCTGTGTTTCTGGGTTCCTACTTTCTCTGGCCTTTGTCATTATTTTGGAGAGTCTCACCTCTCACTACATGTAGGGATGTCTCCACACGTCTCCCTCTCCAGGACTGGGAGGCCTTCTCCAGCCCTGACTGGCCATGTTCTGTATGTGCTTGTATCTAGGGGGAGCCCAGGGGCTGAGGGATGAGTACCTGGGCTGAGCCATAGCTTCTTCAGGGAATCTGGCCTTTGTGGTGATGCCCAGCCTGTCATTCAGATTCTTCGCCAACTGAGAGCCATAATGGGCGGTCGGCCCTTTGACCTGCTGTCATCACCGGCAAAAAAATGGAAAGATACCAAGGACAGGAGGAAGGTGAAAGTGGGGGCTGGAGGAAGACTCAGCTTAGAATTGGGCTTCATTCTAGATCTTGGGGCATCCCCACCACTTGGCCAAGCGAGGCCACCTCTTCTCCATCAGTAAAATGGGTCCTTTGAAGGAGTCATGAGATAAAAGCCATACACTTCCCATGGCTTGTCCCCTGCAACCTTCCCTGAGAGGTCTCTGGAGCAGGCTCGTCTCTACCCTAAGAGACCTCCCTATTCTAAGGGACATGTCTTGCCTGCATGTCAAACCCAAGCTGTAGAGTGTCTCTAGAGAGCCAGTGCTCCTGGATTTGAATCCTAGCTCTGCCACATACCGTCACTTAGGCAAGGCGGTTAAGCCTGCCCTGGACCTCCACTTGTGTGAAATGAGGGGATGAGAAAAGATGCCATCAGGGTCCCTTCCACCCTGATACCTATCTTTGTGCCGGCACCACATCACTCTCCCTTGTCCAGATCCCCTGGGCTTTGTCGTCCTGGGTCCACGGTGCCCTTCAGGTCCAGTTACGGGGTCCACGCCTCTTGTTTGCTCCTCAATACAGAACTGTCACCTGACTCTACACCCTCTGCTGTTCGGTACTGTCTGAGGGGAGGGACTAAGCATTTGTACGGCACCTATGGTGTACCAAGCACCCTGCTGTTGGCTATTTATAACGATCTTAGAGCCTCCCAACAGCTCTGTTTTGTAATTAAGGAAACTGAGGCAGACAGGTTCTCATATTGCTAGTAAGCTTCTGAGGCTGTATTTGAACTCATCTACCTGACTGCTACATCCCCACAGGGGGCTAAACCAGGCAGGGACAGGAAGCAAGATGGAAATGACTGCTTGTCCACTGCAGGCCTATTGGGAAGCATGAATGAGGGTCGTGTACATTACGAACCCTGCAGCGGGCATCCTTCCTGGTTGGGTCGCTGTCCATGGTGTGTGTCCACACTGAACCTGGGTTGACCCCTTGGTCCCACCCACATGATCCTCTTTTGAGGACAAAGGAATGCGGGTGGCACTGGAGGCTGATTAAAGGTCCAGCTGCACCAGAGAAAGTCGGCACTATGGATGTTCATCTCTTTGGGGTTCTGCCCGCACAAGCACGGCCCCCGAGTACAGGGACATTTAGTGCCCCTGTGGGGAAGGGCCTGCACACACCAGGACTGCCTCTTGCACTCCCCATTTCCCCCCAGCCCTCATCTTTAAATTGGTCATGAGTCTGGGGCCCCACTGAGGGGCTAGGATGTCTCCTCTCAGGTAAAAGTGGCCCCTTCCACCCCTTACTGAGAGCCTACACGTACCAAGTGCTTAATGCCAACTGCCAGGCTGGCGTTGGAGTCACAGAATGTCCCTCTTCTTACTCTGTGGCAGGAACCAAGTTGCTACCCGCTCTGGGAAGGGCCACTAACTTGTGAAGACACCTGAGCCCCTGTTGTGGGGAAGCTGGAGGGTGGACTTCTAGTGGGGGAGGGGGACTAAGCTCTTGCTGGGCATACAGCAGCCTGGCCTTGGGGGGGTGGGGTGGACTGCTGAACCATAACCAAGAATCATTAAGTACTTGAGACAAGTGTCACACTAGCAGTGGAGGGAGGGATGCCAGTCTCACTGGCTGGACTGGCTGCCCCACAGGGGACAGGAAAAGTGGACCAGGAAGGGCGAGGGCCTCCCTCCAACCCAACCCCGGAAGCTGTCCCCTCAGACTCGGTGATTCTTGCCTTGCAACTGTGCTGGAATCCTCTGAGTAGGGTGCCCCATCCCCTGCCCTCACTGTGCCCCTTCTCTCCCAGCGCTTGGCTCGGGCTGCCTCTTCTCCTTTCTCCCAGAAGTGTCTCCAAGATAGGAGCATTTAATGCCTCCACTGCCTGGACTGAGCCTTTCCTGTCATGCGTGGGAGTGACCAGAGGAGGGAGCTACATGCTTTGGTGTTGACCAAGGAACTCGCTATTACTTGACAGCCCACTGTCCTTGGCCAGTCAGAGTCCTGGGAAAACTTCCAAGGGCAGCCTAGCTCTGAGCCTGATGGAGCTCTCACGGACCCGCCTCCCCCAGGGGCCTGATGGACAGGGGAGGACACCTGACGAAGGACAGACAGAGACCAGAGTGTCTGTTGGTGCTAGACTGGGCCTAGCCACAGGGGCACAGAGCATTCAGTCAGGGAGGGGCCTCACAGAGGTGATAGCACAGAAACTTGGAGGAAAAAAAGGGAGAGCAGAGAATCTGGAGAAAAGGCTCAGGGCCTCAGCTAGAGGCATCCACCTTAGCCAGCTAACAGACGTTTAGGGGTGCCCATTGTGTGCCAAGCACCATACTCCTTGCTGAAAAGGAACTTCTATTAGGGGAACATAATCAGACCTACCAGAAATGAGATAAGAAATAGAAAGGAGGTACAAAGTAATCTCCTGGGAAAAGGTTCCAGGAAGTCAAGTCAAAATGATCTTCCTGTAGGAGGTAAGCAAGGTGAGGAGGGAGGGGGAGGGCAAGGTATGGAGGGACACTCTTCCAATGGACCCAGCAGGGTCAAGGTCAGCCAGTGTGCTAGGGAGCCACCAAAGCAGCGTTCTATCCCTAACTTGTTTCCTGCCTGGTGGAATCCTTCCCTTGTCCTTCAAGGCCCAGCCCCAGCACCCCCTCCACCAAGAAGCCTGCCCCGCTCCTTAGTTCCTCTCCCTTCTCCCCAGAACTTGTCTTTACTCAACCCTGTAATTGATAATAATAATTGGGATGTGGTTTGTAAGATTTCCAAATCACTTGACAAACATGGTCTCATCACACACCAGGAACTACTGGCATTTCCATTTGACAGATGAAAAAGTTGAGGCAGCCAGAGGGGAAATGACTGCTTCTGGGCCTCACAGTGTGACACTTTGCCGAGCCCAGGGCCTGGCATTCAGTTGAAGACCCTGCTGCAGCTTGGTGTTTACAAAACATTTTCCTCATGCTCTGCCTTGTGAGATAGAGAGGACAGTCTAGTCTTATCCCCATTTTATAGAGGAGGAAACAAGGGTCCTGCGAGTCTTCTAAGATCACATAACTAGTAAATGCCGGAGACAAGATTTGAACTAGGGTCTCCTCATGCCACCATTTTGGCTTTTGGGTCCATGCCCTCTGCTTGCAGTGTTTGTGGGATTGGCGAATGTGAGAGAGGAGGCTTCCAGATTCTTGTCTTTTTTAACAGGGTCTCCAAGCAGGAGGGCAGAGAGACTATCTGCTCTGGGCAGAGATCATGGTAGGCTGACAGTGAAGACAGGACACCCTTGTCCTCAGACAGAGGGGTGGTATGTAGTGGGAACGGCCCTAGCATTGTCCAAGGGCCTGAAGCAGAGCCCCTGGCTCTCTTCCTTACCCACCAGATGACCTCGGGCAAGTCCATGTCCACCTCCAAACCTTTGCCTTGGACAAGACAATCTGCTCCGAGATCCTTCCCATCTTCAAGGTTTAATGGTTTCACTATTCCAAATGTGGGATGATGGTGTTCCTCCTGGCTGGGGGAACTCAGAATCAGTTATGCCTTGGGAGCCAGGGAGACCCTATACACTTGAACACAAGATACATGAACTCAGTGACAATGAAATCACCCAACTGGCAGGTGTTTATTTTTAAAATAAGTTTTTACTGATCTTTTCCGTTTCCTACATCACCACAGTATCCCAAGTATCCCTTTCTATCCTTCTCAAAGAGCAATCCTAATGACAATATTTTTTAGAAAGTGAAAAGGTCAGCATCATTGATTGATGACCCCGTGGACCTCCCCTCCACCAAGAGCTGCAATTGGGACGTCCTCTCATCTCCCCAGTCAAGACTGGCCTCGTCTTTGTAATTTTATCACATTCACTTTGGATTTGGGGCATCATTCCTTCTAGGTTCTGCTCACTTTCCTCTGCATCCATTAACACAGATCTTTTCAGCTCCTCTGTATTCATCACTCTCGTCACTAACCCTAAATGCGCCCAGTAACATTCCCATTACATTCATGGACCACCATTTGTATGACCATACCCTGATGGATGGGCATCGACTTTGTTCAAATACTTCACTATCGCAGAAAGTGCTGCTGTAAATGTTTTGGAGCATGTAGAGACGTTTTTTCTTATCAGTGGGTATATGTCCAGAATGGAGCCTGATTCAAAGAATGTGTATTTTTAGTCACTTCAGATTTCTTTCCAGAATGGTTGTACCATTTCTCAGCTCCACCAACAATGTGTTCATCTACCCAAACCTCTAACAATGTCTTGCAATTTGCAGAGTGGACGGTGAAACCTCGTTTAATTTGCTTTTTCTTGTTAGTGACCTGGAGCATTTTTTCTTCACGCGGTTGTGACGGCTTTGCAGTCCTTCGACCATTGCGTATTGAGGAAGGGTTATCAGTCACACATGTCTCCTCCCCATAGCTGTCGGAAGTGGGTGATCTCTCCTAATTGTTTTCTAGTATGATTTAAATCGCCTATCCATTTAGAATGTAGTAAGTAGTGCGGTGTAATGGTGTTGGTCAGAGCCTAATTTCTGCCAAACCTTTCCAGTTTTCCCAGCAGTTTCTATCAGATAGGGAGATTTTCCCTGAATAACTGATACTTTCCACTTTCTAAAACACTGTTATTGCAAGACATTTATTAAACACCTACTATGTGCCTTCCACCATACTAAGCACTGGGGAAATGTTAAAACATCCTCACCCTCATTCTGGTGCGAAGACAACGTGTGCGCATGTGCATTACGTAGGACATCTCGTATCTTCAAGGCAGACCCCAGGTAACCTCCCGGGAGAATCTCGGGGACCTGGAAAGATCGCTACAGGAGGCAGGGTGGGAAGCGAGGAAGCAGAGGGGAGTGAGCTGGCAGGTGGGAGATGGAGTATAGCACAAAGGCAGGAGGCACGCAAGGTGTTAAGGAGGTAGATTTGCTTCCCCCAACTCCCGAAATTTGCTCTCATTTATCCACCCTCAGCCTACTTGTAAACAGTGTTTGTTGACTGAGCGAATGAATGAATGAATGAATGAATGAATGAATGAATGAATGAATGAATGAATGAATGAATGATGAATGAATGAGCGAGCCTGGTTCCCCGGCAAATCTGAAAGCCCTGGCAACGACCACCCCTGTGTCCGTCTGTGGGCGAGCGCCTGCCTGCCTGGCAGTCTGGGCCAAGCAGCACCCTTCTTACACTCCTGAGGGTCTCTGGGGCAGAGATGCTTGGACTCTCCTCACCCTAGCAGAGGCATTGAGTGCCGAGCCAGTCTCGGGCAGAGGACCTTTTCAGTGACCCGGGAGACCACAAATGCAGGAATGCAGAATGTTAAGAGTGGGGAGAAGAACCCCAGGGCTGGGGTCCTCATTTTACAGGTGAGGACCGAGGCCTGGAGTTGGAAGGGACCTAGAGCTGGCCCTCTGGACTCACATGGGCGTCTAGCCCGAGGCGAGCCTCTCCTTGGAAAGCTGGAGGAGCTCACAGAGTTCCAGGGTGGCGGGAAGACTGCGGAGACCACTGGGGACCCCGATCAGTCGCCCGCTGCGTCGTAACGCTGAGGGCCGAGGCCGGGCACCAAAGCCGGGATGGCGATGGGGTCACCGGCTCCCACCAACCCCTTTCGCCCGGTCGCTGGACCCTGCCCCACCTCTAGACACTAGGGGTCGGGATTTGGCCCGGAATGACCGAATCTGCCTTTCTTTGGGAAAGGATCGGGACATTCCAGTCTCAGGAAGGGAGGAGAGGGCCGGGCTTCTGACTAGCCTTCACCCAGTCAGACAGAAGTCAGCCAGGGAGCAGGCGGGGACCGACTTCTCTGGAGCCAGCCCCAGGAGGGCTGTGCTGGCTTTGGGGCTCTGGGCATCGCCATGGACTCGCATTATGAGGGTATGCCTCAAAGGTCACAGGCTTAGAGATTTGAAGAAAGAGACCTTGAAGGTCATGAATTCACTTCACTTTAGAAGTAGGTAAGCTGAAGCCAAGGTAAACAGGGCGTAAGGAGACGGTTTCCTGAAACTCGAACCCAGTTCTCCAGCTGCAAGCCCATCAGATTTCTGGCACGGCACCTTTGCCCAGTTCTGTTCCCCATTCAGGGCTGCCAGGCTGGCCTTTGCCCCTGCCCACTCCCTTTTTCTGAGGCCTCCTTCCTCTCGGGGTCTGGCTGGTGGCACTGACCTACCAGCATTCTTGCCTGGCAGTCATTACCCTCTTCCTTTATGGCACCTCTTTCATTTTTGAGGTTTCAAGCAAGAATCTGAGACCAACCTTTGCCCCCCTCCGGGACAGAGGCTCTGGCCCAACCAGGCAGGCCTGGGAAGCTTTGGGGCCTGTTGGGTACAGGACAAAGCAGGAGTGGGTGAGGGGAGGTCCCCTAAGCAGTTAAGTCAGCGCTGCGGACTGCCTGCACCCTGCAGGACTCCCCATTTCCTATCTGGATGCCTCAGGCCTCCACCCCACCCCCCACTCTATCCTGCCCTCGAGTCTGACCCCAGCACCCTTAGATTCCAAAACTTCAAAGCTCCTGACCCCCCAGGGTTAGCAGTGTAGACCCCTCATTGGGCGCTTTAGAAACCTCCTTCAGGGGCTCAGGTGCCTGTCAAGGCTTGACTCCCTCACACTGTCCACTGAGCCACATCACACGACTTTCCCTGCGCTACGCTCCAGGGAACTCTCCCTGACCATCCTGGGGGTCAGCCCTTCCTTCCCTCAAACTGCCATGGCCTTACCTGCTTGGCTCCTGTGACTGACCCCCAGGGGTCCGGAGGAGGGATGGGTGGAGAAGAGCCACCCTGAGCCATGGGCTTGGCCATCTACAAAGAACTTGGTAGCTGTGTGACTGTGAGCAAGTTGCTGGCAAGCCTGTTTCTTCATCTGCACAATGATGGAGGGAGGAGGGAGAGGGGAAGCTTCCTTGGACTGCCTTCTTTCCAGAGTGATGAGGAGACTGCTCTGGGACCCTCAAAGCACCTGGACAAGGGTTAGCCTGTCCTCCCTTCCTCAGTCATCTTCCTCATCCTCAGGACCATGGTATTTCATGAGTGTTAACATGAGGAAAGAAGGTTAGGAACCTCCCATGGCAGCAGGCCTGCTGCCCTCTTTTACCTGTAATGGCCCGAGGGGAAGCTGGGTCTCTGCCCTGGTGAAATCCTGAGTTAAGACTAATGGATCCTGCTTGTCTTTGGCCTGGGGGCCTGTTCTAGGGGAAGCCCCTGGGGAGGTTGGAGTGGTGGTCACAACATCTGCATTAATTTTGGAGCCTCAGTTTCCTCAACTGTGAAATAGGGTGTGGGGTGATCATTCATACCCTGCTTTGCAAACCTTGATGAGCTCCACCTCTGAATGGGAGCCACTGATTAGTGGGCAAGGAGGAAAGGGAGGGACTCCTTTTGGTCGGCCTCCTGGGGCAGAAGAAGCAGATGGAGAGGGAGGTCACCCCTTCCCTGCCAGGAGAGTCGACCGGGTCCCTCTGGTTTCCAGTAGCCCCAGGTCCCCAAAGGGCCTTTCGCCAAGTGAACAGAGGGCCCAGAAAGGGATGGATGGCCCCCGACCACCCACCCCCTCCCAGCAAAGTGTCCTGCAGGTGGAAATATCTCCCCCCACCATGTCAGGGCTGCTCTTCTTGGACTCTCTATCTGCTGGTGATCCTCTCAGGGGTGGAAGGGTCCCAGCTGCCAGGTTCCCAAGGACTCATCAGCCCAAGCTCATGAAGAGCACTCAGAAATTCTTCACCCCCACAGGATGCGGGAATGTGCCAGCTGTCCTCAGTTTCCCCATCCATCCATTGAGGACTCCGTGGTCCCTTTGATTCTCGTAGGTGACTCGGCCAGCCTTGCCTAGGCCAAGGGTGCAGACGCTTGCTTGAATTTGCCCATCTCTGGGACATTTGCAAGGAAATGTACAGGAGGCAGATGGGGAGACAAGAGCAGTCAGAGATGTCTCTCTCGTGGGAGCCTGTGAGAGGCTCTGAAGTAAGAAGTAGCCAGGACAGAATCTTGGGAATCACTGACTGTCGAGGGTAGTTGGGCTGTGGGCTCAGAAGGAACTGTCAGAGACAGAAGAAGGGGCCAAAAGTGGCCAAGGGATTGCTAAAGCTGACTTTGGCAATGTTGTTAAATGTTCAGTGTCAAAATTTATACCTTGGAAATAAACAGATGCTACAGATCTAGGCGATGACCATTGTTTTGTTAAGAAAGTGATGGAGAAAATGTTCATGACACAGGTAAACATACTGACATTCCTCCCCGGCCCCCACCCTTGGAGAGCTGGTGGTTAAATATCGACCAGCTCATCCTTGCATCGAGGAGTCCCAGGTTCATACTCCAGAACTGGCCAGGGGATCCCTGACCCCTCCTTTTAGAGATAAGGAAGTTAAAGTTCTGGGAGGTGACAAATGATGCAAGGAAGGAGAACATGCATTTACAGCTCACACCAAGGCACCCTCCATCCCAGAGAAGGTTTCAAGGAATCCCCAGGGCATTCCTGCCCCGGCACCTCTGAAGTCCTCAGGCTTCTAAAAACTGCTCTCCCCATCATTCACACACACACACACACACACACATATACCACACACACTTCTACACACGTATATACTCACATCACACATACATACCCACACATACATATACAGTTACATACTCATACAACACATCTTCCAAACATGCATACACTCACCCCCCCCAATGCAGCCACACTCATATTCACACACATACATCCCCCCACACCCAATCATAATACATGCATCACACCCCTCCTTGATATGCCCACTCACATAAACTCCCATTTACATACATACCTCCACACATACTCATATTCACATATACAATACACCGTCACACCCATACTCACATATACTCGTGTCACATTACATACCTACTCTTACACATATACACTCATACACATACACTCACACACATACTCACAAAGTCAGCATGTCCCTATAAGGGAGAAAGCCTTAGCCTAGAGATCAAGGAGCCCAAGGTTACCGACTCACTCCCTAATCTTGACCCCTTTCTGGGCCTCAGTTTCCCCAAATGAAGAACCAGGGGATTGAAGCCTCTGTGATTGCTCAGCATGCACCTGGGAGATCCCTTGGTGAGGGGGGAAAAGACTGGAGAGGGAGAAAGAGGCTGGGCTGTGAAGGTCTTGGAGGGTCACCAGAAAACTTCCTGTCTCATCCTGGTGACATTTGGGAGCAAGCCCCCTGCCCCCCTCACCCCCCCCAAGCTGATTGAGCAGTGAGGAGAGGGGGAGGGGCTGTGTGCAGAGGAACCAGTGAGGAAGGTGTTTCTTTTGATGGCACAGGTGGCAAAGGATGGAAGGAGGCACCACCCCCCAGCTGCCCACTGTCTGTGAAGAGCAGAGGTTGACTGAGCAGGTGATGAGGAGGGCACCTGGGGTGGGGTGGGGTGACAAGATTCGGCCTTGAGAAGTCCAGGAAAGTGGCAGGCTGCTCTTCTGTGGAGCTGGAGGGCGGCTGTGCCTTAGGAGAGGGCGCTTGGAAGGAGAAGCTGGCCTGGCCATATTTCCAACCTTCAGGCCCCAGGACCAGACCCTAATAGGCCTTATTGGTTGAATGAATTGATTTGAATTTGAGACCAAGGGCCTAGACTGAACCCTGGCTCTGCTCCTGATTCCCCAGGCATCAGACTCCATCTCAGGGGGACTCCAAGAGCTCCTCTGCAGCTTGTGACCTCAGCCAGGTCGTCCTCCTGTCCACTGCCCACAGTGGACACTCTGCCTGAGTTTGTTTTGTCTGTGTGATGCATCCTAGTCAGGAACTTGGAGGGGGTGTTCCTGGCTGGCTCCCTGCCTCCCCTGCCCTTCTTAAGTCTCGATGGCTTTCTTCTGGGAGTCATTGTGGAGGACTGAGGAACTGACTCCTCTTCCATACCCCCCTCTATCTGCTCAAACCCTGCCTCAGTCTCCTTACCTGTAAAATGGGCCCCTTGGGGAAGTGCCTGGTTTTTGGTGGGGGGACATTCAGTCTTTGTTCCCTCTTGGTTCCCCTGAAAATGCCCTCCTAAAATAGGACCCTGCTCTGGGCCTGCCTGGGCACAGGACCTCTTATTGCCCCCAATGCTGCCTTTGACCTTTGCTCAGGAGGGAGCCGGTGTCTTCCTCATGCGGGTGAACCATCAAGCATACACACGTGGGCGGATGTTGATTCTCCATGACTACAAGACTATGAGAGGTTGGGTGACTCCCAGCAGAGTCCAGGTGCCTAGAGCTCCCGGGGTCCCCCGCTTCCTGTCCTGCAGGCTTCCCACAGGGTCTCTAGCCTTTGGCCTAGCCTGGCTACACTGGCTGCTCCTTGGACATAGCTTTCTCCCATACTTGGCCAAGAAGGATGGAAGGATGCCGGGAATGTGTGAAGGTGGAGAGTGGGAAGGAGGAAGGAGGACTAGGGAGGCAGAAAAGGGATGATCTCCTAGTCCTTCATCTCTGCCCCCAGGCCTGTCACAAGAAGGTCTCTCCAGCCCTTTGAGTCTTCCAGCCACTGTCTTATGGGGCCAGGAACTAAGCAGAGGCCCCTCCTGTGGTGGTGCAGGTGGAGTCATCTTCTTTTTACCACTTGTCTGGCCCCATTGACACCTCCAGGACTGTCTCCCCAGGTCCCTGGCAGCCTCAAGCAGATCCCCCCAGCCCTGTGTCTGGTACTGGCATGGCAGAGACATCACTGCCCTGCCCCATTCATACCACACATGCATCCAGACCAGCACTCACACAGGCTCCAGGGGGCTTTCTGAGGCAGGGGAGGTGCTTTCCCATGGGCTGATGGAAAAGGAAGGAGCCCCAGAGTAGGGGGAGTCCATGTTTCCTGCCTGATACCCCTCAAAACCTACTACCTTTCCTGTCCCCTCCACCCCTCAGGTCACTGGTCACAGACATGCTTGCATGTGTATGTGGGACTTTGTGGCATCAGATTCTGGGGCGGATGAGCCCCCTCCCCCTCCCTGCCTGGACCTCTGAGCTCGACTAGGGGCTGCTCTTCTTAAGGCAGTGGAAGTGAGAGAGCACCTGGGCCCCATCCCAGCTGGACACCCTCTCAGTGCTGCCATCCTGGGAGGTTGAACCATTCCCCTGCTACAGGGCCAAAAGCCCGGTGTCTTTCTTGCTGCCAAAGTCCCTTGGCCTTGGTCCAGTGAGCCTGGAAGAAAGGGGGTGCCCCAGGGACCCCAGGAAGAGGGGAGGGCAGGGCTGGGCAGGGCTGGGCTGGGCTGATTCTTGCCTCCCATACTTCCTCTGGCTCCAGAAGGGGACTTTGGTCTCCTGTCTCCACCCTTAGAGCATAGGGGCCGCGTTCCCCAGCCCCTGAGAGGGCTGAACCCAACTCTGCTCCCTGCCCTACCTCCCCAACTCTGGGCAGTGCCCCCCACCCTCTCAGGCTCCCTGGGCTAGCAGAGGCAGTGATGTGTGGTGTGATTGGAGGTCTCTTCCCTGGCCTAAGAAAGCTCTGCTCTCTCCAGATCCCAATGTTTGTGGAATTACCCAGGGCTCTGGAGGAATGGAATTCACCAGATGTTCATTCCTGTTCCCTACAAGGCCAGCAATAAGACAGTGAGCCAAGAGCCAGACTCCCCTGGGGTGCTGTGGAGGCAACCCTGGATACATGGCTTGGAGCTGGAGGCACGCTTGTCTAGCCCTGCCTTAGTCCTAGCCCTGAAAGAAGGATTGGAGGAAAAGCTTAGGGGGCTGATCCAAGGTCATACAGGGGGAGAAGCAAGGCTAGACTTGGAACCCAGTCTCCCTGACTCATACTCACGTCTCCTCCTGGAGATGCCCATCAGCTACAGCCAGAGGTACAATATGGAAAGTTCCTGAAAGCTGGTACATAGCACTTGATGCAGGGGGATCTAGGGAGACCTAGAGACCTAGGGACCTGCTGGGCTAGGGATCCAAGAAGGCTGCATGGAGGAGGGGGCATCCAGGTCAGGCTTGGAGGGGTGGGCAGGAATTTGGATGTCTACAGGTAGAGATGGGAGAGGGGGGCCCTAGAGGAGTTTGGGATAACGAAAGAGCCCTTTGCTGCCCTGGGAAAACTCAAATCCCCTGAAAGACCTGGTGGGTGTGACTGCTTGTGATCACTGAGAAGTCACAGAGGATGAGGAAGGGCAGGTGGTTGGACTTTCCCCAAAGGGAAAAACAGAGACTGCCTGTTGATCCATAGCCTAGCTTGAATGATTGGAGACATTCAACAGATGGTAAATGGAGGCTGGGGTGGCTCCATCAAGAAAAATCAGGTCCCACAAGCGTTATTTCCTTTGACAGAAGAATGCCTAATTTTAGGGAACCATTTGGCAAAGACTCCCTTCCTGCTTTTGTGTCCAAGGTGGAAAGAGATGGGCTAGGGCTGAGCCCCAGCAAGGCACGCTGGACCAGACAGACCAGCCCCCAATAACTCAGTGTTCATTTGGCAGAAGGTCTCCAATGGAGTGCCCCCAGGCTCTGTGCTGGACTTGAAGCTAGTTAATATTTAAAAAATGAACGTCTTCTTCATGTTTTTCTTTTTGCATGACTTACTGCTAGATGATTCCTCCCACCCCCCCCCCCCACCCTCTCAAGCCTTCCTTCATAACCTAGAGGACCTGTGGAAGGACTGAGCAGATGATGGCACATGAATGTCATGGTATGTTATTGGTCACTGGAAGCTGAACCAACTGAGATCTCTCCTCTGCATCCCTTTGCTCGGACCTGTCTTCGGCCCCCCACAACATTCTGCTTTCTCTATAGTCCAAGGGAAGCATGAGACTAAGCAATCATGTTCATAGTATGCAATTGATTGGCTCTCACTGTGTGGATGGCTTTTTATTACCACTTAAAGGTACCCCCTTCCTCTCCTTTGCCATGATCACTCCCTTGTAGCCTCATTCCCTCACACCTGGACCACTGCAATGGTGGTGGTGGGGGGCTACCTGCCTCACCTCTCTCTGCTCTAGGCCCCTTCCATTCAGCCACCAAAGGAGGGAAAGAGAATAAAGAATAAAAAGTTATTAAGCTCCTACTATTTGCAGGCCCTCATCACCTCCCTCCAGGACTATGGCAAGAGCCTGCAGATGGGTCTGCCAACCTCTGTCTCTTCCCACTTCAGTCCATCCTCCATTCAGCCACCAAAGGGATTTTCCTAAAGTGCAAGGTTGACCCATGTCACCCCCTAATTCGGTGGTGCAGTGGATAGAACTCAGGGTCTGGAGTCAGGAGAACTCATCTTCCTGAGTTGAAATCCAGCCTCAGACACTTCCTAGCTATGTGATCGTAAATAAGTTACTTAACCCTGCTTTCCTCAATTTCCTCATCATTAAATGGGCTGGAGAAGAAAATGGCAAACTACTCTATTATCTTTGCCAAGAAAACCCCAAATGTGGTCACAAAGGGTTGGAACACCACCACCACCAAAACTTTGTGCCAGACCCTTTGCTAAATATTTTACAAATGTCATTTCATTTGATCCTTCTAACATCCCTATGAGTAATGTGCTATTATCCCCTTTTACAGTTGAGGAAACTGAGGCAGACACATGTTAGGTGACTTGACCAGGACCATACAACTACTAAGTGTTGGGGCCAAGGTTTGAAGTTAGATCTGATGATAGCAAACCCCCACCTTCACCCAGTAAATTACAGTGGCTCCCTACTTCAGGACCAAATAGAAAATCCCCTGGCATTCAAGATCTAACCCTCCACCCCCACCCCCCATTATCCTGACACATCTCTCTGCCATGTACTCTGTGGTCCAGGGATACTTCATTTCTTATTCATCTTCGCACAAAAAATTCCATTTCCTCACTATGCGTTTTCCTTGTCTGTCCCCCAAGAATGGAATCCCTCCCTCCAGCCCCCAGCCCCCCAAGAAAAGCCTGCCCTGTCCTCCTTAATGCCCTGCTGGGGTTCTCCGGTCTTCCCATCTCAGTTTTCTCAACTATAAAATAGATATTATGAGGTTACATAGAGATCCTCTTTTAAAAGCACTATATGAACCCTATGTTGATGACTGAACCAGCGGATAACTCCACCAACAATGTATTCGTTTTCCTTTTTCCTTCTTGTCAACGTGGCTGACTGGTTGATGTAAAGCCTCTGAGTCGTTATATTTGCATTTCTCTCCTGGTGATTTGGAGCATCTCTTTCATGGGATTGTTGATGATTTCAATTTCTTCTTTTAGTGAGCATATTATTTTCATAAAGGCATATGGAGCTTGCTTTGTCACAATTTGCATTTATGGTAAGACAAAGGAGAATAGGCCAGGGGGGCTCACTCCCTGAATACAGAACCAGGATCCCAAGTCCTTGACAGACGCCCACCTGCCTGCCCTTTGGAGTCTCTTGTTCAAGTAAGGGTGGGAGGTAAAGAACCCAGGGCAAGGATATGCAGCTTCTTACTTTTATTGTACATCAGCCTGGACCCGTGCCTAAGCAGGGGGGAAGGAGCCACCCAGGGGGCCGGAAGTTGGCCCTTCGATTGTTTCCAGTCGAGGCAATTCAGTTGAATTCATCAGTCATAGTGAATGATTGGCAGTGCCCGGACTTGTGAACTGTGTAAGCCATTGGGGATGCCAGCTGCCGGCTAAGCTGCTATTGCTAGGCACGGAGGGCCAGATGATGGGCAGAAGGGGCGCAAACATAGTCTGCTTGGACTATGGATGAGCCACCGGGCATGTGCATTTCTGTCGGCTTAGGCTTCGTCCCTCTCTCTGGTCTAAAGGGCTTTGATTCTGTGCTGGCCTGTCCCGGTGTCACCCAGGTTACCTGCCATCTGGGTGATCTTCCCCATTCTCTCCAGCCCCTTCCCAGCCTGACTTTGAAGCTGGAGCAGAGACTACCCTGGCCCTTTCTGCCGTGGCCTGGGAACTAGGATCACATTCTGGGGACTGAAGGAAGTATGAAGGGTCAGACCGCCATGCTGAGAGGTGCCTGGGGTCATCCAGGCTGAGCCAGGAGTGGAGCTCTTGGGGAATGGGGGGGCTCATAGGGGGTTCATTTCTTCGGATGCTAAATTCCTGGCTTTTGGCCCAAGAGTCTTTTATTAAGTGCCTACTATGTGCCAGGAACACTGTGCTAAGTGCTGAAGAAACAAAAGGAGGTAAAAGATAGTAAAGAAAAAAATCTGATGCCAAAGTTGGAAATGGTCTAGGATCACCTCATTTTATAGATGGGTAAACTGAGGCCCTAGAAGTTTAAGTGACTGGCACCTGGTTGAAAGCAGGCAGAATGAGGATTAGAAGCCAGGCCCTCTGATGCCAAATCCATCCTGCTCTGCTGCAGGGGTGTGTGGGGCCCCAGTTCCCCTTCCCCCTGGGCCCACACTCTGCTCACCATCTCCCACTGCCTCATGGAATCCAGGATGCCCCACACAAACTGCCCCACTTGGCCCAGGTGCTGTTCATCCCCACCCTCTGTGATTCTCAGCTCCAGGGACATCTGTAGTCTGGGGGTGTCGTCCAGCACATGAGGGGCATGATCAGGAAGCTATGACAGCTCAGAGCCTAGGGAGCATCAGAACCTGATTGCCACCCGTGTCTTCTCGTTCTGGGTCAAGGGTTCCTAGGTCAGGAGGGATGGAGTGGAGGGACCTAAACTGTATCTTCTGGTCCAGTTTGTGCAGGACCCTCTGCCTCATTCTATGCAGGAGGAAACTGAGGATCAGAGAGGGGAAAGAATTCCATGGGGTCACATGGACTGGAACATTTCCCTGAGCCTGTCCTGTCCCACCAAGCTGTCAAGTCTAGGGGGAAGTGCTTTCCGCTCCTTTCTGGGAAAGGGGTGGGGTGGACAGGAGGGGCTGAGCTCATTGAGTTCAAATACAGAGAGCCAGGAACATAGACTTCACTCAGTTTTGACTCCATCCTTTCACCTAGGAAGCCCCCTCCCCACCAAGCTAGGAGGACATCTGTGCCAAGGGACTTGGTGGGAGAGGACAGGCTCAGGGAAAACCAGTTCACACCCACAGAGGAATAATTACAGAGGAGATCCTTTTATGAGAGGTGAGAACCCTGGCTTCCCTCCGCCCCCTCCATTCAAATTGCTTGTTTGGGGGGTAATTAGGGCCTCAGAGGCTCATCTCAGCTTGGCTGGTGGGTGTCTTCAGGTCCTGAGGGTCACTGGAGGTGGCAGTGAGCCTTTTTTCCTGGGTATTTGGGGGGGCAGTCTGGGAGAGGCGTTGGTCCAGGTGGTCTCAGGAGGAGGCCTAGATGAATCCAGTTCTTGAGGCGTGGGCAGGGAGTTTTAGGACTGGACTGAGAGGAGCAGATGAGAATCCTCTGCCTCTGCCTCTCCCGGCACCAGTCTTCGATGTGTGTGTGTGTGTGTGTGTGTGTGTGAGTCCCCTGAACCTCTCCCCTGCCCTTACTGCTATAGGGTAACTGCTGGGGTCTCTCCAGGCTCAGTCATGAACCTTGCTGATGGCCCAGGCTGTGGTCAGGGCCAAGAGAGGTGAGCCCAGGGCCTGTGCACACTGGAAGGGCAGGCAGGGGCTGAAGCAGCGCATCTCCATATTACTGAGGACAAAGCCAGGCTGGAAGGGAAACCGCTGAGTCAAGAGCTAGTACGTGGTGAGGCTGCTTCAGAGAGCCAGCAGCCTTCCCATCTAACAGTGGTCTGATGGGATGAGAGGCTGAGCCCTGGCTCAAAGGTCCCAGGATCTGGGTTTGAATTGCCTCTGTCACTCTTGGTTTGGGTGACCCTGACTGAGTCTCTTGACCACAGCGGTCCTCAGTTTCCTTCCCTGTAAAATGAGGGGCTTATTCTAAGTGACTTCAGAGGTCCCTTCTGGTATGGATCTACCTTCCCTATGAACATTTAGGACAACCTTGCAAAGTGGGTAGTGAAGGCCTTACTATGCCCATTTTGGAGACGACGAAGAGAAGGGATTGGCCAAGGTGGGAAGGGGTGCTCTAAATGAGACAGACTCTCTGAGAATCAGTCAGCAGGTCAATAAGGTGAGGCATCAGCCTCTTCGCTGCTGCTGCTTCTTCCCCAGCCCTCAGAAGCAGGAAGGTCTTTCAGGGGCATGGCCAGGGGTCGCTGGACCGGGCCACTCCTGGACCATCCTGCCTGAGTCTGAAAGAAAAGAGCCAAGGGGCCTCTCCCAGACTTGGTGAAAATGTCCTTTCCATGGCCAGTCCTTGGGTAGCTGCTGGGTCCTCAGTCAGTCTGGAGCAGGTTTAATGGGGACCATGAAGGGCATGAGAGTTGAACTCTTCCCAGGCCACCAGGAAGTCTTCCTTGGTGATTTCCTGTCTTTCCTGCCCCGGTCTCTCTGTCCCATCTCTTGGATTCTCCCTTGTCATGGGCCACTTTTGCAGGGCGGTTCTCGGCCAAATGCAGCGTCATCTCAGACTCAGAAGGCCTCCATCCAGTCCCTTCCAGGCTCCTTCTTCCCTGCCTGTGATGCTGCCAAGGTGGTTTTATTCAGACTCCACTCCCTCTCGCCATCCCTGGCTCCTCCCCAAGGTTGGCATCATACCCTCCCTCTTCATGGTAGAGCTCTCCCACTAAGGTGGAGAGGAGACCCTCCTCAGAAGCCTAGGCTAGATGGATAGCTATGGCCAAGGCCCAGATGAACCCCAGCTCTGTGAATTTGACCCAGGTCAAGGCCCTTGGGTGAGTCTATCAGTGACCAGGCCTTTACAATGGCAGCCTTGCAGAACCTGCCTGGGAAAACAGCCCCAGACTTACTGGGCCTGCCTCCTGGCTCACACATGGGCAAAACCAACTCACCAGCTCTGCCCCAGAAGGAGCGGAGATGGAAATGCTCTTCCCACATCCCAGATTGCCAGACCCTTGGACACCCCATTTTATAGGGGAGAATCCTGAGGACCATTCCCAGTGACACCCTTGGGTCACGAAAACGTACGGGCTTTTCACAGCCTGACTTCCTCCTGTCTTTCCAGCCACTGTCTATTCTACTTTCTTTTCCACTCTGTGGGACAGTCAGATTGGCCTCTCTCTTGTCCTCACAGAAGATGTTTCATGTCCCACCTCTGTGCCTTTGCCCTGACCATCCCCTATGACTGCCACACCCTCTCTCCTCACTGCAGCTTCATAGAATCCCTCTTCTTTCAAGATGTTGCTCAAGTCCTACCTCCTACATGAAAACTTCTTTGATTTCCCCAAATGCTGGCAGTGGCCCCTCTTCTTCCTAACCTTTCCTATGACTGTCATGCTTTCCAGCAAATCAATGTCCTTCCCTGTATCCACCTCCCCTTGCCCCTTATCTTCCCTCTGAGATGCCAACTAAGGTGCCCACCTGGCCTCCAGCTGCCATCCCATGCCCAGTGACATGGATGGACTGACATCTGCATTAGGGCCAAGTCAGCCACAATTTTGATCTGTCTGCCACTCAGCAGTCACCCCACCTCTCTGGTGTCTGGGAATCTGCCCTGTCCCGGGATTCATACAGGGTCATGAGTTGTGAGACAGGAACCCAGGATTCTTTCTCTTGAGGCTCTTGATTTAGGGGAAGCCAGAAGGCAGAGGCCCAGACATCCCTGTCCCATGTAGGGCTGGGACCCAGGAGGATTAGCAGAGATTGAAGGCTGAGCCTGAAACCAGGTGTGGACGGGGAAGGCCAGGGCCTCCCTGAGGGCATCTCACTTTCTTCAGGTGGTGGGAGGAGTGGTCCCTCCCACTGCTTCTGGGGAATGACAGGGCCTTAGTCACTAGTTGGTTTTCCCCAGCCCTCCTGATCCTTGGGCACCCCCATGCTGACCCATAGGAAGTTCATCCAACAGCCTTTGGACAGCCATCTTCCATTGCATTGGGCCCGGGTCAGTTGTGAGTAAGGGGGAGCCTTCCGGCAGCCCTCAGAACACCCCCAGGGAACAGGATGAGATGATGGAGAATCCCAGAATCCTTGAGATAGAAGGATCCTTAAAGGCCATGGGATACACCTTGCACCTGACCCCCCCACAGGTGAACATCCAGGCTCCAGTGATCATACTTCCTGAAGCAGTGGGCTCCAATCATCAGGAGATATTTACTTCTACCAAGCCTAAATCCTCCTTCTTGCCCCTCTCCCTTATTTCTCCTTGGTCTTCTCTTTGGGACCACACAGAGTAAGTCGAATCCCTCTTCAAAGGCCTTCGGAGACTTGACGACAGGACATTGCCATCCCTTTGCCCACCTCCCAGAGAAATCTCATCTTAAGACTAACCCAGTGTTGCCCTGACACAGATTCTCAGAGAATAGAGGAGGGAGGCTGGAGGAGCCAGAGAGGGCTGCTGGAATGTGGAGAGTCCAAGTGGGGCCTGGTAACCCAGCTCAAAAGGTCTACCCAAACAGGACCAAGCAGCTAGGCCCAGCCCTGGGCCCCAGAAGATTCGTTCAGATTGGGAGTCACTTTCCCTGAGGGGGAGCAGTGACGCAAGATCTGCCCTGTTATGTAAGAGCTCTAAAGCTGGAGCTGGAAGGAAATGACTCAAAACGATGAGTTAGATGATGGGTATCTCCCTGACTCAGGCCTGGCAGTGGTTCAGCCTGCTGTCGGCAAACAGCTGGGCGCTAGGCGTCCCATAGACCAAACAGCTGGACTCTCGGCGCCCTGGGGATGGAACCCGACCTTCTCCCCAGGAAGGGGAGGAGGGGAGTGGCTCCAAAAGGATGCTTTGGAGATAAATATTAGTGGCCCCCGATGGATGGCAGACGTCACGATCGGTCCCTACAGCCCCCACCCCCAGAGACCAGCAAGGCCCCCGCCCCCATTCATTGCCCAAGAACAGAGACTTCCCGCCACTAGAGCAAGGAAGCCCCCGGAGGTGAGCTTGGAGAAGGGTCGCTGTTCTGGCCCGTACTGAGGACCAGTGCAGCAGCGCTCTGCTCAGCCCCGCAAGTACAGCCCTGAACATGAAGCCAATCCCGCGAGTGCAGCTTCCCTCCCTCCCGTGGGGGGCATAGGCCCTGCCCTCAGGGAGCTCCCAGTCAGAAGGGGCAGGTAGGATCGCGTCCTGGAACTGCCGGCTCATGAGATCCTGAACCCAGAGGGAGAGGAGGCCTTACAGTTCAACCCCCACCAGGACCGACCCCCTCCTTTGGTTAGTGAAGAAACTGAGGCGAATGGAGGGAAGCGCCTGGTGAGGTAGGATTAGAACTCCAGCCTTTCGCCGTCAGAGATGGGCGGGACTAACACATCAGCCAATCAAGAACCTGTCATTAAGCGCCTTTTCTGGGCACCAGGGACACAAAGTGCGGACCATCTGCTCTCGAGGAGGTCCCTTTCTAAAATGAGGCTGCTTGTTTCTGGGGCTCAGCGGCCAGGGAAGGAAGCTGAGTCCGGGAGGACCCGGGGCTTTGTCCGGCCATTGGGCTGGGGATGGCGCCTGGTTTTCCCGTGGCAACGGTGTCCCTGGTTTGATTCCTGCTCTCCGGGTAAGAGGCAAGAAGAGGGGTGTTCCACCCATGACCCCAGAGCACAGCCTGGCGAGATGTTGGGTAGGATGACGCAAGAGGCTGAGGTGAAGGCTGACGGGAGATGCGGTTCCTATATCATGCCTTAGTGGCCTCACAAGCTGAGACCTGGGCAGAGGAGTCCAGACAGGGCAGGCCACCCTGGGAGCTCTCCTTGCTCTTTGACAAGCTGGGGTCCCAATCAGACCATTTCACTGGGAATGTTAGACCCTGCTAGAGATATGACTTTTTGCAGTGCACTGGGGAATCAAAGCCTGAATAAAGTTGTTCTGCTCCCATCACTTCTATTCTATTGGGTCAGATCTGAGGCCTCTCTCTGCGCTGCCCCCAGGGAGGACAGAAAACCCTTCCTGCCTCTAAGGCTGACTCGCTTGCCCAGGGACTTCAGAGGAGAGGCTTCCCTAAGCAGAGATGCTCAGCAGGGAACTCTCTGGTCCCTTCTGTGAGAGACTCCACCCCCTCCTTATCAGACCTGACCTGGGGTCACCATGTTCCAGATTTCATCATTTCCCACCTCCCAATTCTTGTCTCTTATCTCCCCTACAAAAAGAAGGAGGCAGCTGGGGGAAGGGCTGGGTCTGGAGGTTGGAGGACCTAGCATGCGTCTGACCCTCAAAGGCCGTTGAGTCTGATCTTTGTTCAAAGGAGGAAACTGAGAAGCCCGGAGAGAGTAGGAGGTCAGCATCTGAGGTGGTTTCAGCCCAGAGCTGGACCTCTTCTCACCTTCAAATCAGGTTCCGCATGCCCCCAACACATCAGCATATACACAGGTGTGTCCATCTGCACAACACATACAACCCCCAGACACAAGCCTGCACATGGGCACATAGCTGTAACACATTGTGCTGCTGCTCCATGGGGTCTCTCACAGACAGCTCCAAATATTGGAAGACCAAAGGAAGGGCTAGGAACCAAGGTGAGGGCAGTTCCCAAATCCAGCCAGGCTGGAAAAAAAAAAGACTTCACAGAAAAACTGGAGCTTCTTTGTGTAAAGCCCCATTGTTGGAGGGTGGGGAGGGGGGTGGCTGCTCTCTGTGGCCAGGGTGCCCACTCGGGGGGAGAATGTCTATGCAGAACAAAGGTGGCCCTTTCATCTTGGGCAGGCACTGATGGCTTGGTGTCCCCCCTCACCTGTCTGGGGGCAGAGAGGTAGAAGTATGTCCCTCCCTCTCTCCCTACCACCACCATAGATTATACATCCATTTAGAGTCAGGCAAAGGCCATCCTGGCTTAGGGCAGTGAGCTTTCCCACCCCATGGAGACTGGCAGGCAGAATTGCCAGCCACAGAAGTCCCGGCTCTCTGCAGTCAGAATATCAATCTCCTACTCCCTGCTGTTAATCGCCAGCCACAGAGCTTTGGCTTGGGTATTTCAGAGGCTATATTCAGAGGCAGGAATAGCCTTATTCCCTCCATCATGGAATGCCCAGGAGAGGCTTGCTGGGGCTTTTGGCTCACCCTGGTTCTCCAGTGCCTGGCTCCCTTTCCCTAGGCACATCCCAGTTCCTGAGCAATAGATAATGAACAGACTAAACCTTCTTGTGGAAACCTCCTGAAAGTTTGGAGGGTTTAGTAGCTAAATCAGGTGTGTGTGTGTGCGTGTGCATGTGCGTGTGTTTGGGCAGTGTGTATGTGTGCTTGTGTAGCATGTATATTTGGGCAGTGTGTGTGTGTGCTGGTGTAGTATGTTTGAGCAGTGTGTGTAAATATGTGTGCATGTGTGAGTGTGTGTAACTATATATGTGTGTGTGCATGTGCATGTGTGCTCTGACATCTTGCCCAATGGTCCCTTGGGAGAGCAGCAGAACCTTCCAGAGAGGGAAGGGCCACACTTATGACTTCTTTACTCGCCTTTGTGGGTTGGTCCCTTAGACCCAGTCCAACCGATGGGCTTCTCAGCCTGGCAGGGCCTGCTTGGGCAGTAGCAGCTCTGGGCTGGCCCGAGACTGGAGAGAACTCGAGATGAATCTCACTTTCCACACTGTAGCCAGAGGGCCAGGAGGAGACACTCTGGGTTACATCCACATCCCTGACTGAATCCCCATCCTGTGTCAGGGCAGGGGCCTTTGTGGGTGGGAGGTGGGCTCTTCCTTGGCCCAGGAAAGAGACTTTGTTGAGATGACTGATCTCCCCTCCAGCGGAAGGGGGCATCAGCAGCCGACATACTGCTGTTGCTCCTTTCCCTCTCAGTGCCCTCCACTGCCTCTCATCTCCGGAAGGGACCTGGAGGCAGGAAGGGCTTGGTTTCAAAGGCTTTGGGACTGATTCTGCCTCTTAAAATGGGAATTAGGAAGGAAAATGGAAAAGCCATGAAGTCAAATGAGGGACCCCAGAACTGTGTCCGGGCAGTCAGAGGGACCACGGGTGGGGATAGAGGAGCCAAGGGGCTCCCCAGTCCAGGTGGCCCAAGGTGGGGAAGGTCACTCTTCCTAGCTCTGTGTCCTTGGGTGAGTGACTTCTCTTCATCCTCAGTTTCCTTATCTGTAAAATGGGAATATTAATGCCTGTACAATCCCTGTCTCTGAGGGGCGGTAGCAAGAGTCATCATGCATCTTTATATATCATATATCATATATCTTTATAAAGATAAAGAACATTGGCACCAGGGCAGGGTCTACCATTACTGCTCTCCCTCAGAGCAATGGCCATGTTAGCTCTCAGTTTCTCATCTTCCTTTCTGAGCCTCAGTTTCCTTCTCTGTAAATTTGGAAATGAGGGGAAAATGGAATAGCCAAGATCATCTCAATTCTAAGTCTTCTCCCCACTCCATCATTCCATGGTCTGAGGGACCTTTGAACTCTGAGCTTCAGGGTTTTTGGAAAGGGTTTCCGAGCTACAGGTATCAGAATTGCTCTTTCTAGGGAAGCAGTAATTTTCCCCTTCCCTGCTGCTTTGTGGGGAAAAGGGCTGAAGCAGGCTCCCAGAGCATGGAGTCCAATCCCCTTATCTCTCAGACAGGGAATCCCCAACCCCCTTATCTCTCAGGGAATCCCCAAGCCCAGGGGACTTGAGCGCCCCTAAGGGGGCTGAGGAAAACCATGTTGTAGCCAGGCTCGGAGGGTAGCTCCTTGAGCTGACCCTGGGCTAGCTTCCCTTGTCAAATGTCCCAGAAAGGAGCAGGGGAAAATGTGCAGCAAGGGAACCAGCATGCTTGTTTATTTTCCAACCCAGCCAGGATTTGGGACCTAGGCCCTGATCATCCCAGAGCCTGGGCTAGTTCAAAGCCGGGTCTGGGTTCAGGTCTGCTCTAAGGGCCTCCCAGAAGGTCCAGGTTCCCCCCCAGGTGGATAACATTTTCCATCACTGATCCTATGTCCCTTCCTCCCTCAGCCTGAGTATTCACTCACTCACCCACCCATTCTCTAGCTCATTCTTTCTTTCAGCAAGTTTTAAGCATGGCCAGGTCTTCTGTCACTCCCAATAACACTTTCTTGGCACTTTTTCTGCTAGCCCTTATCATGTTCTACCTGGCTGACAATTAGGGAGGGATGGGGAAGAGCATCACTTCATCGCTTTGAAGTCAAGATTACTGAGCCCGAATAATGGCTTGGACCCTGACTAACTCTGTGATCACCGGCAATTTCCCATCCTTTCTCCAAGTGGGTTTCCACCTCTCTGAAATGGAGATAATAATCCTTCAAGTATTATGTCCTGGGGCTGCTTGGGGGAAAAGCTCTTCAGAAAGGGAAGGTGTCATTAGTGGCATCTGAATCTCCTCCCCCTCCTCCTGCCTCTTCCTCCCTCCTTTCCTCCCTGTTATTGGACTCGGTGAGTCCCTGGAGGGCAGAGATGGGGTCATGGTTCTGTTTGGATCCAAAGGGCCCAGGATGGGGCCCAGGCTCCAAGACTTAATAAATCGCTTGTCTCTTCTCCAGGATAAGTCCAGGGAGGTTAACTGAGGGGACATCACATGTCACCGAGACTGAAAAAACTGAAACTGCAAAGAATATCATGGATAGATTCTGAAAGCTGGAATGTCAAAGACAGAAATGCTTATCAAACCTAGAACCTTAGAGGCAGGAGTGAACACATGCTAGATCGTATCAGAACTTAGAACACAGAATGTCAGAACCTGAAGGAACCTTAGAACATAGTACATGGAGTATCAGAGCTGGGAAGGGACTTCACAGATCTCACAGCTGGGGGGGACCTCAAACTTTAGAATATGTGATGTCAGAGCTGGGAGGGATCTTAGAAAGTAGAATCTAAAATCTCAGAGTTGAGAGAGACCTTAGAACATGAAATATCGGAACTAGAGAGAGCCTTTGAATGTTGAACATTAGAATTGAGAGGGAACATGGAACCTGGAATATCAGAGCTGGGAAAGGAGCAGGAAGCCAGAACACTATATCTATGTGCCTTACCTGTGAAATGGAGATAAGAATATCACCTACCTTCTAGGGTTCTGGAGAAGATCACATGAGCTAATGTGCTTGTCTGTGTAAAGCGTATATTTATAAGGTGCTTAGTGCAGGACCTGATAAATACTCTTTCCTTTTCTCTCCTCTCCAACCCTCATATTTAATCAATGACTAGATTTCCACATGAGACTCAAACCCAGGGCTTTCTGGATCTCCTACCTCCTAGTCAAATACCTCCAAAGTTGTGTCCCCAACCATGCAAAAAGATGGAACCTGTCAGAGCTAGACAGTGGACAGGGCTTCATGAGGTCAAAGGCTCAGGCCCCAGGTCTGACACCTGGGCCACTGGAGTCCAGGCAGGTGTTTCCTCCCAGCCTTCTGGCCTTCCCTGTCCTCCGTAAAATCAGGGAGCTCAGGGGGAGCTTACCTTCTCTGATCAAGTCATTGAGGCATAGACTAATGGGAACTTGAGTGGGGAAGTGAGGCTAAGGGTCATGAAGGGACTTCTAGCAACCCCAGAGGCAGAATGGGAACCTAGATCCTTGGGCTTCAAAACCAGATATTTTTCCTCTTCTCCCATGTTGCCCTCTCCTTAGACTCCTCTGGGTGACCCAAGGGTTGGAGAGGGGACAAGCCTGCCTCCCCCTCCCCACCTCAGGGCTGACCCGGGTTGTGGTTGTGGAATAGAGATGTCCATCACAAACAGAGTCATTCCCACCGGCCCTGAGGGAACGTATATTCCACTAGGTGGATCATGAACAGGCAGTCCAAGAATGAGGGTCTTCTCCTGGAGGAGGACAAACTACCCCTGGCCGAGCACAGGGCTCAGAATCAGTGGGGGTGGGGGAGGGTCACACAGTCATCTAGGTGGGAATGGGGGCGGTGAACAGGCTGAAGGAAGACAAAACCTGGGGCAGCTGGCTAGTGGGCAGACTCGGCTCAGGCTGGGATGGGGGAGGCAGGAGAACCCCATAAAGTGCCCTGAGTAAGGTGTCTGTTGATAGGGTCGGATTTCTGAGTTCAAGCTGATCCTCCCGCTGCCCAGGAACCCCGAGTTCAGCCCAGCACGGGGCTGGGTGGGGCGGAAGTTCTTTCTTCCCTGGGAAAGCATGGTTGAGCTTGGGGCTTTGGGCTCAAGGGATGGGAAGAAGGAATGAGTCACGCCTGGGTTGGGCTGGTGAGGCAGGAGCCGCATTCCAGGGCAGCGTCCACGCCTCGGAGATTGGCAGACAAGGAGAGAGGCCAGGGAACAATCTGGGGGAAGGGAAGTCACAGGGAGTAGGGGCGCGGGGGGGGGGGGGGGGAAGGTGAATGAGGTTGGGTAGAGGAAGAAAGAAGAAGAAAGGGAAAGGGAGGGAGAAAGGAAGAAAAGAAGGAAGTAAAGGAGAGGAGGAAGGAAGGAAGGAAGGAAGGAAGGAAGGAAGGAAGGAAGGAAGGAAGGAAGGAAGGAAGGAAGGGAGGGAGGGAGGGAGGGAGGGAGGAAGGAAGGGAGGGTGAGAAGGAAGGAAAGAAGGAAGGGAGAGAGGGAGAAAAGGAGGGAGGAGGGTGACGAGGAATAGGAGCCCAAGGGGAAGGGGGTACTGACGACAGCGTGCTGGAGACTGGTGCAGGGGGAGGGAAGAAAGACGAGGGTGACAGACGGGACAAGAGAGTGGGCAGGGGCGATCTGGGGCCCCGGAAAGACAAAGGGGCCGGCCTGGGGCGGGGCGCCGGCCGGTGTCTTCAGTACATGCAAGGCGCTGGGCGGGCCGGGGCGGGCCAGGAGGCGAAGGGCGGAGCAGGGGGGCGGGCTTCGGCCACCTGGAGATAAAGCAGCCGCTCCAAGTCCGCAGCCTCTGTGCCGGCGTCATCCCAGCCCAAGGGTGGACCTCCTCCCGCCGCACCCGCAGCGCGCCCAAGAGCCTCACAGTCCGATCGTCCGGCAGCGCCTGCTGCCGCGCCAGACCCGGGCTGAGCGCTGTGCCCTGTGTCCCTCTCTGCGTCTGTGCCGTCGGGGGCGTCCGGGTCTGTTCACGCTGGGGTCCGACGGGCCAGAGTCAGCTGGGTCGGGAATCATGAAGGTCCCGGGAGCCGTGCTCCGCGAGGGCGAGCTGGAGAAGCGCAGCGACAGCCTCTTTCAGCTGTGGAAGAAGAAGCTGGTGGTGCTGAGCACCGACCGCCTGAGCCTGTTCCCCGATGGCCCCGCGGCGGCCCGGCGAGGTGCGCGCCCCAAGGAGCTGCGCTTCCACTCCATCCTCAAGGTGGACTGCGTGGAGCGCACGGCCAAACACGTCTATTTTACCATCGTCACCAGGGACCGCAAGGAGATCGATTTCCGCTGTCCCGACGAGAGCTGCTGGAATGCCTCCATCACCTTAGCGCTCATCGAGTTCCAGAACCAACGCGCCATCGAGGATTTTAGGAGCCGACAGGAGCTGGAGCGGGAGAGGGAGCGGGAGCAAGTGGGGCCGCCTGAGCGCCGGCTGGCCCGCGCGCCCTGAGCCGGCCCATCGGGCGCGACCTGATTGAGAGAGACCCAGGTGAGGCAGGTGGGGGAACGGGCGGACGGACACTGGGGCACTCTTGCCTTCACCTTCCCAGCTGCATCGCCCCGGGGCCGCAACCTCGAGGCCAGCTCCGGGAGTCTCTAACGGCTCAGACTCGGGGCTAAGTGATTTAGGGAGGGAGCGCGGGTTCAGCGTAGTTTCTTTCTGGGTCTAGCCTGAATTCCCATCTCCTGACTCGCTAGGATCGAGGAAAGATCCTCGCTAGGCAGAGGAAAGAGGGGATGTAGACGTGGGGAGGCGAGGTCCACGCTTCCCTTGGATAACCCAGCCCAGGGGGACCATATGGTCTAACACCAGGGATTCGGGATCGCTCCCAAGACCAACCTCCATCCTCCACTAGCAAAACCTCGGGTTCTTCTCGGGCTGGGAACCCCAAAGCTTTATCTCCTGCCTCCAGGACAGCTCCCCCCACCTCACCCCACAATCTACTCGTCTCCATGTGGTTCGTGGGGCGAGCGAAGATTATTCTAGAAAATGATAGGGGGCGGGTTAGAGGGGACCACTTAAGACCGCGGCTCTAGTATCCGGATATATGGCCTGGGAAAGATTAGGGCACTTGGAGACCTGGCTCTGGCCTCACGGCTATAGAGTACTCGTACCTATCGGAGAGGGAGTGGTCTGGAGCCTGTCGGGCTTTTCGCCAGTGTAAGCTGATGGTTAGAGAAGGTGGCTTCGATGTCTTAAGTAGGGCTCTGGAGCGCTGGGTTCTGGCGCTCCCAGGCTGCGAGAAGCAGTAGTTTGCGCACCAGGCACCCTACCGACCCCTCCTATCTTTAGACCGGAAGGAAGCTGCCCCTCTCCCTGACCTGCCCTCCCCCCCCCCCCCCCCCCCCCCCCGCCTTTTCTTAGCACTGACCCGTTGCTTGTCTTTCTTCCTTAGATCTTTCAGGCTGGACCTCGTTGGGGACCTTGTCTTGCACAGGAAGGACCCCTGGAGGGTCCGTGAAAGGAGGTGCTGAAGCTGAGAGCCAGATCTCCCTGCCGGCGGGGAGAGCCCCACCCCGAGACGCGCCTGGGGCCTGGGCTCTGCCCGGCTCCGGGTTAGGGGTCTGCTGCCGGCTGCTAACCCTAACCCTAACCCTAAAATGCTGCCGGCTCCGGGGCCTGCCGCGCACCTGGCGCCTATTTATGAGTTGTGGACAGTGGCAATCCGCTCCGGGGGGGTGGACGGCGCTTAAGTTATTTGTAGTATCTATATATTTGTATTTATTTCAGTGACTAGTTGACTGCAACATTCTGGCTTACTGTTTTTTTTCATACACAATGTGTCCATTCCAAATAAATTACTTGAAATGTTCACTTTTTTATCAGTATATTGTGGCTAGTGAGGTTCATTTGCTACTAAACTTGGGACTTGGACGGGTAGAGGAAGCAGATGGGCGATGCCCAGGGATGGGAGCCCCAGGGGAAAGGGCTGAGGCTTGAGACCCTGGTTACCTTCCTAGGGCAGGCAAGGTTCCCTGGAATAGTACAAGGAGCGGTGGTGGATTGACCCACTAGGTGACCTTAGGTCTTCCCGCCCCCCCTCCTCACCACCCCCCTCCATTTCCGGGCGAAATGATTCGCCTCCAAGCTACTGGCTCAGCTTGGAGTCAAACGGCTCCTTTCAAGATGTCCTGTTCTGGGAACTAGTGGAGTCAGCAGTGGTGTAATCAGAGATCAAAGGGCCCTAGATTTGGAGGGCCTTTGGTCATTTGCTTCCTGTGGGTAGAAACCTTCAACTTCCAGGAAGGATGAGACAAAACCAAGGTCACACAGCTGAGTCAGTGACTGAGAACCAGGCTCTTACTCCTAGCCTAGTTCTCTTGCTTGATTCCTAGCTAACTGCTGGGAACCAGCCCCAGATGGGCAGGGGGAAGCGGGGCCTCTCAATGCCCTCCATGATCATGGATCTGATGCTCAGGATAGTAGAGTTACATGGTTCCAGGGTATAAAAGGAGGGTGAGGCAGTCATGGGGGCAGGGAGGGACCCTATTCTGTACCCATAACTGGTGCCCTTACTGCCTGGGAAGGGATCTCCTAGCCCTAGGGGCAGGAGCTGGAAATGGACTGGTTCCCTCACTGCTCTAGCAGACAGGAAGGCTAGAGCTTGGCACCAGGAGCCCAGATTTTCATGGGCTTCCTCCATCCCTCCTCAGTCATAGACTTTCTCCCTTGGTGTCTGATTTCCTCCCTGTAATGACCGGGAAGGCCCAAGGAGGAGCATTTCTGGGGAAATCTATCTCCTATGTCACCCTCAGTCAGCCAGCTGGCACAAATTCTTCATAGTGTTTCACTGTGGGAGCCTCAGACATCCCTTCCACACCCCTGCTCCCCAAGACCTGAGCATGGAAGGGGACCTGCTGGGTCCCCTTCTGGAGGATCTGGGGATCTAGAGATCTGGCCATCTGAAGATCCCTAGGCCTCTGTCCCCTCTCCTGCCCAGAGACACTTTCTGGGGAGAACTGAGTCACAGGACAGCCTTTCTTGGAAGTGGGCTCCATGTCCATCCAGGCTCAAGCACTGGGAGAGGAAGGTTGGAGCCAGGCTTTCTGAGGTAGCTGGGGCTGGGAGATTCTGCTTGAAAATCCCAGGGTATGGCTCAAGCCCTCCACAGATAAGCCCTTCTCCCAGCTCTTTCATCTTGCCCCAGACACCCAGACCAGCCTCTGAACACTTACCTGCTGCCTCTGCCTTACAGATGGCACTGACAGATGCCAGCATGGCATCCACCTTTTTTGGACCCTCATCTTACCTCATGCCTTCATCTACTAGCTCTCTGGAGGAACTGCTAATACCTCCTGATTGTGCCTTCAGGGCTTAGGACACAGCAGGAGTCAATGAAGGAAACCAAACTTCCTGGAGCAGAGAAGGTCCTTTGGCAGCCTTGGGAATTGAAAGAAAACTCTCCCTCTTCCCCTTGGTTTGGGGCTCAGGCCTCTCCTTGGAGGGTATGGTGCCAGGATGTTTATCTTGGTCTTTGGATTCTAGGGCCTCCCATGTAAAATGCATGTTGATGATGGCTGGATAGGTGAGTAACCTGAGCAAAGGGACTGACTTAGCTCTATTGCTTTGGGTTACCCCAAGGATTGCTGGTGACCTTGGAGGGCTCCCCCAGGATCCTGTGGTTGGCCATGGAAATGCTGCTTCCTGGTAGAGGTTGGGGGGTGGTTTGAGGAGAGAGGGCTAACCCCTGGCAGGGCAGCATTCTGAGGTCTGAGGGAAGGGGAGGGAGGGAGAAGGGTCCTGGAGGAGGCAGTCAACACCTCCTGGAGTACTCTCTCAGCCCTGCTGGGCTGAGACCAGAAGCTGTAGGTGCCATCGGGCCGGTGTGCAGCTCTCAGTTACCATACCTTGGCACCTACTTTGGAAAAACCATCCCTTCCTTGGGGAAACTTTCCCTTTTGGCGCCAGGCCCAATGAAGCCTTTTGTGTAGGAACCTGTGAACCGGTCCAGGCCCCTCCCCAGTGGGGCCCACACAACCCATCTCAGAGCCAAAGAAGCCAAGAGAACGAAGCTCAAATGGGGCCAGATCTCAACAATCCCGATTGTGAGCATATTCCCAGACAGAGGCAATATTGTCTCCAACCATTCCATTTCTCAGGACTCCAGACTACAGGGAAGAGTGCTGGCTATAAAGTTCGGTCGTGGGTTCATATTCCCTCTGACATTAACTACTTGTATGCCTTTGGCCAAGAAGGTACTTGTTGGTACTCAGTTTCCTCTGCTGTAAAACAAGGGTCAAATGGCCCCTGAGGTCGAAGAGTTCGACCTGGACACTGGCGGCTTGGAGCTCGGTTTGCATTATGGTCATGGACTCCATTAACTCTGCAGCACCCCTGACTACTCCCACCTGACTCAAGCCCTTATTTTCTCAGGCCCATAGGGAAGTGGGAGGGGGCATGGTTAGGAAAAATATCATGGGGGTAGTCAGGAGACGTGGGTTGTAATCTGGGCTTCACTAAGTAACCATGTGACCTCAGGCAAGCGGTTTCTCAGCACAGTGCCAGCCACAGAGTAGGCGCTTAATGCTCAGTAACTATACTTTCCTCCTCACTGGGGCTCATTATTCTGATCTAGAAAAGAAAGGATGGGGAGGACTCCATGGCTTCTTAAATTTGCTTGATTGGGGAAGTGGGGTCTCACACCTCGAGCAGGTGGGAAGGAGCCCAGAGCATGGTGGTCAGTGCGCCTTCTCTGAGTAATTCTGGTCTCTTTCAGGGACTCTCCGATGCAGTCCCTCCCCTTCCCTCCCCCTTCTTCTCCAGCCTCTTAACTGGCTTTCTTGCCTCCATCTCTCTCTCATCATGGGCGTCTGAGCTATCTATGTAATGTTCTGACTGCCGCCTCTGGCTCCAAAGGCTTCTGAGGCTACCCCCGATATTGGCTAACAATGGAAGCAGACACTCCTGGCACTCAGTACCTTGCACTGCTTGTTTTAAATCCCTGTATCCTGACTTGTCTCACCCTTCCCTTCATGTTCTCTGCACTCTGGTCAAGCTGCACTGCTCGTCTCCTGTTCCTGGCCTGCCCTTTCCCACCTCCATGCCTTTGTCCAGTCTCCCATACTTCAAAATGCATTCTATCCCTACCCCTTATCTATTAAAGTCTTCAGGGCCCAACCCAGATGCTTCATAGACCCCTCGGACTCTACCTTGTTTCCTACACATCTGTCTGCATGTCAGGTCCCTCACCCCTTTCGTAGACTGGAATCTCCTTGAGGACAAAGGCAGTGTCACTTTTGATATTCGCCACCCTGGTGCAGAGCTTAACCAGTGTGTGGTGACTGAATAAAATTCCCAGGACTCTGCTTCAGCCTGCTTCCTCCTGGAAGCCCCTCTGAAGACCGTGGCTCACAGAGCACGCTCGAGGCTTGGGGACCTTCTGTTTCCTCAGCCTGCCCCCCCAGGGCAGAATGGAGGGCTCACTTGGAGAAGGAGGAGAAAGAACAGAAGGAGGAGGAGGGCCCAAGGCCTTTATTACCAGGAAGTTCATCTTTAGGGTGAAGGTCAAGGTGCTTTTTTGACTTTCTGGGGAACATTCTTCTTGCACAAATACAAGAACAGGAGAGAGTTGACAGTACACTGCAGGTAGCCAAAGGCAGCGACTCCAAATCTCTCATATAGGAGGCCACCAATGGTGGGACCGATGGTCCGAGTCAGAGGCTGGACAGAAGCACAGATGCCCAACATGGCACCTGGAGGCCAAGGGAGAGAGAACAGTCATCAGGCACAGTGACACATCAGGGACCATGGCTTTATTCTCTGGGGGGAGATGAGAACCCCTAACTCAGAGCTGGGCAGAACCTTAGAGGACAGCCAATCCAAATCCTTCACTCTACAGGGGAGGAAATTGAGGCACAGGGAAGGGGAAATGGCCTTTCCAAGGTCCCAGAGGGAGAGATGAGCAGGATGTGACCCTGATGTTTTCAGGAATTGAGGACTATCTTCCCAAGCATCTCTGAGAAGACTCGACTGTCTGCCCACTGAGTGGAGGGAACATGGTATAACCCTAACCCTGTTGTCCTCACATGCAAAGCCCTGTTCAGGCTCCTTCTCCTCCATGCAGTCTGCCTGGATTGCCTCCCCTCTGGGGACTCCATTTCCATTTCTCTGCCCTCATTTGCCCGGGTACTTTTTCCTATCAGACAGAGTCCTCTGGACTTTAGGCCCTAGGGCCTGGACACAGCTGCAGTACTTCTCTTTACTCAGAGCTTGTACTGGTCAGGGCATCATGAATACAACCTCAGACATGTACTAGTACAACCTGCCTTGATTTACCCATCTATTAAATGGGGATGATAATAGCACTAACTTCCCAGGCTGTGATCAGAATTAAATAAGTTAATGCATATAGTCAGTGGGTAATCAATTCTTGTTCATTGACTGTCAGATCCTAGATGTTAGCTCTGGTGAAGAGGGTGAGGGGATATAAGACAAGGTTGGTGGCATAGAGAGCTTCTGGGTTGGACCCAGAGTCAGGAAGGACCTCTGACAGACCCAGGTGACCCTGGATCAGTCATTCTCCTCCACCAGCTTCAGTTTTTCCCTCTTTTCTAAGACAAGAATAATCATCATAGCCATCAATGGATCTTCCAGGAGGTGGTGAGGCCCAGTGCTTGGCAAGAAGCTGTGTGCTAAGGATAAAGCCTGCTGTCAGGAGTGGCCCAGCAGTCGGGCCTTGCATACATCAGGTGCCAAAACACCAAGCCCACAGGGGTTTCCTGCTGCCTCCAGCTCCTGGGTCACAGTGTGCCAGGCAGACAGGGACAAAGATCACTGGCATCGTGACTCAGCCCTCTGAGGAACAATTATTCTGCTGCTTGCTGGCCAAAAAAGGTGTTATTAGAGTGGAGAGTTGGCACACTGTCCTCAGCAGACAGTGTGCTCCCTTCCTGGGAGGGTGAGCACCTGAGCTTCCTGGGAGGTTCTTGGCAGGGAAGGGGCATCTCAGCCTGGGCAGCCCAAGAACTGCTGGCCAGGCTGGAGTTCAGGGCCAGAGGCTTGCAGGCCCTGGGTTGTATGACCTTCCTGGGCATCTTCCCTCCACTAGAGTTGTGGCACCAGTACCCCCTGCCACATTCAGCCCGTCCACACCTTGGCCTTATCTAGGTTGGTCCCCAGACAGCAGACATCCTGAATCAAGCTCTGAGCCTCCTGCCCAGACTCTCCCCACTCCCTTCTGTCCTTCAAAGCACCACCCAAAGTCAGCCTTCTCCTGGACAGGTCTGACCTGTCACAGGCCCTGCAGAATGTGCCTCCTATTCCTCATTCTCATAGCTGACATATGCAAATGCAGGCTTGTAAAGCAGTGGGATCAAGCAATGGATATTTCTTATTAAATACCTATTGGATTGGGTGCCATTTTTGTTTCCATTTTATAGCTGGGGAAACAGGTTCAGGGAGTGTGTGAGGTGGGATTTAAACTCAGGTCTTCCTGACTCCAAGTCTAGAGCTTTGTTCCCTATGACATGCAGCCTCTGACATCCATTCCCATTAGGCTATAAGCTTGTTGAAGGCAGGGCCCTGTGCTTTCTCTCAGGGGCATTCCCAGCACACCAAGAGCCTGAGTGGCCAGATAAACGTCTGCTCACTTGGCACACTCTGTCACTAGACCCCTCCTCTGAGCCTGCCCAGCTTGGGAGGACTGGGCAGAGGTTGGGTTCCCTTGTCAGAACCTTCCAGAGCTCCTTGCTCCCATGAGGCTTTGTAGGAACATGGTATCAGCTGCTGGTAGGGACTAGCTATGCTTCCTATGGCCAGGCAGGCTGTGTGCTGGGCTTGACTCATTGGAGGCAGGGGTCCTTGGCAGCAGGACACAGACTTATGCTGGGAGATAGAGCTAGGGCTTGCCAGGATCTGTGAATCAGCCCATTGCCCCATCTCAGAATCTGGCTTCTGTGGCCCTCCGTGACCTCAGTGATCCTCATCTCTGCCTCAAGCTTTGGGCAGGACTGTCAGCCTCAGTGTCAGTGAAAATGAATCTGCTCTGGAGCATCCTGAAGCCCTTGACCTCCCAGAACTTACTGTCTGGTAGGAAGACCCCAATTCCTAGCACCTCAAAGCTCACGGAACCTTCCTTCCTTCCCTTCCTAGCTTCTGTTGGTCAGGCTGGACCAGGCCACACTTTGGGATAGTTGGACATCAGCCAGTGGTCAAACATTAGCATCTGCTTCTGGGCTCTGAGGATCATTGGTTTGTGGGGAGTAGAGAGCTCTCTTCCACTCACAAAGGCAGGAAGCCCGTGGAGGAAAGGAGAGCTTGGAGTTACAGGAACTGTGTTGGAATTCTGGATCTGCCCTTTACTGGTTGTGTGACTTTGGCTCAGTGTCTTTCCTTCTCTGGACAATCATTTCCTCACCTGTAGGACTTAGTGAGCCCTAGGGTCTTTTCTAGCCCAGATCAGGGTATGATGACCATCTCATTTCTGTGACTGGTTGTAGCCCAAATGCTCAGAGAAGAAAAGCCAGGTAAAAGTCAGTGGTGGGCATAAGATTGCAAAGCTGGTCTCCTCCTAAGCCAAGGACTCTTCCTGTTGCCTCAGGTTGCCCTCTTTCTACTTGGCCTAGACCCTGCCCCACCCCCAGGACCCTGACTGTGGCCTGTAGAGTCCAGAACATCCCCTTTGTCTGCATGATCGGGGAGCACCCAGGCCACTTCTGAGGCCCTAGGGGTGGGGGATGGGTAAACAGCTATTCTCAGGTTATTGGCTGGGAAGCAGCCCCAAAATTGTGGGAGAGACATAGACAAGTTGGATGAATGAGCCTCCCAAGGAGAGTGCTGCTGGGCCAGGGCTGGTTCAGGCCTCCCAGCAGGTCCTGCTAAATTCCCTCTGGGCTTCTTTTGGCAGGAGGGGGTGAAAGGTAGTGAAAGAAAGGTCCTGGCCTCTCGGGAGGTGTCTGCCCTCTCTTTGACCAAGTCACCTGGAATAATTATCTAGGGCCCGCTGTCCTCAGCCCTGGAGACTCAAGATGAGAAATTGGCCTAGCTTCTGGCTTTATAGTGTGTGTATGTGTGTGTGTGTGTGTGTGTGTATGTGTGTGTGTGTGTGTGTGTGTGTGTGTGTGTGTGTAATCACCTCATGGATACAGAGAATGCCCACTGCAGAGGGTGATAAGTACAAGGAGGGGAGCTGTTTTGTCTTTGCATCAGTATCTCCTAGCAGGGGGCCTTGTATACAGTTAAGTACTTAATACATGCTTCTGGTATTGGCTAGGAATGGAGACCAGAGAGTATCTGAGGAAGAAGAAATCCTGGCTGACTTCCCAGAGGAGACAACTAAATGGACCCTTGAAGGGTGAAAAGGCTTTTGCCAGGGAAAGATGAGGAGGAACATCTTCCTCCTGACCTGGGGCCAGATGTCAGAGGCTGGACTCTCACTGTCCCGCCACAGAACCCAGAGAGACCCTGGTGACCTGGCCATGATGGGGGCAGGTCCAAGAGATCATGCAGACAAAGGGGATGTCCTGGACTCTACAGACAAGAGTCAGGGTCCTGGGGCTGGGGCAGGGTCTAGGTCAAGTGGAAAGAGGGCAACCTGAGGCAACAGGAAGAGTCCTTGGCTTAGGAGGAGACCAGTTTTGCAATCTTGTGCCTACCACTGATTTTTACTTCGCTTTTCTTCTCTTCTGTGGAAACCTCAGTTTCCACATCTGTAAGATGATGGGGCTGCATTCTTAGCTCAAACTTGCTGTGATTCTGTGGGGCCAGGCATCTCTTCCAGGTTGCCTGACTTGTCAGGGCTGAGGAAGGGATGCTTAGACACCTTCATGTCCCTCTGCCCCTCCCAGATGCCACCACTGTGCCTTGGGTGAGGGGCACTAGGGGAGAAGTCTGGCCCTGGGCAGGGCCCACTTACTGTAAGCCTGGGCCATGGGTAGAGCTGCCCTGTCCTGGCTGCCAGAGAGACACCCAGGATCAAAAATGGGTGGCAGGTATTTTAATAGCCACCTTTCTCCCAGGAAGACGCCCACATTGCTTGCAAACAGTTGCTGCTCTAGATCCTGAGAGCAATTAGCTGGAGCCATCTGCATGGCTGCAAGTTCCCAGGGCCCCAGTTCTGGGAACCCATGAGCTGATTCTTTCTGAAGGAAAAGGACAGTAAGCCAGTGTGGAGCCCAAGAGGAGCCTCCCCGGACCTCAGCTCTCCGTACTTCTCCTCACCTGCTTTCCCCAAGATGCCTACCTTGGACAAAGGACCCTCCCCCACTTGGTGGCCCTAAGTGCCCAAAGACCAAGTCTAGTCTGTGACTCAGGTTCCCGGCTCTCTGTCCACCTTGCTACCTCCACACCATGGCTCACGTTGCTGTCCACAGCCTAGTCGTCCAATCCTTTCAGGCCTGATGGGAATTTTACCTCCATTAAGAAGCCTCCTCTGTCCTGCCCCACCCACATTCATTTTCCCATGGCAGGATGTCCTTCCTCTGGCCTCATTGCTCATTCTAGCAGGGGAGGAGGGGTGAATTCTCCCTGCCTCCTGGGGTAAGCCCTGTTTTCTCGGTGACTGAGCTCTGCAGAGGCTGATGGGACCAAGTTTGTTCCTTTCCCATTCCCACTGGAGTGGCTGAACACAGAGCTAGCACTAAAAGGCACCATCTGCAGATGGGGTAGAGGGCTGACCCACAGTTTTCAGCTGTTGGCCCGGCCCACCCTCACCTATCCTCTCAGCCCCCAGACTGTGTTGTCTTCTCCCTATCTCTCACACCCAGGGTCTTAGTAAGCTCAAGGGGTCAAGGGAGAGCAGGAAGGAACCTTGATGACCACCTGAGAGGGAAAGGACAGGCCCTAGGTCTCACAGCCAGTAAGCAGAGAGTCTGGTCTTTAGACCCAGAGCCCCTTCCAGATTCAGTCTCCTTAAGCAGAGGCTCAGCCCCAGCAGGAGGGAAGGAGGGGCCTGCCTGGGAATCTGTCCCTGTCCCCTCAGGGGACGGAAGGAGGCTGGAGCCTTTGCAAGACAGGAAGCTCTCTTCTGACTCCTCACAAAGAACCTTTGAGCTGTGGCCTGGCTCTCTGACAGCTCGCTTGGTGTCCCCTCCCCCGCTCCTGGGCGGTCCTACCCCTGGGCCCCAGAACCATTTCCTGGGGGCAGCATGGTTCCTCGAGAACTGAACAGGATCTCAGCTTTCCAAGTGGCCTGGAATTCTGGAGAGGTTAGGAGGAGCACAGCCATCTCCTGATCCAGAGGCCTGGATGTACTGGGAAGTGAGAACCTTCAGACATAGTCACCAAGACCAGTGCTGGAACTTCCTGAGTCTTTCCCCATCTATCCAGGCTGGTTCTAGGATAAAGCACCCTCTGCTCCTTTGGTCTTCAGGGCCCTTGTCAGGCATGCCCATTGCCCCAAGGCCTGGCAAGCCTTTACCTGGACCATGGGCTGCTTGTACAGGCACTCAGTGCTACTGCCTGAGCCCCTACTACACGCACAGTGAGGTATAGATGGCAAGGACACAAAGCACCTGAATCCCTGAGTTCGGCCCATGAGACCTCTCTGGTCTACCCTGCACCTGAATGAGAATCCCTAACAAGTCTTCAGAGACTCCCTGAGACTTCTTAAAAGAAACTCACAACTCAGCACAGAACACAATACAACTCAGAACCATCTTGCCCTGTGTCTTATCACTCACCTCTATGGGCCAGTCAAACTGGATGACTGCCTGTCCCTGAATATTCCCCATGCCTGTCCACCTCCAGGTCTCTGCTTAGGCTATCCCCAACAGTAGAACACCCTTCCTGACCCTTTTTGTGTATTGAATTCCCATTAATCCTTTAATACTTAGTTCTAATGCTACCTTCTCTGGAAATACTTGTGGGGACTGATTTTTGCTCAGGCCTTCACACAGTTCAGTACTGGCCCCTCTCTGAGAAGTGGATCATTCTGTTTTATACCCAGTACCCTGAGTTTGCTCCTTACTCCCTCACTGAGATCATGAGCTTCCTAGGTCAGAGATGGGACAGGTCTGATCTCAATTCGGCCTCAGTCTCACTGACCAGAATGGGTCTATGCAAATAGTAGGTGATTACTGCTTGTTGACCAAATGGGTGGATGAAGATGGTGAGAGTTGGAAACCAACGGACTCTAAGACTGGGGCCTGGCCTCTCCTCAGCCTGCCCCTCCCAGAGAAGAGAACATTCCAAGATTCTCTACAGCTGTGCAGGGAGGATGGGATGAGGTGGGATGGGGTAGGGTGGAGCCTCCCCGAAAGGCTCCATACAGGGCTAACAGCTTTCATCCCACTGGTCAGAAGGGAAAGCTGAGACAGAGAGGCCCAGTCAGCAAGAAACTGGTCCAGATGCAGAGTGACTCCAACCATTGAGCTACTCTGCCTCTCAGGGGATGCATATGGAAAGAGGAAGGGTGGTTCTTCACCCTCTCTTCCCCCACACTCACTAGGGCCCTCACTATCTACTGATCAGCCCCAGACTATTACAAAAGCTGCCTAATTATTCTCTCTGCCTTTAGTACCAGACTGATTATCCCAAGGCACTACTTTGACCCCACCCCTCCATCCAGCCCCTGGATATGGCATTCAAAGCCCCTCAAGGTGGTCCAAGTAGGCTAGCCTCCCCTTTAGGATGCTCCCCTTTCTGAGGCTGCCTGGCTGGCTGCCCTTTTCCTAGGAGAGAATGATAGCTATGATATATATCTCTTTTCTTATCTGTTGAGTCTCCTTAGCCCAAACTTGCCTCATCTTTTTACACTGGGAGTTTATCTGGAGGGGAGGGTGGGCAGTGATAGATGGTGGGAAAGGGGGTTCGGGGAGAATGTAGGGCACTAGACAAACTAGACTCAGCCATGGGGAGGCCCTGGGAGCCAGCAGGTTCCCAGGGCACTCCTGTGGCTGGCAAGGCTATACTAGCCTCTCCCACACACCCACAGGGCCCTCACCCTGTGCTGGGAACTGGGACTGTGCCTGGGGGTGGGATGCTCCCTCTTACCTGTATCTGAGGGGGGCACTGATTTGGTGAGTATGCTGTCTGTGATGATGTTCATGATGGAGAGACTGAACACAAAGCCAGGGACAATGAGGCAGAAGTGCAAGACGTTGGTCATTAGGACCTGTGGTATGGAAGAGCCTCTCAGAGACCAGCAGGACCCTCCCAGGTCGGGTGAGGGGCTCCCTCCCCCAAACCAAGTCTGTGGTGGTGAGAGTTGTATGTTAGTATGTGTGTGCATGAACATATATGTGTGTGTGTATGTGTGAATGTGAGTGCCTATGAGTATGTGTGTGTATGAGAGAATGTGTGTGTCCCCCAGGGAGGCTGATGGATGGGTGATGAGGCTGGCATGGATATGCCATGGGCAGTCATCAGGAACCTGCTTCCTCCCTTTCCCTGGCCTGACTAGTCCAGCCTGGAATTCTGCCAGTGTTGGGAGCATCCAAGTAGCTCTGAGAGTATCTGAATCCCTCTTAGCTTTCACTTCATGTGGGTCCTCACAGCCTTCACTGCCTGTCGGCAGGAAGAAAGGGGAAGACACTGGGGAGACCCAATCTGGCCTGGCCTGTGGGTGACCATACCCACCCCTTGGGCACTGCCAGGGCTGCTGGCTCTGTGTCCCCAGGGAGCCCCTGACCCTGGTCCTGGCCTCTCATCTGACGCATCAGCTGGGCAGAAGCCATTGCTGGGAGGATGCTGCCGCATTCTTCCCCTTAAACTCCCTGATGAGGCCTTGTGCTCCTGGCCTTGGCAACAGTCAAAGGAGGAGGCAACACTTTTGGTGGGCTGGGAGGGTTGGCTCCCAGCCCCAGCTCTGCTGCTGACCCTGTGTCCCTTCAGTCTGTAAAATGAGGGTTTAAGCTGGATGATCTCCAGGCTCCCTTTCAGGGATGACCTTTGTGTCCTAAGCCAGAGCTAGATGTCAGCTCCACCATTAACTAGCTGTGGGACCCCAGGCCAGCCCCTTCAGCCTTCCTGGGCCGCCTCCATTTCTGTCTCTGTCTGCGGAGGGAGCTGGACTAGGCCTCCATGAGATTCCTTCCAGCTCAGAATCCTAGAAGGCGAGAAGGTCCTATGTGCTCTATGTTCTTAAAAATGCAAATTTGTGCATTTCTGACTAGTGAAAGAATATGGAATGAATGAATGAGGAATCAAGGCAATAAGTCAGTAAATAAGTGAATGAGGATGTGAATGAGTGAATGAATAAAATGATGAATGAATGAGCAAATGGCTAATGGAATGAGTGGATGAGTGAGGAGCCCAGGGAAGGATGGGTGCACAGGAAGGAGGGAGCAGGGAAAGGATGAGTCTCACCATAGCCAGGCCCACAGAGCAGAAGACAAAGATGCTGGCGCGGAGCAAGGTGCCCTCAGAATACCGCTCAGTCAGCCGCCCAACCAGTAGGCCTTGCACCATCTAAGGAAAGCAGATTTGGATCAGTCATGGACAGTCAGGGGAGCACCATGAGTGAGGCATTCCAGAGATGCCAGGGACACTCCCAGGGCATAGGAGGCCACTCCTGGGCACAAAGGATCCCAGGATTCAGGGCCTGCCTCTTCCTCGGCCCTCTTCCTGGCTCCCAGACTGTGGGAGAAGGCATGGGAGCCATATAGGCTCAGGGACAGATGGTTTTCTTGCAAGGTATTACCCCCTTTGAAGCTGACTGCCTGCCTTGAGGTTCACTCCAGGCATGACAAATGGATTTCAAGGTCACTGGTCTGGACATTGGGGAAGCTTGTCTGCCTGAGATCTGTGGAGGGCCCTTTCCCCCAAAGAGCTAGGTTCCCCTGATCTATCTCAGAGAGAATGAATGTCTTTCTGGGCAGGAATTGGAGAGAGGCAGCACCATGTGAAAACAAGCAGTCATTAATGAGAAGAGCCAGAATTTCCATCATGAGTGAAGGTCTCCTTTGAACTTCACAAAAATCCTGCAAGGCAGGTGCTCTTATCATCTTCATTTTACAGATGAGGAAACAGAGACACAATGTGTTTAAGTAACTTGCTCAGAGTCACCTAGTTGGTTAGTGTCTGAAGCAGGATTTGAGCTCATCCTTATCCTCCTGTTTCATCTGGCCACCCTCTTCCACCTTGGAGAGGATGCGGTTAGATGGAGACAACCTAGGGTAGTAGATACAGTGCTGGACCTATAGTTAGGAAAACCTGACTCCTACACTTGCCAACTGTGTGACCAGGTATGTTACAACCTTGGTCCCAATCAGAGACAAACCAAAGCACTGGGTTTAAAATGCCCCCAAAAAAGACTTACATGAACTGATGCAAAATGAAGTGAGCAGAACCAGGAGTACATTGTACACAGCAACAGTAACATTGTAACAATGATCTACTGTGACAGACTTAGTAGCTCTTCTCAGTGATACAATGATCCAAGACAGTTCCAAAAGATTCATGATATAAAAATGCTATCTACCTCTGAGTGAATATTGAAGCAGACTTTTTTTTTCACACTTTCTTTTTCTTGGGTTGGGTTTTTTTTAGCCTCTGTTTTCTTTCACAAAATGACTAATGTGGAAATATTTTTTGCACGACTGCACATGTATAACCTTTATCAAATTGCTTGCCTTTTCATCGAAGGGGCGAGGAGGAGAGGAGGGAGAGAACTGGGAACTCAAAATTTTAAAAAAATGTTAAAATTGGTTTTAAATGAATTGAAAAAATATTTGAAAATAAATTTTAAAAATAAAATGTTCCATACAGTTAAGTTACTATTATAAATGGATGAGAACTCAAGTGTTCACACTAAGATGTCAAAGACTGACAGTTTAAGTTTTGACCTCTGTCAGAGATATGTGCATTTTCAAAGAGGAGCTAGGAGAAATAAGTTATACAAACAACGGGGTATAGAACTCTATCTTGCCCTACAGGAAAATAGAAGGGAAGGGGATAAGATAAGGGGCACATGATAGAAGGGAGGATACATTGGGGAAAGGGGTAACCAGAATGCACATTGGGGTGTGGGGAGGGGAGAGATGGGGAGAAAATTTGGAACTCAAAGTCTTGTGGAATTGAATGTTGGAAACAAAAAATAAATTAATAGGAATAAAAAAAAATCTTTAAAAAATAGAGGATCTAGGAGCCAGCAGTCAGCAATAAATTAACTCCTTGGAAATGACCAGTGTTATTTCAGGTGACCAGGAGGAGGAGCAGGGAAGACACCCCTAGGTCAGTCACCTCAGCAGATCTCTGGACATTCCTCAAAGGAGGAATGTGGCAGTTTTTGATCTCCTGTCTGATAATGGAGAGGCCCTGAAAGGCCTCCCTGGACTGAGAGATGGTGACTCAGCACCTACTGCTGTAAAACCCAGAGAGTCAGGGAGGGACAGACCTTTCATATGCGTTGCAAGGTCTGAATTCATGTGGGAGTTCTCTTTCTCACATTTGTTCCTGGTTGGGGGAGTAATGGTTTCATGCCTGTCTTGGCCTGAGCAGAGCCCACAACTGGGACTCACCCACCTGTAGACAAGGGAGCCTCCAGTGCTCCACAGCCTCACCTTTTCCTGACCTGACTCGGGGCTGGGTTGGAATCTGGGCTCTCCCCCTCATTCCTGCAATGACTTTGACCCCATTGCTTCCCACTGGATGTCGCAAATGTATGAGATCCTGTCCAGCTCTGCCATTCTGCCTCTGTGGGTCTTTGCTCTCTCCTGAACCCAAGGAAGGTCACCCAGGTTCATGCTAAAGCATGAACTATGCTCCCCATTCCCAGGTCAGACCTGAGGGCAGCCAACTGCAGAACCTGAAAGATTCATGGAACAATGATACACCTCTGGAAGTATGGTTCTTGTCCTAGCAATGACCTTGACCAAGTCTCTTTCTTCCTCTAGGGCCTCAATATCCCCCTCTATAAAATGAGAAATTTAGAAGCAATAGTTTGGAAGAGAAAGCTTTTGACCTTGAATATGAGACCTGAGTTTGAGCCTGAGCTCTGCTGCTAACTCTTCCTGACTATGACTATGGCTATGACTATGACTGACTATGGCTAAATCCTTGGGTATCTCCAGGCCTCAGTTTCCTCTTCCACAGCATGGGGATAAGGTGACTTACAAGGTCTTTCTTTTGGAGTCATAAGGAAAGTACTCTGTAAACCCTTGTAATTTGCTATGTAAATATTTTGCTGAATCCTCATCCAGGGAATGTTCTCTAACTGTAGGTATCCCTGCGTGATTTCATCAACTCCTGTGGATTTAATTACATCTATCCCTATGCCAATGTTTCTCAAATCTACTTTTCCTGTCCCAAACTCTGCTGACCTCCATTCTCAGATCTCCAACTACCTTTCAGACATCTCAAACTAAATGTCCAGTAGATATCTTAAACTCAACATGTACAAAATGGAACTTATATTCTTCCCTCTAAAACCTCCCCTCCAAATCCAATCTGTTGCCAAGACCTGTCAATTTCACTGCTGCTTCTTCCCTGGTCAATTTCACCTCTGCTGCATCCCTGGTTGGTTTCACTTCTGCTGCATCTCTGATTGATTTCTCCTTTGCAGCATCTCTGGTCCACTTCACCTCTGCAGCATCTCTGGTCCATTTCATCTCTGTATTATCTCTCCAATACCCCCTTTCTCTCCTCTGACACTGCCCCTACCCTGGTGCAGAACTTCATCACCTCACACCTGGACTATTGTGATATCTTCTGGTGGGTCTGCTTGCCTCAAGTCTCTCCCCACTCTAGTCCATCCTCCACTCAGTCACCAAAGTGACTGACCTCAAAGAGCAGGCCTGGTCATGTCATTCCCCTCACCTCAATAAACTCTAGCGATTCCTTATTGCCTCTAGGATAAAAAATAAAAATGCTCTGTTTGGCTTTTAAAACCTTTCACAACCTGTCTAGCCCCAACACTTCCAGTATTCTTATACCTACTTGTCCTCACCCAGTACTCTGTGATCTAGTGACACTTGTCTCCTGGCTGTGCATGGTGCAAGATCCTCCATCTCCAGACCTGGAGCCTTTTCACTATCTCTATTGAAGGTACTGCCATCTTCCCAGCCTTTCAGGTGGTTGAAAGGAGACTCACAGCTTCAGGATCAACCTTGACTCCTCTATCACTTATCACCCTTCTCCCCCAATCCAATCAGTTGCCAGAATCTTGTTTCTATAGCTCTCCAACACCTCCTGTGTTCAAACTCAAAGGCCACCATCCCAGGTCAGATCCTTGGCATAGGCTTTTCATTTTATTCCTGGTTTCTAGTCTCTCTTCTGTGTAATCAAGCTGCCCCTTAGTTGCCAAAACAACTTTCCTAGAGTACAAGACTGACCAGGTCATTCCCCCACTCAAGACCTGTCCCTTTTGCTTCTAGGATAAAGTACTAGCTCATCTGGTTGGCATATAAAGTTCGGGAAGTCTGACTCCCATTTCCTTTTTGAGAATTATTACTCTGTTTCCCTCCCTCTGTTTCCAGGCAAGCTTGCTTCTCACATCACAGGGCACATGTCCCATCTATGTGCCTTAATTTCCTTCCAGACCCAGCTCATTTGCAACCTGTCTCAGCTTCCCCCTCCCCCAAGTCTTTCCAGACTTTTCTGGGTCTTATTGCTACCTCGGTTCTTAAATATCCTTCTGTTTACTCTCTAAGTGATGGAAGAACTCTGAGAGCCATTTTGTCTTTGTGCTCAAGGTATGCAGTAGATGCCTAATAAATGCTTGTTAAAATGAATGGATAAGGAGGGGGCCTGGGTCTCAGGGGAAGGTCTGGAAGAACTGGAGAGTGGCAAAGCTGCTGAAGTTGGTCCTGTTTTCCAGGTCAGAGCTGCTTCCTCCCAGGGGCCTCAGGTTTCCAACTGTAGGCACTGGCCCCAGCTTGAGATCCAGTCTGTGGGAAGGATGTAACCTGAGTTATGGGAGTTAAGACTAGCTAAATGCAGGCCCAGAGTCAGCAGCAGCAGAAGCACAGGGAGAGGAAGGAAATTCTTTGTACGAGGGACACAGGGACAATACCCAGGCTGTCTACATAGGCCACAGTAACAAAGGGAAGCTGGTTAATTCTCTGAGATGCCAGTTCAGCGTCTACACTCATCACCTCTCACCTGGACTGTCAAAGCAGCCTCTTAATTGTCTTTTCCTCTCTACTCTGCCCTCCACATTACTTGGATACTGGTCTTCCTAAAGCACAGATCTGACTATGTCACTTCCTAGCTCAAGAGCTGCAGGAGCTGGCTCCCTATTGCCTCCAACATCCAATACAAGCTTACTACCTCCAGGCATCTCTAAGGCTGACATAGAACGCACCACCTGAGCCAAAGGCCTCTTCTGCTTGTCCTATGCCCTGAGCACCCTCCCTTCACTTCCTATTAATAAAGACATGCCAGTCTCTTGGGCAGGGCCTGGGCCTCATTCCTCTCTGCACACTCTTTCCTGAGGCACAGAGGTGGCCTGTGTCCTAGGAGGATGCCTCTATTTCTTCCATCTCTCCTGTTAAGAGGTTTAAAGTGATACCGGTACTTGCCAAATTCCTTTTGTTCAATTTGATAATCTTTAGTTTTTATATACTCTAGATTTTAGTAAAGGTCAGAATTGAAGAATCTAGACCTTGACAATCCTTTGATATAAAACTTTAGATTTTGAATTAAGAAGAGCCTGGACCTGATAGTCTCCTTTGTTTAGAGGATGTCTTTTGGTGTCAAGCAAATGGAACTTCCTTACCAGATCCTCCTTTTGGCATCTTAGTGATAAGAGAAAACACAGATGCCTTGGGTTTTAACTTTAGCATCTGTTATCTGGGTGATGGGACTTTGTTTTTCCTTATCTTCAATCACAAAGGCATGCTATGGAAGGATGATGCCTACAACCTGGGATCATAAAACCCAACTGATGTCACTTTGTTTACAATGTGTTTATCTAAGAGAGCTCCTTTCTCATGGCAAAATGTACTTAAGGCAGTCAGTTTCTGTACTGAGGCAACCAGAACATTTCTGGTTCCATAATGTATTATGTTACCATTTTTTTAAAATAGGGAATTGTTTAATTAATTAATTAAATCATAAAATGTATGCATTTAGCCTGTTGCCTTTTTTTTAACTAAGTTTTTAGGTCAACAAATTCAACACCCAAACTCATCAAAGTGCTTTCTAAGGCCAGGTCTTGTGTTTGGGGGTGATCCTGCTCCTTGTCAGCCTACAACTTCCCAAAACTCTGAGCTGGGAGGAGCTGGGGGTCGATCTAGCCTCTGTCTGGAGCCCTCCCGGGAGGGGCAACTCACACCTCCTATGAGTAGCCTCTTCCACACTGGGACAACCCGGTATCATTGGCAGGAGCTATCCCTTTCTCTGAATCTTCCCCTAGGGCTCCTGGCTCTGCCTTCTGGGGCCAAGCAGGACAAAGACTGACCCTTCCCCCATGGGTCAGCCATCCTGGTGCTTGATTAAATTTTCCAGCCTTCTCTTTGCCAGACAAACAACCCCAACCCCCGCTGCCTCTCTGTAGACTTTTTCTAGTTCCTTAATGTGCTTTCTTAATTGTGAGGCCAAAATGAACACAGAGACCTAAGTTCAAATCCACCCTCAGAAACTTATTAGCTGTGTGAGCCTGGGCAGCCACCTAACCTTTGTCTGCCTAAGTTTCCTCAATTGTAGAATGGAGATGATTATAGTACACACAGCTCAGGGTTGTTGAGAGGACATCATATTTGTAAAGATCGTATCACAATGTAGTAGGCATATTGTTGGTGCTTAAATAATGCTTATTCCCTTTCTTCCTTCCTTTTATGTGCTTTGTCTACTCTGTCTTCTATTTAGCCATTGATTCTTCACACCCAGCATACTTTACATTTGTCCCCATTGAATTTCATCTCTGCAGCTACGGTTCAATTCTCTGACCTGTTGAGATTTGCTGGGGGCAGCAGGACAAGGCCACAGAGGCTTCTGGTATAGGGGAACACAAATGGGAATCAGCAAAAGGGGCTGGGGCACCACAGAGAAAGCAGCTGGTAGGCCCGACCTACCCCCACCTAGACTGCATGGTCCTTGAGGGCAGGAGGCTCAACAGAGGAAACTACGCATTTCGAACTGGAAAGGAAGACTAGGGTCCTGCCATATCTAGAGATGTCACCTGGAAGAGGGATTAGCCTTGTTCCGTGCACTTGGCTCCAGAAGGCAGAGCCAGTAGCCAGAGGGATGGGGAAAGGGGTTCTAAAGATGAAGATTTATGCTTGATGCAAGAAAAAAAAGCTACTCAATAACAGACCCAAGGGGGAAGGGGCTGGCTTGAGAGCTGGCCCAGTGGTATGGGGGAATGATTACTTGCTGGGATTGGTGGGCAGGGATCTCCTGCTTAGATCTGGGTTCAGCCAGGTGGCTTCTGATGCCTCTTCCAGACTGTAGGGACCTTGACTTACTGTGTGGGTTCATGTTAAGTGTGAAGGGATTTGCCCAAGGTCACACATCAAGGCAAGCTGAGGAATCAGGTGTCTTGACTCCTAGGATGGTATCCTTTCCATCACAACAGTCTTACTGTATACACATTGGAAACCATAGAACCTTGGTAACTGCAGAATGTTGGACTTGACAGCTACTACAGGAGACATTTACATAGTATTGAGTGGCTTGTGATGTGATTTATATTCATTATGTTATCTGAGCCTCATAACTGCCATGAGAGGGAGGTGCTATAGTTATCCCCATTTTACAGATGAGGAAACTGAGCCTGAGAGAGGCTAAGTGACTTGGTCTGGATCTCCCAGAAAGTAAGTGCCTGTGGCTAGATTTGAACCTGAATTCTTCCTGACTCCAGATCAAGCACTCAGTCCACTGGACCAGGTAGATTTTCTATTATAGCCCCTGGAATTGGAAAGGACTGTCAAGGGTCATCTAGTCAGATCTACCAGCCACTATCCCCCCTCTCCAGTATCTTGGATCTCTCTACCTCTCCTGGCTCTGTCTATAACTAGAGTCCAATTTCTCCAGTCACATTTGAACAACTCTCCTTGAATCTGCTGTCTCTTCAAGCTAGCTATCAACCTGTCTCTTTAGATCACTTGGAAGAATAAAGAAATGAAAGCTAAGTTTGGGAAAGAGGCCAGAGGCCTTACACAAAAGCATGATACAGTCATGAGGTCAATGATCAGACATCTACTGGAGTTTTCTCTTTGCAAAAAGGTGCAGCTGGTTTCTGGGGTGAAAATGATGGACACTGGAGGTGAATGACTTTGGGCATTTGTGAGGGAGTTGGAAAGGAGAAGGGGCAGAGTCTGATAGGATCCTCAACTCTGGGGGAGTCGATTTCAAAGGTTTCCAAATCAGAGTTAATGGAAAATGCTACTGGAGCAGAAGAGGCTATACTCTCAAGACAGAAACCCTAAAGGTTCAAAGAAAAATATCCCAGAGGAGGAAAAAGAAAAGGTGTGACCCGAAAGAGACTGATGTGGATGCACAGGGGGTTCCACTGGAATCTTAAAAGGGCACTTCTGGAAGAGAGGAAGAAAAGCAGGTAAGAGTATGCATACAACAGCACAGCAAGGACCTGTAAAGAGAAGGCCACCTTTGGGACCAGGAGGATCCAAGGTAGGATAGGGCCGATGTTATGACAACTGGTGACCCAGAGAAGGCAGAGCTGCCCAGCTATCACTCTCTTGCTTCCTTGTCTGACCTTTAAGCAGAACAACAATGGCTCGGAGGGAGCCAATACCCAAGTGAAGAGAGGAGAGAAGGAGAGCAGCCAGCTGTGCTGGGGGAGTGCTAATCCTATGACCCAGGAGTTGAAAGGAGTGGCTGATGTGACCGCCAGCATGGCGACAAGGATGTCTGGAGAACAAAGGAGGTGCCACAGGACTGAGGAAGGACTCGGTCACTGAGACTGACCGATTCCCCCAGGATTCCAGGGTATCTGATGAGAGGAGCCAAAGTGGTGACAGCCCAGAGCCATCAAGACTTTCCTTCCCACTTCCTTTTTCTAGCAGGTTTGTTCACATGGTACATAGTTGAAGCAATACTGTAAAGACAGTGGCTTTCAGCACAGTATTTGATAAAGTCTCTCCAACTATTTTAATGGGAGAATATGGCTGGTGCTAGGTATAACTGGACCTTCTAAAATAACTGGTCCCCAAGAGTAGCCAGTTGGGTCCACAAATGCTCAGGGACTCCCTGAAAAGCAAAATTTGCTTCACATTGAGGCTCTCAGGAATCTGACTCCATGCTCTCTTGCTAGCTGGATCTCAGTCATGGAGAATCAGCAAATCTTAGCATTTCAGGGTTTGAAGGGGACTCAGTGGCATCTAATGCAAGCACTTAAGTGATCAAGAATGTTTTTTATAATTTCCCCCAAAAAGGGTTCTCCAACTTTGGCTTGGAGACTTCCAGGGATGGGGAGTTCACCACCTCCATCTTATTTTGGGGTGCCTCTCCACTATTTAATGTGTTTGTGGATGCCTTCTGTTTTTAATATCTTAGTCATTTGAATACTCCCCCTGCTAGATTGAACCTTCCCTTGTGACAAAGACAAACAACCAGACAAAGATATCTGGTGACTGCACTTGATAGAACAGTCCATCCTCATAATCTCTGCCTCTCTGCCCCACTGCTCCTGTTCATACAAATCTTCTCATGTTTCTCTAATTCCTCCCATTCCTGTGTCTTGCTGCACAATCGTATCTCACTAGCCTCGTGGGCACACCCCCTTTGTTTACGATCCTTGGTGACCGCATGAGATAACTGTGGATATTTTGGCAGGTGTTAGAGCTGTGTTTCTATCTTTGACTTCTTGGGGCCATGTGACCAACAGAGGGATAGCGGAGTCAAAGGGCCCAGAAAGTCTGATAGTTCAAATTGTTGAGACATTTTTCTTGACATTTATTCTGAATGAGCCTCTCAGAAGCTCCCACTCATTGTTTATGGATCTGTCCTTTGGGGCCAAGGAAAATAAAACTGATACTATCAGGATAGGAGTGGCTATAGGAATAGGACACATGCTCTTGTTTGCCCATCTCTTCAGCCAGGTCTCACCTGGCTTGGCTTCAGTCCTTCACCCTCCTGGATGCCCTTCTGTGAAAAGTCCTTTCTAACACTCAGCTGCCAAGCACATGCCAGCATACCCCTTCCCACCACGGGAGAGGGGCGGGGCACGGGCTCTTGTGGCTTGTGGCCCCTTCTTTCATGAGTCCTTGTTCCACACTCAAATCCAGCTCAATGGGCTTGAGCTACTGCCTCCCTCCACTTCAGCCGACCTTCTCTGCTCCTGCCTGGAGTACCCAGGATGAATAATAGCAGTCATTATAATAGCTAGCATCTGTCTAAGGTTTGTGAATCACTTTGGATCAATCCACCATCCATCTCTAACAGCCACTCTACCTCCATCTGTCCAGCTAGTTATCTGTCTTCATCTGTGTATCTAGATAGTGATCTCCATTTATCCTCATCTATGTGTGTATGGATGTCTCTACATGTGTATCTATGTGTCAGTGTATGTATGTATATGTATGTATGTACCTGTGTGTATGTATCAATGTATGTATCTATATGTATGGAGGTATCTATGTGTGCATGTATCTATGGATCAATATATGCATGCACGTATATGTATATGTATCTATGCATATGGATGTATGGATGTATTTGTATCTCATACAATTCTCACAACCCTGGGAAGGAGCCACTATTATTATCTTCCTTTTCTAGAGGCAATGTGACTTGGCCAAGGTCACATAGCAAGCAGCCCAGGGCCTGAGGCAGGCTTTGAATGAGGTCTTCCTGATGCCCAACCTAGCCGAACGGTCTGTTTGGACAGCACTGGGCAGCCGTGAGCCCCAAAGACCCTGCTCAGAGACTGTCTCCTTGGGAAGTGTGCCCTTAGTTCCTCAGGTCCAAGTGGGTCCTCCTTTCTTCAGGTTTCTGGGAGATCTTTTGGGTCCCCTCCCCTCACACTGCATCTTGTCCTTATCCAGGTGATGTTTCAGTTTGTCCAGGGGAGCTTCCTCAGAGCCAGGTCCTGGGCTTTGACCTTGGCTTGTGCTCAGTAAGAGTATGATGGATTGGATGCTGAGCCTTCTGCCTGACCCAAGAAAATGTTTGACAGGTGAACTAGGGCACAGGAGGGCATGTGGGTGGTGTGACCCTGGAGTCAGGAGAACTCTGGTATGTTCATTTGCTTCTAATTTCTCAAAATAATGTTTTCATTGGCCTGGGTCCCACTTTGGCCATGTGCAGAGCTGGGCCTGGCAGCTCTCAGTGGGCCTGTGTTCCACATTTGGGATCTACAGCCCAGAATTCCCACAAGATGAGGCATCCGCAGCTGCCTCCTCTGTCCCCAGGCACCTACCTCAGCCCTTTGGCCCAGGAAATGACCAGTGCCTGGTAGTGGGAGGTCATGCCCATAGCCTCAGGTTCAGGCCCTTTGGCCAGACTGAACCAGAGATACTACACCTGGATGGAGATGCAAGAGGTTGCCCAGGGGGCAGGAATCCCCCATGCCTGGAATCAGAGGACCCTCCCTGCTCTCTCTGAGCCTTGGTTTCCCCTTCTGTCAAATGAAATGGTTGGGTCTAATGATCTCTAAGCTTTCCTCCAAATTTGGACTCCTCTGCTTTCCCAGGCTGCCCGGAGCTCTAGGGTCAAGTTGAACCAATTCTCTCCGAAGAGAGATGATCCTAGGGAAGGGCCCGGATGTGCCCCACCTCTGACACTGAAGATCAGCCTCTTGGCCCAGCAGCTTGAGAGAGGGCCTGACACTCCCACATAGAGACGTCATCCCACCTCTGACCTAATCCAGTAACTGCCTCGTCATCTCTGCAGGGATAGGGAGTCTGTCCTGCTTGGGAAGGAGGCAGTCTACTTCTGGACAGCTTTGGGAACCATGGGAAGAGGCCCAGGCTCTCTCTCTGCCGCAGCCCTGAGTGTGGCTGTTTGTCAAGGATCAGTCTTTTCAATAAAAGCTTATCGAGTGTAAACAGTGCTGGACTGGGCGTTGCAGGGAGGACAGGCCCACTTGGCTCCCACTTCCGCAGGCAAACAAGGCTGTCTCTTCAATGGAGACATCTGTGTGTGCTGAGGCCCCCTCCCCCCCACCCCTGCCCGCTCCCCAGCATTCTCCGCCCCAGGGAAGGAGCTCTCTGCTATGGAGCAGCTGCTCCGGCCGTTTTCCCAACAGCATTTGGTGTGGGCTGGGTTTCCGGCTGCCTTTGGTCTCTGTAGGAATGGGTGGGCGGCTGCCTGGCATGCCAGGGCCCGTGGGGAGCACACTAGGATCCAGGAGGTGGGGGGAGCAGAGCTCTGGGGTCATCTTCCTGCGCACCAGCATGAAACAGGGCAGTGCAGTTGTCGGGAGAGGCTGGGTGTGAAAGCCGGCTCCTTGGTGTACCGACCCTGGGCAAATCCTTTCTACTCTGTAAAATGGGAATTAGACCCTCTTGGCTAGGCTGGGGGCAGTGATGATGATGTGAGCTTCTGTTCTGCCCTCATAACATTCCCAACAAGCTGCCTACTTGGAGACCTCCAGTGACGGGAAGCTCATCATCTTCCATTTGGAGTGCTGTCCCAGGCTTCGGTCTGAGAGCCACCACCAGGGTGGGGATCGGCTGTCAGAGATTGGGAGCAGTGCCAGTAGGGGAGAGGGCTGCTTTGGGAGTCTGTGGCCATCAAGCATTATTCTGGTCCTTTCAGCCCTGGTGGTCTCATCTGTACATTTTATTGGTGGAGGCCGGGGGCACAAGAGGGTCTCTCAGATCCATTTCAGCTTGAAATCAGTCTGGGCATCCCCGTTGTTAGATGGTAGTAGCCAAGGCCATGGGTGGCATCTCTGCTGTTACCAGGGTCATGGGTCAGGCTGCCATGAGAGGCCAGAGCTGGGCTGGGTGACCAGCCTCTAGGAACTTGGCTTTAGTCAACATGGGCTCAGGTGCCTACGTGGACCACAGGAGGACAGTGGCCAAGTTCACTGAGTGGGGATCAAGGACTTGGCTGCAGGCTAGCCTTGCCCTCCTTCCTGATTATCAATGCCAAGTCAATTCTCAGATGTGGGTGTTTTCACTGCCCAACAGCCTGGCTCCTTAGGAACCACACTCCTGAAGGTCTCCTTCCTCCATCCTCCAGCTTCTGGTGCTGGAGAATCTCACCTCCCCCCCAAACCCCTGGTGCTGGAGAGGTCTGGTGGGTGAAGAGCTAGTGGTGGTTTAGCCACATTTTATCTTAAAGTTGCTCCCACACACTGGTTGCCTGTAGCTCCCTGATGGGAAAACTCTGCAATGAAAATTGATTTGGGTGCGCCCAGCCTGGTTTCTTTTGGTCAAGTGTGTTAGGAGGGGGGCGCTCAAGAGGGGCTCAGCCTCCCATCCACCATGCCTGCTGTGTGCCTTTAGGCAAAAGACTTACCCTCTCTGATCCTCAGCACCTCCAGCTGCCAACTAGGTGGGTTCTAAGGAGAACCTCCTAACTCTCAGACATATGTTCTAAGGGCCCTTTCTGCCCTGATGTTCCATGTCATGTTCTAAGGTGCCTCTTAGCTCTGACCTTCCATGTTCTAAGGATTCCCATGTGTGCTCAGGGTCAAACATGGTGCTGTGGCCTCCCTCTCCTCTCCTTCCCCCTGCCCCTCCCCCAGTGTCAGAGGAGGGGTTGTGGCTGGCCCTGGTCCCCAGAGGGCACCTATGAAACTCACCATCTGGAGAACCCCAAAGTAGGACATGAGGTACCCGGCTTGTGCTGCATCCAGCTTGAAGAAATTCATGGAGATGATGGAGAACATGATCAGGAAGATCCCTGGGGAGAAGGGAGGCCAGTGAGGAGCTGAGCTGGGAAGGAACCAGGACCAAGGGCAGCACCAGCATCTGGGCCTCTAACAAGCAAGAGAGCACCTCCCTCTCCTCACAGCCTCTCTGGGCAATTCAAGCATTATTATCACCTCCTTTTCCAGGGGAAGAAACTGTTGACCCAGGAGGGAAAGGACTTGCCTAGGATCCTTCCCACAGTGGCAGCCGAGGGAAAGAAGCCAGAGCTGCTTTTTCGTGGGAGTGTCTGCACCAGTCCTGAGCAGGCGGCATCCAGCTCCCAAGGCCACCTGGAGAAGGCTGCAGCTGTAGGGTGGGTCAGTGCACCTGTTCTGCCCAGCCCCTCTGACCTGAGACAGCCCCACAGCCCCTGGAAGACCTTCTGTACCCTCCTCTGGTCTGCAGGCCCAATCCCTTCCCTTCCCTTCGATTCATATGACTTCGATTCTCATATGACTTGAACCCGAGCCCCTTTGTCCTCCCAGTGCCCTCTGCTGAACTTATGTTCAGGGCACACACACATGCACACCCAGTCACACAATACACACCTAGGAGCACACACATACCACACACTCACTCACACTCATGCACACATGTGCACATATAAATGTGCACACATAGACACACACCCTCACAGCTAGAGGCTTCACAAAGGACCTGTCCAGCTTGAACTGTGGTCATTTCAAGGACTCTTGCTGAAGATTCTCATTTCACACCTTGGAGAAGTGGTAAGAGGCCCACATGTGAGAATGTCCCTGGACGAGTGAGACCAGGGTCGGTGCCAGCTGAGCCTCCCCATACTGAGAGCTCTTTGGGAGCAGAGACCTCTAGCTGGAAGGGGCCCCAGAAGCCCCCTCATCCAAACCCAACATTTCACAGGTGAAGAACTTGAGGCACGTAGTTAAATGACCTGTCCAAGGTCACACAGGCATGAAAGGCAGAGCTGAGGTTTGGGTCCTCACCACTTACCCACACTCTCCTCAAGCATATAGATCATCCCAAAATAATCCAGGTGAAAACCTCTAGCCTTTGTCCATGTCCCAACTCTAAAGTACTGGAGAACCCAGCCTCCTTGTGGGGTTGGGGGGAGAGCTGGACCACAGTTAAGGAGGTCTAAGGGGGTCTGGACACTCTTCCCTGTTGGGGCTGCTCTTTGGTCTGGGGGCCTGCCCTTGTCCCAGTCTCAGGACTCCTGCTCTCTGGGATAGTGTGGGGCAGGAGATGAGCATTGGTCTGGAAAAGTGAGTCAAGGGACATGAAGGGAGAAACGGGGCAGATCAGGAAACATCCGAGCCCCAACCTCCACCTCCATCCACAATGGCACCTCGACTCTGGCCAGGTGGGGGGCACTGGCACAGAGGCCCCATTGTCTAGGTGGTATCTGCTTCTCACGGTTTCTGGTTGCTTTTGGTTTTAAGTGATTTCACCTGAAGAAGGGAGGTGGGTAAGGGAGCTGATGGCCTGAACAGATAGAAACTGTTTTCTGACTGCCTGGGGATTTCTGCCCAACTGGGTGCTCAGGCAGCCAACCTGTGCTTCAGGGAAGGTCAGAGATGGGGAAGCCCTGCACTGAAGACCTTTCAGGGACTTGGCCCCCTGCCTGGCCTCCCCTCCCCACACACAGGGCTGCTCTCCCAGACCTGCCTGCTGTCTGACTTTGGTGCCCACGGTGGGCCTGGGGGTAGTGAGCACATGGGTAGGCCCGGGACTTTTCCTGCAGACCAGAGAAAAGCAGCCTGGGAATGCCATGCTTGGCACTGGGATAAGCTCCCCTGACAGTTATATGATGGTGAGGATAATATCTACAGCCCTAGTGGGTTGTTGGCAGGGAAGCAGAACGTAAACCTTCATGTGTCCTAGAAATTGAAGCTGGTGTTGTCAAAGGGCCAGCCTGGGAGACCTTTGCCAAAACGCCCTTCTATCTGCTGCTTCAAGGTTTACAAACCACCTTCTGAGGGACAGCTAGGTGCTGCTGCAGTGGGTAGCGCACCTGTAGTTAGCAGGGTTCAAATTCGACCTCAGACACTTACTAGCTGTGTGACCCTGGGTAAGTCACTTAACCCCAATTGCCTCAAAAAAAAAAGAAAGAAAGAAAGAAAGAAAAGAACACTTTCTGAGCACAGTGCTGGCACGAAGGGCATATGAATCTTATTACATCTGTTTTTCAGACAAAGAAACTGAGGCCCAGGAAAAGTGACTTCTCCAAGGTCACACAGCAGGAAAGTATCAGTGGCGGTTCTTGGGTTATAAATCCAGCGCCTTGTTCAGGTCTTCAGGGGTGATCTGAGGGAGGCTGACAGCCCCACCTGCCTCTTGGCTGGACTGGGCCATCTTCAGAAGGCCAAGCTGTGGTCCTTGGGAAAGGGCCCCATCAGCCCAGGAGCCCCTGGACACACAAACCCTTAGGAGGGAATGAGGCTCTCAGTGAAAGAGACTCTGTTTAGGTTAGTTTTGTCTGTGAGGGGGAATAGTTGGGGCTTGGGACCAGTCCAGACAGCTAGGGCACTGTAGTGGGTGTGAGTTATCAGAATGTCCAGCCTCTTGCCCTCTGCTGTGTGAGCGTCAGCCAGGGGCTCTCCTCCCCTCCACTGCCTTCTGCCCTCCTCCCCCACTTCTCTCTTTAACCAGGAGATGAGTAAGCTAGCCTGGACACCTCTCGTGGAAGCCTGGCCCCTGGCCCTGCTGACCAGGCTGGGACTCACCTGAAGGAAAACCAGAAAGGATCTTGATGAAGAAAACAGGCCGGACCCCGGGGAGGCCCAGCAGGCGAGCAATTTCCTTCAAATCAAACACATTGGCTGCTGGGGGTTTGCCTGGGGAGACAATGGAAGGTAGGTGAGCCAGGAGCTAGCTGGGCCCAGGCAGTCCTGGCCCTGGATACTTCCATTGCTGGGACCGTCAGAAATTCTCAAAGTCTTTCCTTGCCCAGCTCCAGGATACAGGTACTTCCTTTGTGGGGGAGGCACTTCTTCTGCTGATCTCAGCCCCTTCACCATTTGGTCATTGGGCTTCTAGGGCTGCTGGTCACTCATTCATCCCTGCTTCCCTCCTTGCCCATCAGCCGGTGGGGATAGCTCGACTAGTACCCTGGAAACAGACTGCATGGAGGGGCCTCTCCCACTAGGCTCTGGCATAGGCACTGGGACGGCTCTCTAGCAGAGGGGATGGAGGAAGAGCCCCTGTTACTTCCCTGTTACTCAGTTGGGGAAACTGAGACCCAGAGAGGAGAAGGCCCGTGTCTATCTGCCCCAAGCTACACAGAAGAAGGAGGCCAAAAATTGGAACCCAAGATCACCCTTGTCTGGGCACAAGCCAGACCTTGTTAACAGCCCAGCCCAGACAAAGGAGAAGGAGGCACCCACCACCCCACCTGGGCAGAAAGTCAGGACTCTTTTAGAGCATATTTTACTATCAAGCCTACTGAATGAGAGAAGAATGAGCTATATTGGAAAGAGGAATGCCTCTTCCACTACCTGCCTGGCTGGTTTTGGGCATGCCACAGAACCACCCTGACCCTCAGTCTTTTCCTTCATAAAAGGAACTAGAAGGGATCTCCAAGGTGTCTTCCATCTCTAAGATCATAGGACTTTAATAGGCCCTTTAAGGTCCTATTCCAGTGAATAGTTGGGCCTCAGTTTTCTGATTTATGAAATGGGTATAAGAGTAGCACCTCCCTCCTAGGATTGTTAAGAGATAATATTTGTAAAGTGTTTTATAAACCTTAAGGCAGTAGCAGCTGCTGCTAAGAACAGTTTGTAATTGGCCTGTCAAATTCAATTCCATTCAGATAAACAAAGGGATTTTAGGTGCAGCACAAAAAACCGGGGGACCTGGGGTCAGAAGACCTGGGTTTGAACTCTAGTGGAGAGTTCCCAGCCAGGGGAGGGACCTGGCTTCTGAGAGCATCTTCTTGTAACAACCTCCCTGCTAAGTTTAATTATTTCTATCTGCTGAAGAAATACTTATGCCCCTATCACCTTCTAAATGCTGGTGCTATGGGACAGAGCTCTGATCTCCTCACCTTAGTTACAACTCTGGTACAAAGGCAAGCCCAGTCCAGACTTTGTCAGACACCCTGTTTTGAAACCATGTACGAAGGAGGGAATGTCAGCCTAATTCCACGGGCCCATTGGTGGGGGAAGGGCTGGTCTATAAACGGAGGGGAAATGATGCAGAAGGAAGCCAGATGGGTCTGGGGAACAACACACCCACATACCCCCACCCTCATGCACATGTAAACACACACACACACACACACACATACATACACTGATGGTATCTATGTGCTTTCAGACAGAGAGGGACCCGTGTTGCCATCCCATTAAAGCAGGTCCAGGGCGATCTGAGAACCCATCAGGCCATGCGGTGGCCAGGGATTCCCAGAGCCAGCTGTCCCTATGCCTTGTGTTTCTGCACACGTGCCTGTCTTTGGTGCAGGTAGAGTCTGATCAAAGGTGGGATTAAAGGGTGTCCATCCATTCTCTTGGGTGCTGCCTTGACTACTGGATAGTGCATAGAGCCCCCCTTATGGGGCTACGGGGGTCTCAGGGCTGACTGGAGAGGACCTCAAAGGAGGATTGGCACAAGCATATGTGGGCAGTAAGTGAGCAGTGGTCTCCAGCTTCAAAGCCAGTCTCTGCCCCCAGCCAGCCTGCTTCCTCCAGTTGCAGGGGACTTTCTAGGGTGAGTTCTGGTCTCCAAACTACCAACCAGAGACAGAAATAAATAAAACAGAAGAGGATCCCCATGTTACTCACAACAAACCCAAATGATGCCTATTGCCACCCAACAGAAGGCTGAGTGGGGCTCCCATCTGGTCTCATTTTCTCTTGTGGACTTTGTGAAGGTTCGTCTGGGCCTTGCCTTGACTGCCGTGCCAATCCTAGAGGCCTGATGGGGCCTGAGGGACTCATGGATGCTCAACCTTCTCTTGGAGAATCTCTCCCAGTTCTGTAGCCTTCAGTCTGCCTTAGACCGGACGCAGCTGGAGAGCAGGGATTGCACCTCACTCGCTCTCTACAGCCCCTGGTCTTGCACCATGCCAGGCTCTGGCAGATGGAGATAGGAGCAATCCTTTCTCTTCCTTCCCCAATACACCAGTCACTTATGTCTACCCAAAGGCCCTAAAGCCCAGGGAATCAGAAAAAGGGCTCCACTTTGCTCCTGGGGAAATTGAGGAGCAGACTCACCCTTTTTCAGTCCTCCAACCCCCTACCTGCTTACCTGATGGGGTTGTCTTGACTTCAGCGTTGGCCTTGGTGTTAGCAGGAAGGCACATGAGACTGATCACGGTGCAGATGGAGTTGGCCAAGAAGGCGACATAGGCAGGGTAGTGCACACTGGGAAGGGTCAAGCATCATTGATGAGCTTTCCTCTCCCCCTCCCCCAGTCATCCCACCAACATCCCACCTGAAGTCCTAGGGCCTGGGTTTGAATCTGTGCTTTACTGTCCAAGTGAGGGTCCTTCCAATTTAAGGAGCTCTGACTAAGTACCCCCAGTGCCTGCCATGGGGGGTTCAGCACTAGACAAACAAAGACTTTATAGAATGTGAGTTCCCTGACAACAGGGGGGTGGTCCACTT